>VXBZ01002207.1:465984-524385 GCA_013399135.1 Heliornis fulica
CCTGGTTGTCCTGCAGCTGCCGCATGATGGCACTCAGGATGATCTGTTCCATGATCTTCCCCGGCACCGAGGTCAGGCTGACAGGCCTGTAGTTTCCCGGATCCTCCTTCCGACCCTTCTTATAAATGGGTGTCACGTTTGCTAGTTTCCAGTCGTCTGGGACCTCCCCAGTTGACCAGGACTGCTGGTAGATGATGGAGAGTGGCTTGGCAAGCTCCTCTGCCAGCTCCTGCAGTATCCTCGGGTGGATCCCGTCTGGCCCCATAGACTTGTGGGCATCCAAATGGAGGAGCAGGTCAGTGACAGCCCCTTCTTCGACTGCTGGGACTTCGTACTGTGTCCTATCTCCATCTCCCAGCTCAGGGGCATGAAAACCTTGATGATGACCAGTCTGACGGCTGAAGACTGAGGCCTTTTTCTACACAATGGCCTGCATAGCTTGTTGGCTTTGCAAAATTTTGCTCCCAGCAGATACAGATATGTTCATGATTCAGATAGGCTTTTCAGCCATGTAAATGCTGAAGCTCTCTTCTCTTAGCAATATGTTTTTACAGATAGATTCTGATCCACTTCCTCTTTCTGTCAATATTGTATGTGTAAATGACCTGCCCAATTTAAAATGGATTTTTTGTTTAATTTTTTCATAAATTTTTTAAATAATGGAAGTAAACAGGTTTGGTAAATAGACTTGTCTGTACAAGCTAATGTTTTGCCCGTTTTAGTCTTAAATAAGCTATTAAGAATTTTTGCTTTTGCACATATATACACATTGAAAATTCCTCTGGATTTGATTTCAGTTGTAGGTGCTCAACATCTCAGAGAACTCAGCCATTATTTTTAGGCACTTGAGATACTAACTTTCATGGATTGGGTTTAGATATAACCTTCCAAATACAACATTTTTTTGCGAACTGATTTTTTGTGGTCAAGGTAGGACCAACATGTTTTTTTAAATAAACCCATTTAATAGCTACCTAAAAATGGAAGGACAGATTAAAAACTTTAGTCATAATGCCAGTATGAACTGATATAAATTTTTCTGTTTCAAGGTTAGTGCTAGGTGGAATAATTAAAATATTAGAAAACCTCGAGCCATTTTGGGTGATGCTTGTTGAAAGGGGCACGTGCTTCTGCTGTGTGGTCCGGAGTTTATGGATATGACAATTAGTGGATTGAAGGTCCATCCTTGCTACTCAGTGAAGATAGCCTTTGCAGTGTAATGAGCAAGATGTTTACCTTTAGTTAACATTTAGTTAAGCAGAGACAAATAAGAACACCACTAATTATAAGCTGATGTGACCAGTTTTCAATGACAGTTCTGTCTTTATTGCTGGTTAATGTACAGAAGTACTTACTTGACTAACCTTGTCATGATCCTCCCAACATTTTAGTATGTCCATCCAGTGTGTTGATGCCACTGAATTTATACCAGTAGATCAAGGACTTTGCCTAGTTTCCAGCCACCTTGTATTTGAATGCAGACTTCCAAATAAAAAGCATTCTATTGCAATATCAACCAAATTAAGCTTTCTTTGTGAAACTGAGCTTCAGCCCTTCTTGTCTTCAAGTAGAGATGAAGAAAGGGAATTTTTGAATTCCTCACCAATTCAGCCCTTAAAGATAGAATCTCGTGTCCTGTGGGCATCTATCCGGTCTAGTTGAGAATTGCAGTGACTGTGCTAATGAATCACATGATGACCTGTTTATTCATCTCCCATGGAAATACTAAGGGGGAATAAGAACAAATGGTGGTTACAGACCTTTTCTAAAATGGAATGTGAAATGTAAATACAGTTTTACTGTAAAAATGTGAAAGCATGACAACATAAATTTAGTATAGCTTGCTTAGCTAATTTAAACTTTTAAAAACATTAGCTGAACTGCTCAGAATCCATCCAATCAACACTGCCATTGGGGTAGTTGTTCAGAATCATATTCTTTTGATCTGCTTTTCTTTTCCTTGATAGTTGTTCTTTTCATTCAGAGGACAGCAAAATTTTATTGGAGCCATGATTTTATCTCTTTAAAACAATGTTTACTCATCAGGTATAGACATTGTTTTGATTACTCAAAAAAAAAAAAATACTGCAAAATTGTTTTCAACTACTCGCAGACTAACAGTTTATAATAGAGCTTGGCTTATACTTTCTAATTTCTCTCTTTGAATGTGCTCCTTATCTGCATCATCATGTGATGAGGCATCAAAATAGGTTACATATGAATTCTCTTGTAAAATAATGGTCTTTTACTTCTTCCCCTTCTCCAGGGGCAGACAGCGTTTGATGTGGCAGATGAAGATATTCTAGGATATTTAGAAGAATTACAAAAGAAGCAGAATCTGGTAGGCCTTTTGATATGAAGTTATGTATATATAACTGTACTTTCCTATACATTTTATTATGGTATAGAGCTCAGAGCAACATATAGGTTGAAAACAAAGGCTTGATTTGGAAATTCAATTCAGGTAATGCCACAGTCATCTCAGAAGATCTTCTATGTCCTTACTTAGTTATGATGACCAAAAGTCCTTGGAAGAAAGAAGGTGCTTTTCTACTTGTTTTATCCATTGGGCATTTTATGATCTCAATACAATAGGCAACTTACTTAGAATAACAGTTTCTGAGATTTTAGAATTTTGAACTTTACCATTTTGAAAGCCTATTCATGTTCTAGCATTTGTAGTAGTTCAAGAAGATTTCCCTCAGTTTGAAATTTTGAAACACAGATAACATTCTATCAAGTTAATTGCATCATTCTGTATGTTTTGAAGCTTCATAGTGAAAAACGGGAAAAGAAATCTCCCCTAATTGAATCCACAGCCAACATGGATAATAATCAGACACAGAAAACATTCAAAAAGTAAGTAAACTAGGAAACATTACAAGCTCTTAGTAAAAACCTCTAACCTTACATGCTGTCACAAAGTCCTGCTTCATAGGCATTAGTAAATTTTTGTGGACTTAATAAGTATTTTTGTTTTCAACTTCAGTAAGGAGACACTGATCATGGAGCAGGAAAAGAATGCATCTAGTATAGAGTCTCTGGAGCAAGAAAAAGCAGATGAGGAAGAAGAGGGAAAGAAGGATGAATCCAGTTGTTCTAGTGAAGAGGAAGAAGATGACGATTCAGAGTCTGAAGCAGAGACAGGTACGTTGTTGGAGTATTGTCTTCAACTTGTTACTTTATAGATCTACTTATTTAATATCATGTGATACAGAGTTAAGTATCTTAAGTTGCACTTATTCTTCTGTATGTCACTAAACTTCCAATCATCTCAAAGCAAGTTTATCTATGTCTAAAGTCAAATCAGAACAGAGATGTCAAATGTCTTTACTGGTGGCATTTTGGTTAAAGTTGTTAACTGACTTATTTGACTGTCTATCAGCTGATACTTGTAGCTAAGTAGTTGGAATAATAGCAGCCTTAAGCAGCACATCGGAAGATGTTAAGGAAGTTAGAAGATGAAATCATAAAGGAAGGCTTCATAGCAGTGTTTGCTTGTGGAACTGGTACAGAGATTGGAATAGCAGAAGTGCAAACATCCTCATTTGCTCTTGCCATCCAATTACCAAGTAATTACAAATTAATCTGTCAATTTGGGCTCAGGTATTCATAAAGTAATGGTGCATGTATTTTCAGTGTGTACTGAAATTAACTTTTAAAGGTGCTATTCTAATCTTAACAGTTATTTCATAACATATTAATTTCAAGATGAATGTTCTTTAAAAAGTTTGGAATTGAATGCAAAAATAATTTTTCTCTCTACTCTCTTCAGTGGAATCTATGTGGAGACTTTTTCTTCAACAGTTATCAGAGTCTTAAAGCAAGTATTCTGAGAATAGAATAGCATCTTTTCCTTACAGATAAGAAGATGAGTGTCAGGCAGTCAGTATTTAAAGATGTATATTCAATCCTAATAATGAATTTTAGAATTGCACTGCAGTAATACAATACCTAGACACAGATGTCAGCAGAAAGCTCTTGTTGATGTTTTATACTTAACACTTTTTAAAGTAAGTAACCCTTTTTGGTGAGCTGCAAGTTCTCCTTTCAAAACTTTCTTCTGAATTTCTTCACCTGAAAAGGTAGGGCTGAAGAGGGATTTTAGAGCTAACCAATATGTCGTACATCTTTAACATAGAAATTAAATAAGTTGCGAAACTGAACTGTCTACTATGGTGTAATTATGTTTTGAAATAAGCCAGCATTTCATTGTTAAGCCAGAAAAAAAATCTGTCATGCTTTGTAGTTCATCTTTCACCTTAGTGTTCTTGCAGCCATTATTTTCAGAGACTGAGCTTTGATAAACTCAAAACACTTGTAATATATAGCATGTAGTAATTTCTCAGGCACTGAGCTAACTGTAATGTCTCCTGAACTTTATGACTCTGGTAACTGTGTTCTCTTCGTTACCAGTAGATAGTTTGTGCCAGGAAAATTTGACTGTGACACAAGAATTAATTTATGTAAACTTTGGGGTTTTTAATATCAACAAGGCTTTATCATACTTTATTTGGCAAGCTAGACTTTCAGCTTTTCCCTGTATAGCTGCATCTCTGAATTCCAAACTTGTGCTTTCCTTTTTTTCCCATTATTCAGCTGAATGTAGTTTTCTAGTGAAAAATATTAAGATTATAAGGAGCGTTCTGATTTTATATTTTTTTAACAGTGTTCAATATTCTGAGGTACTGGACACTGTGATTTCTGGTCTAATGGGATATTTGAAATGCTTCCCTAAAACTTACATTCTGTTTCATCGATTATGTGAGAATACAGTTTAAAAATAAATACATTTCAGTCTGAAAGACCAAGAAAGGAAGTATGCATATGAAGCTGGCATCTCATAAAGCACAGAGAAACAAACTGAAAACCAAACTTTTTAGCATTTCAGGTCTTTGAACTAACTTTGAGATAATTTAATATTTTTTAAAGTTAGTATTAGCTCAGTTATAAGCTCAATTATATTTCCATTTTCTAAAATAATACATTTTAAAGCTGTATTACTCATTTGCAAATTTCCATCAGATCTGCCTGTGCATTCTCTCAAATCATACTGTCAGTTTACATTGCCCTATTGAACTTTTTATCCCCATGATCTAGAAGTTTACCACCAGTTATTTTCACATGTGTTTAAAAAGAACTTTCAATTAAGTGCATGGTTAACAGTGTAAGCTAATTTATTTATATGTATACTACATAAGTAATTGTTCAAAACATCTCTTCAGCAGTACCATTAATAACATGATTTCCAGTCATGGGTTGGTACTTTGTGGAATTTGAATGTTAGATGCGAGAACATCATATGAAAATATCACATACTTTCTAAATTAGCTGGTTCTCTGCTGTAAGGTTAGTGTAGACATAAAGATATGCTTGTAGTAGAGCCAAAACCAACACGGATCAAACCCCACATTGCTCCATACTACACAGTCAGAATGCAGCAGCCTGGTCCAAAGGATGGAAAATTTCAACAGAAGTGAGGTTTGAGAATATGAAGCTCGAGCAAGAGCTGTGACAACAGTTGTATTGCAAAAATGACATTTTCTGTATGTTTCTGTAAGAGGGGCTAAGGTACATAGACAAAGGACTGTGGGCTGAAAGGGCAAAGCAGAAGAGCGTTGAGTAGGTAGACAGTGAAACTTAGGTAGGAAAAACAAGGGACAAAGAAGGAATCAAGCAAATGAAAAAATCAGAGTTCTGGAAGGCAAGTCCCTGCCTCAGCTTGTCCTAGTGACCGGGATCCCTGACTGGGTATTCTGTTCAGTTAATTATTTCTTTGCACTCAACATATGCAGCTATGAAAGAATAAATGTATTACTTTGAATCAACATCTGTAATTTACATTAACTATTACCTGCCAACATACCTTCTACTAATTTTTATGGTCACTAGCCACCTATGAAAATACATAGGCTGTGTGGCAAGGCTATGGAATTACTGTCTCTAGAGGTTTTCAAGACGTGACTCACCAAAGCCTTGAGCAACCATATTTGTACACAATATTGACCCTGTTTTGAGTACAAGGTTGAATTAGGTGACCTCCTGAGGTTCCTTTCAACCCAAATGATTGAAAGTCTTTGCATCTCTTGAGTGTTTTAACACTTTCTGAATAACACAACAAAAAAATCTTACATGCACGAGTGAGGAGGAAAACCACTGGGGAGTAAATACTAAAATTTTCTTCAGAAAGTTGACTTCTGAATTTCTTAAAAAAAAATTCAGCTCTTCATTGTAGAAATGAACAAAAAGGTGAATTAAAATTGAAAATTAAAATATTGTAAATCTTTTGCAGATAAGACCAAAACCTTGGCAGCTGTAACTAATAACGCAAATATCACAGGTACACAGTCGGCATCGGGAGCTGTGACGGCGCCTTCAGTAGCCGGTGGTCAAGGGGCACCTACGTCACCTGTTAAGAAGGTAAATTAAAACACCTTTCTCATGATTTTCAGTTTCTGGTTTTCTGTGTTAAGCATACGTGTTATGATGCTGGTGTGAAAAGTGGATTGCGTTAACCAGTGAATTGATAAGAACAGCTACATATTGCTAAAATATTTTGGGTTTATGCAGAAACGGTTCTATTTTTTTAAATGTTGAATGGTTTTGATTCTAAACAGGATTCTAAAGTACATAACTGCAGTAGATAAGCATAAGATCCTTTTAAAAAAGCAAAACTGTTGCACAGTGAACGGAGTTCTTTGTTTTTCTGAAGCTAAATTTCATCTTTTGAAAGTCTTTTCTGTGACAGACTTCTCCAGAGTTTCCAGAAGTAACAGTTCTAGTGTGTCTCTTTCCTGTATTTGTGCTGCACTTAAGACAAGAGAGGCAGGTACTTTCATGGATGAAGGTACTTTCAGGAGTCCTTAGGAGCAGTCAGCTAGTGCTTAGGCCCAGGAGTTGAAAATAATATCTGAAATAAGAAATGAAAGTGCTGTAAGTCCCAACCCTGATTTCAGTATGTTTAGGACCTCATGGAAGAGCTAGAAATTTGGGATCATGTGCAAAGCCTTTTACAGCTTGATGTGGAAGGTTAATTGGAAATAATTTCAGGTTTGTTTGTCAAAGAGAAAATATGCAAGCCTGGAAAAAAAATACAGTGGATATTAATGCGTAGTCAGAAGTGCTAGAAGTCAAATCTTTAGAATATCAAAGCAAACTTTAATGTAAGACAGTAAGGCGTCATTTGTCAGTCATTACAGCTTTTGTATACACATCATAATCAAAGCATCACGCTCTACTGATGCTTCTGAAAGGCTTGTCTAGGAGGAATGCTAACCATGATACACTGAAGTCACAGTAGAAAAAAAGATGTACTGCTGGGTGTATATTAGGTATTGTACTTAACTCCTGGAAGTTAAATTAAGAGTTATACTTTATCATTCACAATAGAACCTAATGATGATTCACGGAATCACAGAACGCTACGAGTTGGAAGAAACCTCGAAAGATCGTCTAGTCCAACCCCCCTGCCTAAGCACGATCATCTAGAGTAGATCACACAGGAACGCATCCAGATTGGTCTTGAATGTCTCCAGAGAAGGAGACTCCACAACCTCTCTGGGCAGCCTGTTCCAGTAATCCGTCACCCTCACAGTGAAAAAGTTCCTCCTTATATTAAGATGGAACTTTCTGTGTTCCAGTTTGGAACCATTTTCCCTTGTTCTATCACTGGCCATCACTGAGAAGAGCCTGGATCCATCCTCTAGACACTCACCCTTTACATATTTATAAACGTTAATGTGGTCACCTCTCGGTCTCATTTTATAAAGTGTTGTTAAATGATGCAGGGAATATATTACCCATCTACATTGTGTAAGGTGATCTGTGTAACAGGGTTGGGCCAGTCTTCCTCATCCCAAGAGCTGCTTTACAAAAATCATTGTGACTGATGTCCACAAGATTGGTCTCAAAAATAACTTGATAGCAAAAGGGGAACTGTGAGTATGGCTCAGTGTCAGGAATGGCTACCGTTTCCCTTTACTGAGCTGGGCAGACAGGTACATTCCAGGGTGACTTTGTAATGTTAATCTCAACAGTTCCTCAGTAAGAAATTAAAATTCTCTGTCATGGGAGCTGCAGTTGCATTGCTCAGAAACCGCAAAACTCAAGAGCCACAAGTTCTCCACACAGGCCATAGCAAATGCGTGAGGGATGGAAGGCATTGTGAGGAATTACTGGTTTACTAACTACCAAATTCAAATACACAGTGTGAATTTTACTGCAAGGAAATAGGCCTACTTTATACAGTTTAATTTTTTTAATCACTTCAGTAATAGAAGCATGTGTGACAGGCAGTTTAACTGATGTGCTCTCCGCAGTTTTTTTACTGCAATGAATTGTCTTTGCAAGCTGGAGGTTCTAAGATATTTAAGTCTTCAAACACTCCTTTTTTCTTGTAATTGTCTGAACTTCATCTTGAAGTAAGATTCCTAGCTTAGCTTTTCCAATCAATTAATTTCATATTACACAAAATTCTTTTTTTGATTTTACTGACCTTCAGCAATAAGATGTTACCAAATTGTTGTTAGCTGGGCTGTGTCCTGAGATTCTGGAGTTGAACGATCAAATAGATGTAACCTTTTGGTACATGGTTAAATGCCATGTGTTGGAGGGTGGACAGATAGATGACACTTTTTAATATGGAGGTAAAAATGTGGTTTTAGCTGACTAATAGCTTTTATAAACCATTAATACACTGGCATTTATTTCATTCTACTTTTAGTATGCCATAATTAATGGCTTATTAAAGGTGTAGGTTAAATATGAACTGGAGTTCTCTTTCTAGTACTGCTTATGAGAAATCCAGGGACTTCTGTAGCTACAAAATAAATGCAGGTTTCTATCAACACCAATCATCTTGTAACATCGCATGTGATCTATCAGCTCACAGCTGCAGCTCCTATCAGTGAACAAAAGGCTTGAAACTCAGTAGAGAAGACAGAATAGCATGTTACGTGTGATCTTTCACCTGCCTCCTCAGGTTTGCACCATCTGTGCTACTGCAGCTCCTTTTCTGCCTTTGCGCCGTAGGTAGCCAAACTGTCTGTTGTTCACAGGTAGTATGAGCACAGTGTGCTAAGCTGAAATTTGTGTTAGTCTAAGTGGCATTCAGTGATGCTGCTTTCTGTTTGAGGGTGCTGAAATAAGGTGAGTTTGGGAGCAAAGGTATGTGTTTGATAGTTAAGCTAGTGTGGGATTCGATTAAGTAAATTAAATATCGTAAGAAGATAGGAGCATGTTAGTGTGAGTCTTCCAGTATTCTCAACTATTTGGGGATTTAGGCCACGGGCTTTGTTAGGTCAACAGGCTTTGCTGTCCTCTTCTATGCAAGTTGTAATTCTCTCTCTGAGTTTGCCTAACAGGCTGTGTTTTGTTTAATATGTATCTGTTACTAAGGTTTTAAGTCTCTTACTCCTTTTTCGTATTTTGTGCTGTAATGAAAAGCTGCATAACAAAATGTAGAAACAAACTATGTGGTTTTAAAACAACCTTTTGTTTCTATTTTCTATTCTTTCAATCTTCATCTTTGTCTTGTCTTAATTGGCTTTAGTATGATTCCATTCCTCCTATCATGCCTGTCACGGAGTCAGTAGATCCTGCATCATGGAGGCAGGGCTTGCGCAAAACTGGCATTGTTCTTGTGCCCAATAAGGGTGAAAAATCTATGGTGAGGTTCTGGTGTGCACAGGTTTGTGTACTACAAGTTGAAAAATAACATATTTAATCAAAATGTCGATACTGGATTTGCATGTTTCTAAGTTTGCATCTCATGATCACAGTGTGTATTACAGAGCGTGGGTTTTTCTAAGCTAACTTTTATAGGAGTAGTATGCCTTGACCAGTCTTACATTTGTTATCTCATTAACTAATGCAAGAGTAGAGTGCCTAGGTTGTCTCTCACCACAACTCCCCTATGAATTCAACATGTCTATGATTACTAAAACCAGCCGTGTTCTCAAATCTCTGCAATGAGCATGAACTGCCATAGGCAATATAAATTAATACTGTAAATTCATTTAAATGTGTTTTTAGTTTCCAACATCTACAACCAAGGTTTCTCCCAAAGAAGAAGAGAGGAAAGATGAATCTCCTGCTTCGTGGAGGTTAGGTCTTAGGAAAACTGGTAGTTATGGCGCACTTGCGGAGATCACTGCTTCCAAAGAAGCTCAGAAAGAAAAGGACTCTGCAGGTGTTATGCGTTCTGCTTCAAGTCCTAGACTTTCCTCTTCATTGGACAACAAAGAAAAGGTAATTGTTTTCATTGTGAAATGACATTTTGAGGAAATGATCTACTTTACTTGGTATATATGTTTATGTTGTATTGTAGAAATAAGATGTTCTCTCTAGACTGTTCTACAGACACGTTTATTCTTTACCAATATTCAGGAAAGTTGAATTATGCAGCTTCTGCGTTGCCTCTTTAAAAGCGTACCTTCCTTACCTGGTGAACTGATAGATACATACATAGGTCTGGGGCATTTCCCTTTTTGGGACTTGCAATGTTAGCAGTAGTTTTTACAGAGAAAGGAGATCAGAGGTTTGATAGTTTCAGCATCACTTAGAGAAAAAAATCTTAGAAAAAAGGAGTCTCTTTTTGTATTCTGTAGTCATTTTTTATTTACAAATATTTAATTGGGTAATTAAACATGAATGCACTAAAGCAAGTGAAGGACTAATTTGTAACAGGTAGCTGAACAACATAGAACTTCTGCTTCTGTTTCAAGTACAAATGTTTAAAGGTTTTCAGGATTACTATACTATAAAAATACTAAACCAGATGCTTTTAGTAGTCAGTGTTGGAACAGTACTGCTGCAAAGCAGAAAAAAAAGAGAAGTCATCGTTAGAATGAAAGCATGAACCATTTCCTTTTTGCATGATATTTAGGACACTTAAAATTCATTGCTGCAATCACGTCACAATAAATGCAGCTGAATTCATAATGATGATTTTCCAGCCAGTAGCAGTATAATCAGTAATAGTATCACTTAATAAAAAAATTGCATGTCTCCCAGGAGAAAGATGGAAAAGGAACTCGACTTGCCTATGTTGCACCCACAATACCAAGACGACTGGCCAGTACCTCTGACATTGATGAAAAAGAAAACAGGTGACTGAAATTAAAATTTATTTTCAGTATAAAATTATTTTATAGTGACTGAAGTACTTACGAATTTTAAAACAAGGCTAATTCATAGCATTATTCTGATCTATAGAATATGGTAATCTGCAAATTATTCTAATACATTAATGTTTTTAATCTTGGAAATTACAATGACTGTTTTTAAAATCCAAATAATTACATGACAAGAGCAGAACTGGACAGTGAGTGTTGTCATCTTGGGTGAGAATGTATATAAAATCCGAAGTGTGAAGTCATAAACTTTATTCTACTGAAGGGTGTTAAAAGGATTTTACTGCTTTATTTTGAGCCATGGGGTGCTGCTACTGGGCTCCAGTATTACTTCTGATAATAATAAAATGCTTTGTTTTTTATAGACTTTCCTTAAAACTGTATCATGCGGCAATGCTTTAGAAACTTTAAGTTACAAAAGCAAAACCTCTGTTTTTCTGTTTACCCATTGACCTTTCATCACCTTTTGGAGATTTTTACTTTCTTTACTGATACTTCTTCTGTAGCTTTCAGCATAAAAGAAATAAAAAGTTTAGGTTTGTTCCCTGTTAGGATTTGGAGTGCTTTCATGCCATATTTACATTGTCAGAACCTTCCTGTTTTTCACTTCTCTACTCCATTGAGGTTCTATTCAGACACTTCCTGGAGTTAATACAGAATGTGCAATGCAAAAATTAGAAGTTTCCTTAGCATCTTGTTTCTGTTGGATTGTGTCTTGATAGCTGAATGTTGGATGACCTGAACTGAAAATCCTCTCCTTGCTCAACATGTATTATCGCAGTCATAATACTGATCAATCTTCTTATCGGAAGAGAAGCTTCTTCAGTGCTACTTTTGAGAATGGTTCATTTCAGCACAAACACATGATAAAAGTCTTACACTTGTGAAGTACTCTTGCCTAAGTTTAGTTTCTGGCTGACAGATTGTTTTAAAACAGGGATATTCCAGCTCTTGTGTTCCCCTAAAGTTCAGCTCGGTTTGTTAGTATATCTCTCATATTACTTGGCTAGATTATTTTAGGACAATTTGAAGTTTCTATCTGTGCTTATCTTACTCTGGAGTACTGTATTCTTTGAGGAAGAGTTTTGGGTTGTTTCTAAGAGATTTTTTTTTCTTTTAATATCTTCTCAAAAACTCTTGTTCTCCAAGTGTCTTAGCTAGCTGATACCTTAAGATTGGGATTTTGTCACAGTTTTATTTCTTAGAAGCTGTTATTGCTTGTAACAAAGGGATTAAATTTTTTTTCAGTGTTAGAGGTTTTATGTGTGTCCTTGACATGCTAGTCTTAACTGTCAGGGCTTATTCTCAGGCACAATTCCAAAACTGGGTATCACAAATAGCAAATTTTTCCTCTTGTGCATTAGGTGAACTGGGTTCATCAGACTTGTTAGTCCCAGTGCTGCCCAAACAATTGACCTGAGAACTTTATATATTCCTTGGTGTATCAGAGATGAAACCTGCTTTTAGGCCAGCCTGTGTAGGCAACAATACTTTGCCTAGTGTATGAAGTGGCAGACAACTTAGCTTGCTTACTTGAAGCTGTAAGAGATTTTTGACATTTAGTCTGACCTTCTTTACATGTAGAAATTAACTGTCTGCACTACTGGCACCTTAATGAGTTATTAAGGCTCCTGCCTTCGGCCCAGATCTCTGTCCTTGTTGCTTAGCTTAATGCTTAGTTCTTGTTCTACTTGTCAGAACACCTGCTTGTGTAGCTTGTCGTTGATGCAGTGTAATCCAGCTAACATACTTGCTGAGAGTAATGGAAAAGACTTCCAAGATGAATCCTAGTTGGACTTCTAGAGTAACAAATCTCAGGCATCCAATCTCCATTGAGAAGCCAATGCTACAGTGAAATGCTACAGCAAAAGTGCTGGCGAAAGGAAACGCGATTTCAGTAATTACTCAAAATCTGTCATGCGCCAGAACCTTTCTGTGGTAGGTGACATCTGAGAGTTTGTGTTTCTCTTTGATGGTAAGAGAGAACAGTGCACTGGCTTGTGTTCGACCCTTTTCTAAAGGTGTTCCTGATCTCAGAGGTGTTTGTGTGTGGTTCTGTGCATAAAGGGGTATGTTCTGAAGGCCAGAGGTACCCATCTTTACAAAATTTTGGGATATTTTCTCTCACACCTGCTTGCATTTTATGTATAGTTTGTGAAAGGCAAGTTTTTCTTCCGTCTATCATTCCTTCAAACCTTGGGCTGACATTATTATTAGAAATTCTGGTTTTTGCACATCAGTTTTCAGAGTAGTTTTTCTAGGTAGATCTTTGCAAGATTGTTTCTTGCTGCTATAAACAGCAGCAACCGGCTGGAAATTCCTTATGTCTAAAGTAATGTCAGCAAGTGATACGTGGCAGGCCACTCAGGAATGGCTACCGCAGGCCTGTTTATACTAGTCTAGAGTATCAAGAGTTCTAAAGGCTCATCAGCTTTTGATCTTGCTACAGCATCCAAGAATGAAAAAAACTCCATGAAATAAAGTTCTAAAAAAAACTGGTGCTTTTTCCCTGTACTGCACTGGATAATGTCAGGAGCAGACAGAAAATCCTCTTTTTCCTTTTTGAGAAAAACAGAGCCAGCAATGGTCACAGATCATGTTGATGAAGTCTTCTGTAGCAGTTTTTCTTTCAATGCTACCCTTCTAACAGTGTTGGTATGAATGTATTTTTCCACAGGAGCTTGAAAACAATTGTCCAGAAAGGTAATTTTATGCTGTTCTGCATGGCTAAGTTTATTAAATAAAATGGTTTTTACAGGGACTCATCTGCTAGCTCAATACGTGGCGGCAGTTCCTACACTAGGAGAAAATGGGAGGAAGATGTCAAGAAAAACAGTTTGAATGAAGGTCCTACATCATTAAACACAAGTTATCAAAGAAGGTGTGGGATTTTATCTTGTCTTTTTTTATCAAACTAAACTTGCAAATTGAAAGAAATAAATTAAGTATTGAATGATTTTGTACGGGCAGTTTAAAATTGAATGGTGACATGTTAAAATGCTGTTCAGAATAGTTGTGATGCAATGTTTGTGCTGGTTTTAAAGCTGTACACCATTTTTACTAGCTTACAGTGCGGTAGCTACTGCTATATAATTAAAATTACAAGATTCCATTTTCCTATTGTTTATTGCAGTTAGAGGTTCATTCATCTCTTTCCAGGTTAGCTCAGTAGCCAAAGATAACTTTTTAAATTTAGAAATGAAGAAATTCTGCTTGATACCTGAAAAGGGGAAAAATACTGTCTCTGAATTTTGGTTTTGCATGACAGTATTGGAGTTCTTGGGCTGCTCTTCATAATGGTAGATCATAGCCATGCCTACCTTGAGTATGAGCATCAGAGAACACAAACATAAAACTAACTTGAATGCAAGGAAATTAGGATCCATATGAACATAGTTTCCAGGTGTGTGTGGTTCCTACCTTGCAGGATTTTCTCAGAAGGAATCATATTCCTCGGAGATGTACTTGATTGACTTTACTCCATTGTGTAATTTCAGTGTAGCTGTTTTTTGAGTAAAGTTCTTCATTGGAATTAGAGGAACGATAAATATTGTAAATGAATAGATCAAAAGAAAAGATTGTCTGTTGTTCAGGTAGCTAAGCTGCACATTGGTATGTGCTGATGATCTACGTGGTGATGGGTACTTAACTTCTCCTTTTTTTTTGTCTTGACATTGATGTGGTCATTTATGTGGCATGTAGCTGGGCTCTTTCATACAGCATAATACATCTCACATCCTTGTTAACCTCTTGCCTTAGAAAGAAAACTTGACATTCCTGACTTTAGGTTGAGGAAAGATGTTTCACAGATTTCCTGTTTTGGATAGGAAATACCAGCAGTATAGGAGATACCAGCAGATACATGAGAACAATCTTTGAATGTTAGCTTTTATCAATATATATGCTCTGATCTTAAAACAAAATGTACTCATGACTTTACAATTGCTTGTAGTGTTTTAGTTGTACATTTCCTTCGTTGTTCCTGTACAATTACTTTTTCTTTATCATTTTAGAATTGATAGCAGTAGGAAAAAAATGATCAGTTGCAGAATGCTGAAGAAGCATCTTTCCTTAAATCTTTTGCAGTTAGTGCTGTGATGCTCTGTCTGTCTGTCCTAACTCTGGATTCTGAGGTTTAATCATGGGCAAACATCCTGACTTGGTAATGCCATATTTGTTCAGCCAGAACCAATGAATAAAAACGTGGTCCAGATCTTTTCTACAACTTGAAGAGCAAGAGAAAAGCATGAGTGGGAGGTTAATCTTTCTGGGTATGATTAAAGTTGAAAAAGAAAAAAAAAGCATTACATTAAATTGGTTGAAAATTGTAAGAGGAGTGATATTGATGACATTTTCTTTTCTGACAAGCTGTGGAATAAAATTCTATATTTTCTTAGGTATTCAGTGTGGGTGAAACAGCAGCTTAAAAAATGGGACATTAGATACCCTGTATTAATGCTTCATTAGATGTGATCTAGATGGTTATACATAAATGAATAAGATTCCACTCTTTACCTCTCTCTTCTTGTGGAGAAATGGTCGAGACTAAGGGGCCACTTCTGGTGCCCTCTGAAGTCATAAATTGTGAGTTCTAGTCAAGGAAAGCGGGAAGAAAGTGGCTTTTGAAAATGCTTCTTTTGTCCCAGAAGTTTTCGAGATGCAACTGAGATACAGAATACAGGGGCAAGAATTTAATGGAGCACTCAGAGCTCTTGGATAATTTCACAAGCAAAGATAAGTAATACAGTGCGTTTGTTCTACGTGTCTCTCCTTCAGTGGCTCCTTTGGTAGAAGACAAGATGATTTGATTAGTTCTAATGTTCCAAGTACTGCATCAACAGTTACCTCTTCTGCTGGTCTTCAGAAAACACTGCCTGCCAGCACAAACACTACTACAAAGAGTACAACGGGTTCTACTTCAGCAGGTGTACAAAGCAGGTAATGGCAATTCTTTGCTTTCCTTTTTTTTTTGTCAGGTCTACTGTGTGCTTATGTACGTGCATGCGTTTTTGTTTAGTAGATCCTGGGGTTCTGGATTTTTTCACTTTCCCGCTAAATTTGTTTTACTTTCTATATAATTTGGCTCAGTGATTGTGAATGGCTTTCTACTGTAAAGTGGCAGCCATGTTGCCATAAAAGAATAAATTCATTGTTAGAAGGGTGTAAAGAATAAAAGTTCAATTACTGTGAACTGTTCAATTCTTAATTTACCAAATATGATAGCTCAGGTTGAGCTTTCATAATAGAGATATTTCTCAGTTTTCTTAAAAAAAAAAATCCATCCCTCAATTTACATGTTATTAGTTGTTTAGTAAAGTGCTTTCATTGTTTAGCTGTTTCCTTTTCTCTTTTTTTGTGTTGCTGCTTGTTATGCTGTAGTACCTCAAATCGTTTGTGGGCTGAGGATAGTGCTGAGAAAGAAAAGGACAGTGTTCCTACAGCAGTGACCGTTCCTGTTGCTCCATCTGTTGTAAATGCTACAGCCACTACCACAGCCATGACTACAGCTACTTCTGGCACTGTGTCCTCAACATCAGAGGTCAGGGAGAGACGGAGGTGTGTAAAGGTCCTAAGAGTAATGTTACTCTTATTCAAAAGTTATATCTTTTTTTTTATTTAAAGGAATGTGTTGGTTATCTCAAATTTGGGTAGTAAATTATGTAAAACAGTGTTGTTGTGCCGAGTATTAAAAAAACTAGCAAGGTGTCTCAGTTTATGTGAGAGTTTAGTACTGGCAGAGACCATTCATGAAATTTGAACTTTGATACTGTGCGTTTTGACTGGCTTTGGGTTCTCATTTGGCACTTTTCTTTTTTCTTAGTTGTATTTCTGTGGAATTATTAAATTAGTCCTCTTAAAATACCCATAGTGGGAAAAATATTAAAAATATTAAAAATCAATAATCACTACAAGTACATTGCTGCTGATTAAGCTACTGTGCCACTGGCAGTATGCTAATAAGTTACAACGTAGCATTGTTTTCAGTCATTTTGTGTGCCTGGCACTACTGAGTATTCAACCCAACACATTCTGGTTATTTCATTGCATCGTTTAGAGTCTTTTCTACTTTAAACATGACACACAGTTGTAAATACAATGCTTTAAGAGCTATTTAGTATGAATCTGATATAAATCTTATTTAAGAATACGGTGTTTTTTCTCTTACAGTTACATGGAGGATGAGTTAAGATTGGTGCATATTTACATTTCTGTAAAGACTTGTTACCTGCTATTTGTGGAAGCAAGGTTGTTAATTCCTGTTAGCTTTCCCTGGGTTCTTCTTCCTCTGGATATTTATAAATGTTTATCTACTAAGCTTTCCTCTGAAATCAAGTTCAGATTTCTGTGTTGCTCCTGTAGCAAGTTTGAAATGTAATTCCTGTATCCGTGCTGGATGTGTCTATCTCTGTATGTTCACAGAGGTAATGAAGCTCTTCATTGGTATAGAAGAAACTTGGATTCTCTTGGGTTACTTAAGGCAACACCACCATTTAAAAATTCCTTAGAGCTTTAAGCCTATTTAGGATAATCTCTTCTCCATAGCTTTCCTCTCCTACCCGAAACTGAGATGAAGTAACTTCTGTGAAATGCTGATTCATTTTTGTCTTCCCCACAATCACTCAGGAGGTGCCCACACGTGCTCACAAGCCATTTAAGTAACAACTGTAGTCAAAACTGCATTTTCCAATGCAAAATTTGACTGAAACTGACAAATCAAAAACCAAACCAACAAAACACTTTTTTTTCCCCAGAAGTAGTTGCAAAAGTGAAAATGCTATTTCAGACTCATATGTTCTAAAAAGGCAAGCAGATGTAGAAATAAGGCTTTTGCTGTCCCGTTTGCTCTCATTGGTTTCTGTATGCTAATGTGCATATACTACATATGTTTTAGATACCAGCAGTTGGTCTGAAATTCCTTGGTTTTGCCTAACTCTGGGCCAACTGTGCAATGTACTGTTGCAGATGCATCTTGATGGAATATTAAGATATCCCTTAAATCTTAGAAATCTTCAAAACTGAAATAATTGCCACATGCAAGAAGGTGGTGGTCTCAGTGTCAGCACATACATATCTGTATGTATGCAGATATATATATGTGCATGTGCATGTATCTCTTTATATGCACATGAAAAACTTGTCTGTATATGAAATACTATATGGTAAATGTTTTCTTAAGAAGTGAAGTTGGTTAATTCATTTATACATTGAAAAAGTGTATTTAGAAATCATGTTTGAAATAATATTTCAGAAGATATTTGAAAAGGCGTTATTAACTACTTTTAGGTGTGAAGCGTGTGATGGTGAATTCTTTTGGAATAGCTGAAGGAGCTACATTTTTTTTATATAACTTTTAGGATTGGTTTAGAGAAAGAGGGAAGAGAATGACAAACTCGAATCTTTAAATCTTTGTATCATGAATAACACTGATAGATAACCAGTATGACATGCAAAAGTGATGCTGGGGAGGGATGTTTCTTACTCTGGCAGTACCTATAGTGTGAACCTGGCAAGATGAGAGTCGGTGAGGTTTAGGGTATTTCAGATTTATTGGAGGGTGGGAAGGAGTATGTACACCAGTTACTAAAGACCAAGTTAGATGAAGTAATTTGTAGCAGTTTCAAGCCTAAATATTATATCTGCTCTGCATTCAAAACCTACTAGGTAGTTATCTCAAGTCTTGTTAGCAGGTAACAGGCATCCTTTTCCTAATACAGATAGGGCCCAGGGCTCTAGGAAACTGGAAAGTCTATTGAAAATGCTATCTGCATTTTCAAATTTTTCTGCTTTTTACCTAATTTAAGGATTTTTTAAAAAATCTTAAACTATAACAGCATTTCCAGAATATTCTGTTAATGAAAATCCAATACATTAAAAGCTTTGTAATTCTTTAATGATGGTTTTGCATGTATACATATAGATACATACAAATATATACATTTGTACTCTGGCGCTTCTAACCCAAATTACCTGGATTAGAGAGTTTCTTTAAAGAGTCTAGACCTTGTATGTCTCCTCTAGTAGCCTTTTGGCTTTGGTTACAATCACCTGCTTTTAATTCCCAGGATTTTTGTGGGTTTCCTGAGGATTCATTTTTAAGCACAGTTTTTTCAAAAGGAGATTACTCAATGCTTGGATGACTCATGAGAAAATATGGTGACCACCTCCTCATAGATTTTTAATCTCTGGTGCAGTAGATGGTATAATTAAGTTTTCTACATTAGTTGTACATTTAGCTTTTAATCAAAGCCTACAAGTTATGTTAAAAGTTAATACAAATATGATACTGATTAAATGTCTAAAATGTCATTATTATATAGTCTTATATATCTTATAAAAGTCTTATATAAGATTTCCTTGTAACTGCTTTGGTTTTCAGTCATGTTGTACTGTGGGTTGGCTTTTTTCTGACAGTTTAAAACATTTGTACAAAAATTATGGTTTGCCAATTTTGTTTGTAATTAACTCCTTAGATCATACCTCACTCCAGTACGGGATGAAGAGTCAGAGTCCCAAAGAAAAGCTAGATCCAGGCAAGCAAGACAGTCTAGAAGATCTACACAGGTATTTTATTAAAACCTCTGCATTTATGGGAACAGATCCATGTATCTCCCTGAGTACAGTGAATTTTTAATTTCCCAGTAATGCTCCAAATAAACCAATNAAAGTTGCTTTTTCTAATCCCTGAAGAGTCATTTAATACAAATTGAAAGCACAGACTCCTCCACTGAAAGGAAATTCTTGATTGCACTATGGCAAAATTACTTACTCAAGTAATCATATCTGATGTTATGTAGATGTTTAAATCTAAGGCTTTGAATTCTTCAAGAGCTAACAGCTATATATGCCTCTGGCACTAGACTTAATACTTGGGAAATAGGTGTAGCATGCTGTATTTGCTTTAATATCTTTTTTCCTGTGCGTGGACTGTTGAAGATAATGTGATTGAGCTGACCAACATATGGATAGATAATAGGATCCACAGCATAGGAGAAAAACCCTATTCAACCTAGTTTCTGTAGGCACAGCGGAATACTAAGGAAGTGGGTTTTTCTGCTCCTTGCTGGTAATCTTAGAATGTAACTGCATGTTCCTTTGAGTATTTCTCTCTCTCTTTGTTTACATAGTGATATATTTGGTTGTTCTTCCCAATTGTTGTCACAACTACTTCATACTAACTCATTGCAATCAGTGCAGTGCTAACACAGGGAAGGATGTGACAGTAGCAAAATATATTATCTCTTAATGGTACTTGAATGTTGTTGGGGCAGTGGAGCATGTACCAACCACTATCCTCTGGAGTGTGTCTACACATCTCTTCTTGTGTCTACTGACAAACTGAGAATAATCAGCAAATAGTCCCTGAATAACACAGCACAAAGAAATGCATCATCCTTAGCTGCTTTGAGATTGAGTCTGTGTCTCCATTGTTTGCTGATGTTACTTTCAAATTGTAGCACTTTTATACCTCTCAAATATTTCTGGTTACCTTTTCCATTGAGAGATCCACATTGTTTCATACAGCTTTATCTTACTGGAGTTCTTTTTTATCTCTTGATACCATTTCAGAGCCCTGAGAGATGGTCAATCCACAGGCTAACTATTATTGAACCTTTACAGTGAAGAAGCTATCTAGAATGAAAACACTATGAACACAGAAAGCAATTAAATAACTAATAAGCTGCAAAGTTGGCTTTGAAGAATAGGTTATGAAGTGTTCTGAGCAGTATCTCAGTACAACACATCATCTGGAAGGTGTGATAGGGAAAAGCTGTCTTTAAAAAATTGTGTATTTGCTGAGCTTGTTTCAAAACTATTTTTTTAGCCTCAGAATAACAAAGAAATAACAAATAAGAAGTAAGTTTCAGCTTTCTCTGGAGCTGTCAGTGTAATGTTTTATGTGTTGTTGACCTAAAAATACAGTGGCAGTGAGTGAATTTGTAAATCGTTAACATTTCTGAAAATGTGTTAAGTATTGTATTTTTAGGGTTCTTTGAGAAACACTTAATATGCATATGATGATATTGGAAGGATCTAGTAGCTTTATAAATTATTTTCTACATGACATGTATGTACTGGTTCAGCTAAAAATCATGTCACTGGAGAATCTGTGGTAGATCACGTTCCAGAAAACACCACTAAAGAGGGATTCCAGATTCGGTTTGTTCGGTTCCCAGATTCAGGAGAAAAGCTTGTAGTCAGAATACATAGGTTAAAATAATTTCTTAATAGAGTCAGTTTTCTTAGCTGAATTTTGTCTTTAAAATAAGTATTTATATAACAGGATCCTCTACGTTGATACGAGCGATATATGGAAACGTTTGCTGACTGCTGTTTTCACAGGGCGTAACACTGACAGATCTTCAAGAAGCTGAAAAAACTATAGGAAGAAGTCGTCCTACGCGAACCAGAGAGCAGGAAAATGAAGAAAAAGAGAAAGAAGAGAAAGAAAAGCAAGACAAAGAAAAACAAGAAGAAAAGAAAGAATCTGAAACTAAAGATGATGATTATAGACAAAGATATTCCCGAACTGCTGAAGAGGTATTTTCACAATAGGTCTCTTTAGGTAGAGGAATTACATTAATCTTAAGTCCAAATGTATTACTTTTGTTTTGGTGCTACAGGAAGAATTATTTATATATTTAAGGGCTTTAATATCCTGTGTTTTATATTTGTTTAATCTTGGTAAATTAATCGTGACATTTTTCTGCTGAATAGCCATATCATCGCTATAGACCAACTTCAACTTCTTCATCATCCACGTCTTCGCTTTCCACCTCCACTAGCTCTCTTTCAACTTCAAGTCAACTAAACAGACCAAACAGCCTTATAGGTATAACTTCTGCCTATTCTCGGAGTGGAACAAAGGAAAATGAGAGAGGTAGGAATACTGTTTGTGCAGGGGTTTTTTGTTTGTTTGCTTTAGTTGACAAAGGGCAGTTGAAAATGCATAAGACTGCCTGGGATATTTCCTGCTCCCATCTTTTGTAAGAAACTCCAAATTTATATTTTATATATAAATATAAATTCTTCTGTACTTGGTAGTGGTTTGAAGCTGTCTAATATGTGATTTCCACTGGTGGGATCATAGATATGTGAAATACACTGCCATCGGTATCCACAGAATGCTTTTGCTGTTTTAATGCAGCAACTATAATAAAATGCCGCATTTCAGAGTTTAAATAGTTGCAGGTACTGAGGGGAAATTTTACTTGGTTAAGTAATTGCTAAATATCTGGTGCTTTGTTTCAGTCCTTCCACACTGTAGGATTGGTACGATGCTTTAATGCTTTAAGGACCTCTCAGGGTTTCCTGAGCAGCTGAAAACAAAGGGAAGGGGATATTTCCATCTGTAGTTCAGAATACTCAATGGAATTGTACTTCTAGATGCTTAACTGGTTCAATTAATCTTAAGATTAAGTTTAGATGTGATTGAGGGGTCAGAAAAAAGCTTTTCTGTGACATCACACAATTTTCCCCCTCGTTTCAGGTAGGTGAATGACCTGCTGCAGTTCTCAGAGATGTAGTGCCTCGTGAGTTGTCTGTCAGAGGAAGGAGGCTTTTGACATACAGTTTTCTCTCTCTCAGAGGCATGCCACAGTTGTTAGGCAGAAGCACTTTGAGTTCAAACTATTGATCAGTAACTTGAGTAGGATTACTGATTGAAATTGGCAATTTTGTTATCCAGAGGATAGCATTAAATGATCAACTGATCAGATCTCCATGAAGCATATAGCAGTACTGCCATGTCACTTAGACTGCTGTTTTGTGAGGAAGTAATTGGGGCTGAGCTTCAGAGATATGCTTTCTGATTTTTTTTTTCCCTCAGCAAAAATGGAAAGGACTGTGATGGAAAGGGGTACTTTAAGAAGGACTTAACAGACTTTTAAAAGGGTTGGTTTTTTAAATACACAGTGGTTGACGTAAGCAAAAAAAAAAAATTTGTATGTGAAGAATGGTGAAACATTCTCTCGTTTTGTAGTTTATACTGATGTTTGAATTATTACTTGACAGTTTTGAAAATTGCATTTTAATCCCAATTTGTAGCATATTACTGTTACATTGAAAGGTTTTGTTTGGTGCCTGAGATGGAATCAGTTTTTTGCAGTTGCTGTTCAAGAATTGGGGCAATATTTGCAGTGGTTTAGAGCTGTATTCCAAGGAATGTATATTACAGCAAGTCCTACATTGTGGTAATAAGCTCTTTAGTGAATTTACTGTAGGTAAAAAAATGAAGTAAGCATTTTAAACACTGAGAAGTATTTCAGAAAATTTTCAGAAGATTAGATTGTGTCATACGTGAATGAATAAGAAAGTTGTTATTAACAGAAGGGGGCAAAAAAGAGGAGGAAAAGGAAGAAGATAAGTCACAGCCTAAGTCTATAAGAGAAAGGCGGCGACCAAGAGAAAAAAGACGATCTACAGGAGTTTCTTTTTGGACTCAAGATGTAAGTGAATGACTCCTGCTGCTGATTAATAGCCTGAGCTAGAGTAATACAGTACATGACTAATTTGTTCTGGAAAACCAGTAGCTTGTTCAAGTTATGTGTCCTCTCTTCTGTCTTCTGAAGCTTAATGGAGTACAATCAAATTTATCTTGATAATTCTAAAAGAATTCTAGAGTGCTGTAATAACTGTAACTTAATAGGAATTAATTGTAATCTAAGGAAAATACAATCATTGAACAATTCTTTTTTATTGCATGTATACCAAGGCTGTAAGAACGAGGCTCATTATCTGTCACGTTACAAGTAGCCATGTACTTAGACCTGAAAGAACCCCTGTCAGATTAGAAGGGTTGTAGCTGATGTGTCTACTGATTCCCTTTCCCTTTGCTTTGTCATAGGATCAGTGTGTGATTTTGTACAAGCAAAATGTTCAAATGCAAATTTCTGTTTCCTTTCTGTCTGGTACTGGAAACGTACTTGTCTGAGAATTTTTCATTGTGTGTCCTGTATATTCTCTATACATTTTAGTTGTGTAGAATTCTACTGCTCTTAGACTTCCATATTAAAAGTCTAGAATGCCTTTCAATTTTAGTAAGTTGTCACCAGTTTAATTAATTATTTTTCCTTTCCCACTTACTTCACCAGAGTGATGAAAATGAACAAGAACACCAGTCTGATTCAGAAGAAGGAACAAATAAGAAAGAAACTCAGGTAATTTCAAAAGAATAATGAATTTATTAGCTTCATAACAGATATGTTTTGATCATAAAATTTCTGTTGGATTAAATTAAAAGACTACATATGGTAAATGCCTTAGGAATGCTTTCTGATTCATAACATGTGGCTATGGTTCAGTGCCATTTCCTTTGTAGTCTTTAGTAACAATTTTTTAATTATTAACTGTGGCTAAACCCGATGGTTTTCCCTTCCATTCTGAATATGAGAGAATTAGCAGAAAATGCAGGTGAAATTTCTGACACATAGATCAGGGACGAGCAGCTAGCTACCGAAGGGTGCTTTCAGCTTCTACCTTGGAAAAAATCTTTCTTCCATCTGCTTGGCTATTTTCAGATAAATTATGTATACTGATTGATGCACATTAGGTAAAAGCTTTTACAATTAAAGCCAGCGCTGTCAAAAAATTAATTAACAAATAGTATGATAATATAGCAAATTAGAATTTTAATGAATGCCTAACGTTCAGAAAATATTTATGCTTTCTCAGTTTTGCTGGTAATTCAATATGGTAATTCAGGAGACAGAAACTTTGGAAATACTGAAGTTCTCTGTTGCTCCCTTATGTGGTGCTGCTGTTGGGTTTTTTGCTTGGTGAAGCTACAAGAGACATGTGTAGGATGGTAACTATAAGCTTCTAAGGACTTTGTTGATATTTGGAGAATTTAAGGAGGAGGTTGAGAACAAGCCTGGCAGAGAAGGAAAATAGTCACAATAATTTCTAGCCTGAAATCGTTTGCTAAAGGGAAATTGGTGTTCCTGCTAGAAAGATATTTTTTGGTACAACGTTGTAGGATAGTCGCTTAAAAATAAGGAAGTTGGATGATCACTTAGGCAACTTGGGATTCTAAGTAAAAAGACCATTTATATCAGTATGATATATTAAACGAAGAAAAAGAAAGTAAAAAAAGTATTTGAGTATGTATTTCAACTGTGTTTGAGGGTATAATTACATGGACTGAAATTTTATTTTGCCAGAGATGAGATGTATGATTTCAGAAAGGTGAAAGCTAGCAATATTAGGATAATAAATGCCATTAGGTCTTCAAGTTCTGGGGGAATAAAGATGAGAAACTGGCACTAATAGTATTGATTAAATGCCGTACTCAAATTTTGTTTCTCAGTTTCCCTGCAGTGGCAGTTTTACAGAAGCACTCATTTATAACAGTCCAGAAAGTTCCACCAGACTTCGATGTTTTATCTCCATTATCAGGAATTATCCTAACCTCACTAAAGCGTTACGTGCCTGTCTGAAAGCTTAGTGTACGTTTTCAAAGACAGTTTCTTTTGGGGTACCCTCCTGGTCTGTATAGTTTCATGGCGTAGAATAGGTGTTGGTTTGGGTTGTGCAGATAAGGATACTTCAATTTTTTGTTACTGCTCATATGCTGCCAGTGTAGCTGTGGCTGCTCAGTCTGCTTAGTTCTGTCACTGTACGGGGAACATCTGCCTTGTGATTTGGATGCATGAGGATATCTGTTGGCATCATTTCTCCTCTGACTTTATACAAAGCGTGTAGACTTAGACCCTTTCACGATTTTCTGGCCAAGTGTCAAAAATTGTGACTGAGCTGAACTGACAGAATTGAGAAAATAAAGAAAAAAGCTAGGACTGTGCTAAAAACAAGCAAACAACAACAACAACAAAACAGAAAAGCAGAGAAGTGGGGGGGACAAGAACAGACATATGCTTGAGAAGCGTGCTGCTTGTTTTGCGAGGTGTGGAGGCTGGATGGTCCTTGAGTGGCAGAAGCAGAGCTTTGCAGCTTGCAGGGAACAAAAATGGTTGATTACAAATGAAAATCAAAAATGGTCCAGTTTTCTGAAGATTATGAAGTCCTCGTACAGCTTCTTGTGTTCCCAGCCAGAAGAACGGGAAAGGGCTGAGTGCTCTGTTTTTCTGCCTCTAGTAGCAAGTGCTCCCTTATGTCACCAGTTCATTTCTTGTACCCCTGTGTAGCAGGAAAATGTTGTTTCTGACATGGTCTGTGTGTGACTTAATAGCTAACTTGCCTTTCCGTTCAGGAAGCTTTAGTGTAGCAGGGCAGTGGAGATCTGTGAGGTTTTCACATTCCCACGGCACCGTGGGGAGTCCACTGGAAGCAAAGAAAAACAGCCTTTAGAAACCATATTTGTTAAGAAACAATATAGGAATGGTTTATTTGTTGTGATGGCTGTCCTACATAGTAGGTGAAGGTTGAAAGGATCAGCTTAACATTTTTCTCTATACTGCATTCCTTCAAGGTAAAGTCTCTATGGACAAAGCTTCCTCTGTTTTGTTAAAGTGAGAAAAAAGCAGTGGAAAGGGATTTTTGTAGGTCCTTGATTACACAGTGGAATTCTGTAATCTCACACTGATCTTACTTAAACAGACGATAATGCAAGATAATCTCATACTTATGTGGAAGTTAATCTCATGGCCAGTAGTTTTAAAATTCTCCATGTTGTGTGCCACTTCACTGTGGCATTTTCTGTGAAATCTCTTGAATTCTCAGCATTACTTGTGCTCTTAACAGAAACTAACAATGTTTTACTGGGAGTGCTTAAGGTACAGCATGTGCTTTTGATATCCTGTATGTAGTTAATACGCTTCAAGGTGTCAGAAGGGAAATTGAGTGTATCGTGGAGAGTGTGCCTGGTTGCCTCTATGCAAGTTGAAAAAATACTGTTTCCTCCTAAAATTAAGGAAACCAAACAAACCACACAAGCCCCCCCCCCNGGGGAAGTCTACAGCTACTGTCTTCAGAAGGTGTCCAGATGATAGTATATCAGTAGAGTTTCTTGAGTGAAATGTCTTCACTCAAAATTATTGTAATTGCAATAAATGAATCTGTATTGACTACCCAGAGGGGAAAAAGGTTTGTGTGCCTGATGTAATGCTTAGTTAGAAGGCACTCCCTCACTTCAAATTAAATTGGGCTTGTCAAGTAAATTGAGTGAACTTTGTGCCTGTGGATTCACCTGGAACAAATGAATGAAGGAATAAGTGAATGAAAATAATAGAGAAAATTAAATTATATCTTTTAAATTGCCTAATAAGTACTTTCTCATGTTGGTATAGTAGCCTGTTTTCTGTCAAGCTCTGTTGAAATGTTATTTTGTATTTTATACTATTATCTTGAGTTGAAGCCATTATTATGTTGACCTTTCAAAACACTGTTGCTAATGTTAGAGAAGAGGAAAAAGGAATAGGGAACTCAGGGAACATCATTCTGATGACTACTGAGTGACTTTGCTAACTGGCAGGAAAATCACAGAACGCATGGATGCTGAAATGTTAGAGCATAATGTTAATGTCCTTGTAAATCATATTTTGGCAAGCACACTCTAGCACATATTTCCTTTCTGTTCCAGACATAACAAAATTTAAGTTTGGCAATGTTCAGATAATACATATGCAATTTGATGTAACTGTTTAGCTATATTTGTTCACAGATTGTTATGTATTTTCTTTAGTTAAATTACTGATCTATTATTTTTCTCTTTTTTTTACCCCTCCCTACCTCAGAGTGATAGCCTTTCAAGGTATGTGCAATTTAAACAAATAAATTAAAAATCGTTTCACTTTTTGTTCACATATTCTCATTTTAAGTTCTTTATGTGCAGCTTCAGCTTAACCCCAGTAGTCACCTGGGTTGAGCTTTAAAAGATGTTAATGATGTTTAGCACTTGAATGAGATACAGTTGGAAAGCTACAGTGTGAAATTATTCTGACCTTTATTAACACTGGTTGTAATTTAGTGGTTAATAGGATAAAGACTTCGTTGAAGATGTGTTTCATAACCTGGTTCTGTTGAATACTGGAATTCACAACAGGTAGTTTTGAAATCTCCTTGGTTTCTCAAAGAAAACACGGAGAATTCATCTAGGCCGACATTTTGGAGATTACTTTTTCAATATTAAAGTAATAATTTTTTTTAAGTAGGTACTCTTTCTAAATAAAGAAGAATTAAAGTATCTAAGCCAATATAAAGTCCTTTAAGAAGTAAATGTTTGCTTGAATTAAGTCGTTTGATTTAAAAGATTTCTCTGCACACAGGGCAGGCACTTATTCATCTGACTGAGCAGTTTGAAAACATTCTCAGGCAGAAAATCTTGAAATGTAAAATTTGAATGTGCATCAGACTAGAGGACAGTGGCTCAAACTAGAATACATTATTGCATCTGGCTGTTTTCAGCTGGGTAACGACCAACTCCCAGTGTTTGATACAGCGAGTGGGCTCAGTTTGAACACAAAGGCAAAGAAACACAACTTTTCTGTTACAGATACGATTCAGGATCCCTCAGCATGTCCTCAGGCGATCGTTACGATTCCGCACAGGGGCGATCGGGATCGCAGAGCTACCTTGAAGATAGAAAACCGTACTGCAGTAGGCTAGAAAAAGAAGACAGCACTGATTTTAAGAAGGTATCTCATCCAGTAACTTCAGTGTGAGAATAGAACTTCGTTACTGTCTCTCATAAATTGTCTGGAAGTAGTCTCATGTGCATCACAAATGCTGCCCAAAGCAACCAAGCTGAATAGAGGAGCAGAGGAACCACTGGGTGGGGGGCGGGAAAACACATCACGAACCAGCCTCTGGCTTTTGCACTTTTCTCTTCAGTGCAAGGGAGAAATCCAGAGGAGCCAAGATCCATTTTCTGTGACAAATATTATCTTCTTTCTACTTCTTTTCTTTTTTTAGTTAATTGTATCATTAAAACTACTTTATACATATGTGAAGCCTTTTCTTCTGTGTTTGCCAGCTTAGGTAGCTATGATGTAAAAATGTATTTAGGTCTGGCTTTAAAGTAGAGGAGGAGGAGCTTGTTGAGAAAGTTTACTTTGGTGTCTAGTCTGTGAAATCTGAAGCAAAAATAATGGCAAGTATTTTTAAATATGTGTAAGGTAAGTTATGTGCCCCCTATGCAGAGTTCCTTGCTATTAGAAATGTCTGGTAATGGCTCTTAAAAAGCTTGCTAACTAAACATCTTTAAAATCATTAACTGATTTTTATTTCTTAGACGGTGTGTGTGTTTCTTCATTTTACATGCAGCTTAATTAGGGATTTTAAATATTTCAGCTAATCTCACTGAATGATCATTTGGTAATTTTTTAAATGTACATTTTCTCTTAGCTTTATGAACAGATTCTAGCTGAAAATGAAAAACTGAAAGCGCAGTTACATGACACCAACATGGAACTTACAGATCTTAAGCTACAGTTGGAGAAGACTACTCAGGTTTGTATAAACCAGAAAGGCCTGTGCTTAGCTGACAAGATAGATGGCAAACTAGAACCACCCCATGGTATGGGCTGATCTTTACTAGGCATCAGCTTTGTTTCTCATCCAGAGATGGGAGTGAAGAAGCTTACCGCTGTATTTCTAAAGAGCAAAGGATTCTGGTCTTCAGTTGTGACCAGAACGTGTGAGATTGCCACCTGCCATTTTAAGTAGTAGTGGTTCTTGCCAGCATGTATATGTAACTTCCTTGCAGGGTACTTTCTATACTCTTTAAATGACAGTCAAACTGTCAGTCAGGATTGATTAATTCATAAATCTGCTAGCAGATTTGCATAACCTGGCGGTTCCTGCTGCCTGGTTAGATTAAGCTTTACCTTAGCACTGAAAAGCAAATAGTGCACTGCACTTACAGATAACTGCTGGCAGATAACAGTGCCACATACAGTAGTATCAAATGCATATGCAACAGTTAAATTCATCTTAAATAACTGTAGAAATAGTGTTTCCAATTCTCAGATCACGTGCCGCGATTTACGTGTGTAGGTATTTCAGTACCTTGCATGTGCACTCAGTAAGTATCAGTGAAGTACATTAAAAAGATGTTTGGTTTGTAATGCTTTTAGATAGAAATAGTATATTACTCCTATTTGCTAAAGGCTATGCAGTGTTTAAATTGCGTTGGGATGGTCACAGAGGAAGTACACAATAAATCCAGTTCATTCTTCCTTATTCTTTGTTTCAGTGTGTCTTCCCTGAACAGACTGTAAAATACTTGTGAAGACATACTTTGGACAGAGTACTGAAATGTCCGATTGAGTTTTTTCCTCAGCTTTATGTTGTTTAAGAGCAAGTACCAATGTCTTTATTAATTTTGGTTTCAGAGACAAGAAAGGTTTGCCGACAGATCACTCTTGGAAATGGAGAAAAGGGTGAGTTTCTGCCAGAGATCTCTTTAAGTATTCAGTTCAGGCTTTGGTTCAGTTTGTTTTGCAACCCCTGGCTTGGATATATTTTAATGGGACAGAAGCCTTCCTTAGAAATTACATTTTTTAGAAGATTTGGGGATTTTAGGTTTCCAATTGGCAATGAATGTGAGATAGCTTGAGAAGGAATTAATCACAAGAATTGCCTTCGGGTTGCCAGTTGGTTCATGACAGCCAGGTTCTAAATCCCACTGCCCTCCAGGGCTCTGCCGCTTGTTCTATCTCACCCAAACCAGTGTTGGCACTCCAGAGGGTTAAAGAGATTCAGAGCGTTTCATCTTCTGATGCATTTCCAACATTCAGAGACTTTCATTTCCTCAGAGCTTTTCAAAGGCATCTGTGTTGTTTTACCAGTTATCATAGGTAATGAAGTAGCTGTTTCTACCTCTCAGACATGAGACCTTAAACCTGATAATGATATGAAATTAATCATAATATGTCTCTTTGCTTGTACTGTAACTTTTTCTAGAAGGAATGTGATACTGGGTCCCGGAGGAAGAGGGGCATCAGGATCAGAGAGAACCCTAAATTGAATGGGAAAGGAGTCAGGTCATAAATCCAGATGTGAGATAGATTACAGGAATTATTTCAGAAGTAGGACATGTGATCATTTTAGGTTGTAGTTTGATGCTAGTTTAAAATCCATCCCTATAAAAGTTTAGCTCCACAGCAATGTAAAACAAACTGCCTTGCTTTTGTCGTGGTCCCAACTTCCTTCATGACCACTGTCATATGTTCCTTTCTCCTCCCCTCATCCTGGAGTGATACATTAGGCACTTAGGAAGAAAACTAAATGGACTTTGACAGTAATAAGTGATATGATGTGCATTTATTTATTCCTTGTAAGCTTCACATTCACTAGCCTTTTATGTTTACTTCCCAGTATATGAGGTTTAGAAAACAATGTTTAACTGTACAAACCTGTCTGGTGTATAAACTGATACTTGGTAGTTTTACAGGAGCACATGAAGATGTAGAAATGCTCCCAGGCACTTCCTGAAGTTCCTTTATCTTTATCTTAATAATCTCTCCAGATAATTGCAGCAACCTTTTAGCTCCTCTTTCTTCTTGATTATTTTTTTGGCATCCTGCTGTAGACAATGATTTCATCAGTAGAAAGGTTTCATCAGCAGCTTTAAGTGGTTTCTTGCTATTCGGGCCACACAAGTGGACATCTAATTATTTCACAGATACAGCTGCGTCCATTACTATATAGGTTCGATATTGCAGAGCATAAAGTACTGCATAGCTAGGCAGCACTTTGTTTTTAAATTACTGCTTTGTTTTTTCCCATAGTGGGCCACAATACCAAAAATGTCTTTCAGACACTTTACTCTTCCTAAACGTATCAGTATTACAGTTAGTGATAATGCCGTATGGCTGAAACATGGTTTCCACAAGATTTAGGAGACCTTCCTTGTATTTTATAAATTTGAACTTCTTTTCAGACAAGAATTTAAGACAGGGATCTATTTCTGATTATATTTCCCGTGCTGTTGTTACAATCTGGAATTACTTTCACTGTGAAACTGACTGAAGCAGAATTCTTTGCTGCTGACCATTAATAGCTGTTCTCTAGAAATAAGCTTACCAAATTCAGTTCAGATCATGGCTCTTTCATTTTAAAGACACTTTTTTTAATGTGCAGTGTAGCAGCTTACATCTAAAAGGTACAAACAAATTGTAGAGTTTTTCTGAGTTTACTTTTCCAAGTACGTAGCTTCACAAAAATAAGGTATAAAACTGAATATGTTTATATAAGTTACGTAGAGAAAGGGGAAGGGGGAGAAGGAAAGCGGTGAGAATAAGTTGAAGAAGTTAAAGCTTGGCAGAGAAAATCCTGAAGGCATCCTTGAACATTTTCAAGCTGAAACAGACCTCTTCAGTAACTAAGATGGCAACATTTATTAAATCTAGAATTTCACAGTAATGAAATTTAGAAAATAGTGGCTTTGAATGTTATTTGAACTCAGCCTTCAGAAGAGGGTTTCTGTGACACGATTTGGTGGTGCGTTTGTCCATATTGTTCACGTGAGAACTGCTTACCAGAGAGGGGATTTCCATGGGACAGGGGTACAGGTCAGGACACAAATGCTAGGTCCCAGCAATGCACAGGGGAGAATAAGGGTTTCTTTAACAACACATCACTCTGAAAAGTGCCCTAAAAGTTCTTTGCAGAACTTCATATGATTTGATAATAGAACTCGAACAGCAAAGGTTTGAACTGAGTTGTAGGCACCTTCAGCCAGTTTCCCACAAATTCAGAATCCATCATCTCAGAATTTGGGTTGTGGAGGAAGCATATCTTTTGGTATTTCTGAGTTGGCAGATGTGTGTAGGTTTATACATCTGGGTTAACTTTATAACCGAGGTCAGTTTTTCACCCATGTATATCCCCGTACGTTGGTCTTACTGCACCAAGACCGTGCTTCCTAGTTGCTTTGATAAATACAAATCAACTGTTGTATTTTACAAGCTGAGACTAGCATGTTTTTTTTTTTCCATTTGGAGGCCTACAAATGTTCCTTGTCATACCTTAGAGAGTTGCTCACCTATATTATAAAATTTTAGACTGCATAAATTTCAAAGATTTTCATTGAGTCCATCCAGGGACTAACTGATGCTGGCAAATCTTCCTGGAAAAACTGTAGTGAGTTACTTTGTTGGCATTCCTCAGGCCAATCCGTAAAAGAGTGAACAGCTCAGGAAAAAGAGAAGCACAGCTTCATCTGACCAGAACAGTACTTTTTTTACAATAAATACTGTGAAGTATATAAAGTTAATGAAATAAGGATTTTATTTTAATTGCCTTTTATTACTAATAGTTGGTCTTGGACAAACTCAACAAGCTACTTAAGCAAGCACATCAAAAGGACCGACGATTTTTACCCACCCGAAATTTTGAGATTTATTTAGTCACCCATGTCTTGGTAATCACAGCAGTTGCCAAATATTCCTGAATAGAAGAGTGCTGGTTTTAATATGTCATTCTAGAAAGCTAGTAGGTAACTGCTACATTTCTGAGCCATGTAGGACAGTGTGGGGGTTTCTGTTAGTCACTTGCTTACTGCAGTTAACTCTCTGGTACATACTATGCCCATTACTGTCAGTATGGTTATGGGAAAAGTCTTAACTCGAAGGAGTTAAGTACTAACGACTGCAGTAGTCTATTACTTTGATAAACCTTTAAAGTTATTTGCTAAAATGGGAAAATGTTGGGGTATAACTGCACTATGATTAAACTAAATTCAAATGGTTTATATCTGAAAGGTGACCGGCAAGAGTCAGTATCTACTGGGCGGTATGATCTAACCAAAGTTTTACACACCTCAGCCAATGCTGCTTGCTGTTTGCGTAACACTGTTGTATGCAGATGCATATGTCCACTTTGCAATAATCTGTTGCTTTTGCCTTTCACACTTTGGAAAAATCTGAATGTAGAATACTGATAACCGCAGCTGCTTTTAAACGAGACACACTGCATTGTCTGACACAGGAAAGCAAGCAATCAAGCTGTAAAGCCTCAAAGTCTATTGCATTAGCTGTTCGTCTGCCTTGAAACTCAGGTTTAAACGAAATAACATTATTTAGAAATACAGTAGCATGTCTGCACTGCAGACTCGCAGCACAGTATAGAGAACCCTAAGCTAACTCCCAATTAACTAGCTTGGGTATGTCATCAGGGTAATCGACCCAAGCTGTCTGCAAAGGATAATTTCTCCTGCTTCTCAGGTAAAAAAAAACAACCAAAAAACCAAAACAAAAAACAAAATACAAACAAATAAAACACCCAACAAAACAAAACTATACTGGAAATGCAGAAAATATTCAGGAAGTGTTTGCTTCAGAGGCAGGTGCTCTTATGTAGCTAGACTTCTCTGGCACTCAGCTGGACTCCTGTAAGGGGAATGTAGAGGTATTGACACTATGTTGCAGTTTGTGGCGTGGACAGATCCTGGTGGCCTGAGACAGATGATTCAGCTACATTTGCTTGTCTATAAAAGCTTATGCTTTTGTGTTTGTCTCTTTTAATAGTCTTTATTGTTTCTGATCATTTTCTGCATTTCTCGTATATTATACTATTATGGAAGTCTACATTGTGAAAATTAAATAATAAAAAAATGGTACTTAGAGCCTGTTTAGATCTCTCTAAAGGAAGGGGTATGTTTTGTAGGACTTGATGTACATTTCTATATCTCTTCCTCCTCAGATACTAGAATCCCATATTGACGGAATTTCTATATATCACTGCCATCACAAGTTTCCTGTCCACACTACGCTTTTGGTTGTATGATCTCTGAACCTTGAAGTATTTCACTGTTACCACAGCATTTACAAGCAGTAATTTTTAAAAAATTGTTTTGTTCAGTGTTAACACACATCTTTTGATTTAGGAAAGAAGAGCTCTAGAAAGAAGGATATCTGAAATGGAAGAGGAACTGAAAGTGAGTAAATTATTACACATTAAACTATTAATACCAAAGTGTATGACTGTGTCAGGGCAACAAGTCGTTTGGCAGTATTACTGGTCCTTATCATTTCATTAGAAAATGACTAAGTTATAGCTGCATTTCAGAATCTCTCATGTCATGTAGCTTGTAGTGAAGCTACACGTGGCGCATACACATGGGACTCCTAAGGCGGCACTGGGGCTCAGCACTTCTGTGACATATTGGCGAACAAGAAACGTTTGGAGATGGTTGGACTGAAACTTACCTTGAGCTAATGAAGATGACATCACAGTCACTGGTTTTGACATTTTACTCTGTTATTGATTTTAAAATAATGGTAGCATGTGATTACATAGATATCTAAACATTAAATGTTGCTACAACCTTTATCTAATGCTCTTTAAATTATGTATTAGGCAACATGTCATCACTGTCAAAACTTTCTATAGAGTGAGTAAGAATCAGTTTTCAGTTAACTGAGAGCAGAGGATGGATTTCATACATTGAAAAGTACCATTTACTGCACACACCAATTTCCTCCTTTTTTTCTTTTTTTCAATTATGGATAAAGTGAATCTCAGAGGGAGAATACGTTCAGTACATTTCTGGCTCCTTTTCTTTTTACCGTGCACAGTATGACTTTTCTCATTTCCTGGCTCATCAGGTGTTAAGTCCTCTGATATGATGACGGGTGAGAAATTTCACAGGTTTGTTTTTTGTTGTATCCTTGGATATAATGTTGGACAGTGTCAGTCAAACTGGTAGAATTAAAGTATGACTAGAAAACTAGTGGAACATGATGAAATAGAAAACATCGGTGAACTCCAAAATTTTAAAGAAGTACCACTGTTTTGATAATTGTCATTGGTTAATTAAAGTTTCCTTTCAAGCTCATTTTTGAGCTCCCTCTGGTGCTTTAAAACGGCACTAACTTCCAAATACTTGTCATTCAAATATGTGTACAAAGTTTTGCTGAGATAACGAATGGCTGGCGGGCAGAAGTAGACAGAAGGCAACCACCATGCCTCTAGCTCCCTTGGGTTCAGGCCAAGAGAGTTTCTTTGAAGGAGGACACAGTGGCTGTAGTTCCTTGAGGGGTCTTTAGAAGTGACATATGTAAAAAGAAAACTATGGTAGAAGAAAATAATTGTGAAAATAATTGCCTGCGAGTGGAAGACAGGATGTGAGCCTCTAACATCAGTCTCTCAGCTCCCTTCAGGGAAGGTTGAGCTTCTGAGACAAAACAGAGAATGCAAATATATTGCCTCTCTTTTTGTTTGTTTGGGTTTGTTTTTATTTTTTAATCTTACTTTCAGTAAGCATACAATATGTGAAAGTTTTTAATTAAAGATTTCATCTTCTTCCTATCACTTGTTTCGCCACTGAGTAAAAGTATGTTACATGTGCTGTTATTTACAGACTTTTGAACAGGAGAATTTGGTTGTACCATTAGGATGTTAAGTAAAGAATTCCAGGAATAGCTCTCATTGTTAATGTATCCTGAGCTGTTTTGGAAAGCTGTGACTAATCGCTACTGGTTCTTAGATTGCTTTTCAAGAATGTGCCACTTGTTTGATACTTTCACAGTGACTTATCTACTTTGAAAGGACTGGCTTTTCCATGTTTTCTTTCGATTCTGCTCATCTCTTAATTCTTTTAAACGTAATATCCGTGTGTTTTTTTCCTCATTTTCACTCCTATGTCTCTGATTCCTGCAGAACCTGCAACAAATAAAGCAGATTCAATCTTTGAGACACATAAATGAGCGACTGGTGACTGAGAATAGGGCCTTGACCCGCGTGGTTGCCAAGCTGTCAGGGTCCTGTAGGCAACTGCGTTCTGTGGAATTGTAATTTCTTCCTTCTCCTTTGTGTAGCCAGGCAGGTGCTGACATTCAGTTTGTGCTTGAGTAGAATTTTACTATTAACACTTGTGTGCCGGAGACTGACTTAACTGCTGCTCGGTTATGGAAGTGTGGCTAAAGCATGGCAGCCGGTGCACCAACTAGAGGTGTCGCAGATGCGGTGATATGGTGTGGTATTTGTCCTTACTAGCACCAAAGCTTGTCCCCCCTGACTTGAAGTGAAATTGGCAGCGATCCAGGAGACCTTTGACACTTTAAAACCTTGGCAACAATTGAAAGGATTTGAGTTCGACTGGGATACACTGAAGTCACTCCCTCCTTTTGATGTTGGAGTAAATGCTCACATGGACAGATTTGCCTCTGGTTTTCTGACAAATTGAAATTAAGAATGGAGCTTTCTTACCACAGTGTAATTGAAGTGCATGGAGCTGATAACAAATCTAGTCTCAGCTAAAGAATGAGAAGTGGTTTCAGTACTGTGCATTCCTGAACACTTGTGTTAGCAACTTTTTTTCTTACGTGTGTGTGTTTTAGTGTTTAGAGGGAAACAGAGTCCCTTCAGAAATGTGTTGGAGTTTCAAGTCGATTGATATTTTCACATACTAACTTCCTGTGTGGTTCTGACCAATACTTATGTAGACAGCTTAAGATCTCCAGTTTTAGCGCTGAGTTAAGGTTACTGATTTATATTGCTATATATGTGTGTGTATATGTATATTCTGGACCAGTATCTTACTGTGCGAGGTCTGTACAAACCCAAACACAAAGAGCCTGTCTGGTGTGTTGGATTGGTTCACATTTACTAGGTCATCTGGTTTGCTCCCCTTCCGTTAAAGGAAAAAATGTTTTGAGTTTCATCTTGGGGAGAAAAAAAAAAAAGCCAGTGTGTTGTCTATCATATTATGGCAGGGCTGTTTCAGAAACCCACAGGAGGCTCAAAACTCCTGTGAGGAACAAAATGTGGTTCATTCCAATTCCCTTTGCCTTTCTTCTTCCTCTTACAACAACTGTATGGGCTGGAGGTTCCAAGACATGTAGGTAAAACCCCAAGACTTTCTTCTGCACAGTGACTCCTGCTATACTGCTTCCCCCTTTGAAGCAAAGCAGTGAGTGTACAGTTCTTCATTCTGAGCAGAGTCTAATCCTGAGTTTTCCCCACTAGGAGACATGAAATAAAGAGGAGGCTTATCCCTTGGCTTCGGGTCTTCCTGGAGTTGGTCTAACAATAGGATGTGGATGGAAAGGTTGTTCCTGGTCCAGGCTCTTCATTCCTCAGCCTCCCCTCATGTTAACCCTTGCCAAACCAAGTGAGTCAGCTCACTGACCTGGCTGAAAACAAATCCCTTCCTTCTTTGTCACCAGAGCCACCTCACCCCAGCATTGTTGAATCACTAAGCCAAGGGGCAGAAAGCAGCAGGAGATAGCACTGCCTTCTGAGGGAGAGCTGTCCCTTTAGGGCATCAGCATCCTGCACAGCTTCAGCTAACAATGTGGTTTCTCAGCACATCAGCTGAGCTAATCTGCTGGCAGCTGTCCACAGCCACACATCCATACCATCTTTTTTTGCTAGCACTGGCATTCCTTTAACCACAGTAAGCCAGGTGTTAGCCCACTGAAAACTACTCCATACTCCTTTTTGTGAGGGAGTTTTCAGCAGCAGATCATTGTGGGACTGAGGGAGCTAGGCTAGCAAAGAAAAGCAGTGGGGATGCAGCAGGGAGGCTTGACATGCCTGTTGTGGTGTGCCTGATCAATCCAGTCAGCAGGTACCTTAACCCTTCCTGAGCTTTTTATAGATTACAAAGCTGTCTCGTATGTAAAAACGATGAGATCCTCTAGCAGATCTGTGCAGTTCTGAGTTGGCTCCATATGTCAGGTGAATAATTATTTGCTCACCACAGCACTGCGAATTTGTGAGTTAGTCACATAAAACAGACAGGCAAAAGAGCGCGTTTGTAATCTCACCCAAGAGCCTCCTCACAGGAGGACGCGTTGGTGTTTTTCTGGGATGCAAGTCAGAATTGAAAGTGTTGAGCACGATGTCAAACTGTCATTTTACAGGATTTACTGCCAAGCTTTTTTTTCCCTAACTGTGCACATTAAAGGTGTGTGGTGTCACCTCATGAAAGGTTTGAGAACCTGTTGTGGTTTAGCCCAGCCAGCAGCCAAAACAATCCCACAGCCGTTGGTTGGTTTGTTCATACCCTGCAGTCAGATAGGGGAGAAAAGGGATGGGGTGGGGGGGTGAGGTGGTGGAAAGTAAAACTTGTGGGTTGAGATAGACAGTTTAATAGGATGACAGAGGAAAAGAGTAATAATAGTAATAATACAAGTGAGGCACAAATGCAATTGCTCACTGCAGGCAAAAGGAAAATAAAGCAGCTTGTTGCGCAGTCTGCTTCTGAGCAGTGATCCTGCCTCCCAGCTACCTTCCCCGGTTACACCCAGAGTATGGTGTTACTTGGTAGGGAATAGCTGTGCTCTCCAGCCCCTTGTGCACCTGGCAGGGCACAGGGAGAAGCTGAAAAGTCCTTGACTTGTTGTAGACAATACGCCTACCTAGCAACAACTAGAGCCATCAGTGTGTTAGCAGCATGGTTCTCATCCCAAATCCAAAACACAGCTACAAAGTACAGCTACTGGAAAGAACATTAATTCTGTCTCGGCTGAAGCCAGGACAGTACCATCGGAATGCACTGCTCCCAAAAAACAGTACACATGTCTCTCACTGGCGTTAAGGTATGTGGGGACTAGTATAGATGGGAAGCATGAGTGTTTAGGTTATGTGAGCTTTTCCTTCCTCATCAGTCTCCTATTACTCACAACTGCCTTTGTCTCCTACCAGCCTTCCCTTATCCTTTACCAGGCTCACAACAATAGAGAACATATTTCTTTAATACCTATTCTACCTGTCAGTTTAATCAGGATTAGAAGTCTGTCTACAGAGATTTGCAGCCATGTACCAGATTACATTAAAGCTCTAAATTTGAATGGCGGCTTTGTTGTTAAAATAGTTCACCAGAAAATATGGCAGCCTGTGGGTCTCCTGAACGTAACGAAGCATTACAGGCTGCAGGTCCCTAGTCAGTGAGCCAAAAGAGGGCTGTGGACTTGAGGTTCCTTTGGAAGGCATTACACAACAACACCTGCTCACACACACACACACACACACACACACACACACACACACACGTAATGAACAAGACCAGGCTCCCTGGCTTCCTTGGGCGCAGCTGCGTGACGGCTGCGGTGGTTTCACCCAGGATCTTTGGTACGATGTCTGTAACAGAATTAAAAGGAAGGAAAGCAGTTAGTTGCTTTGCCTAACAAACGGCTCTCAGAGTTTGCAGGTCCACGTCATTGAACGGCCACGGGCTTATCGTAATGTGAGAGATGCGTGCACAACCGCCCTGTACACGTGCCTGTTATCTGGGTATGAGCATGTGTTTCTCAAACAACAGTAGGTGGTTTTTACAGCCAGGAAAGCTTAACACGGGACATAGTTGAAAACTGCCGAAACGATTACTGGTGTTGCCCAGATGCTGACATGTTTTTTGTAAGTAATCAGTGTTTTATAGCATTTCCTGTTCAGAGCATTGCTCTCACTTGACTACAATGGGAGCTCCCCTCTGATGCTGTGAAGAGTTTAAGGGACTTGCCATAAGCTCCACCGTGGAGCCGGGTTAGAACCTGGGTAGCAGAATGATTCTTACTTACCCTCACTGTGGAGAGCACCTGTTTCCCACTCACGGTCTCCTGTCATTTTCATGTCACATATTCTGATATTGGCAGGCAGACAGAGTAGAGATCCTACAACCTCAGTCATCCTCAGCACACCGTCACGTTGTACCCTGGGTGAGGGTCTGCTGTTCGGTGAGCTGAGTGATGACAGCAATCCTTGGAGAAGAAGGGTAGAGGAAGCCTCCAGTGTAATACACAGCTAATTAACCCTGCGTTTTTAAACTTCTTGGTTCTCTCCCTGCTGTTAACGATTTTCTGAATATAATGGGTTTGAAAGTATAATTGTGGTTGAATAAAATGAAAGCAAAACTAGTGGCAAGGAAATTTCACCATGAAAAATTTTGCAGACGTTGTTACATAGGTCACCGGCTGGACTTAGGCCTTTTGCACACACTTGCACCTGAGGCTGCTGAGTAACTGCTCTGCAGGAGTAGGCCTTTGCCTCCTGTGGAAACCTGCTGCAAGAAACCATACACGTAATTTAGCCACAAGTGGTATGGCTGGTTTGTTATGGGTGTGCGGATGCAGATATGGAGATCTGCTGAGATTATTTCTGGCTTCTCAGACAAGCGATATTCTCCCAGTGCAAACCCCTGTCTGCTGACTTGTCCTCCTTTCCTGTCTGATCCTGTCCCGACTCACCTCACTTGGCTTCTGCCTTCCAGCTTTTGTGCCTGTGTGTCACCCATCTCCTGCGGCAACCTTAACGTGCCATCTCCTAACTTGTATGCCCGAGTGTGCAGCCTGGTGTTTCGGTGATCTCTCTGAGTGACCCAATCTTGCGGGAACCAAGCTATTCAGGGATGTTATCTCATTATAGGATGTGTGCTTCAACACGAGTTCGGAAGTGGCTGGAGGATTAATGCTATGAGCTAACAAGCTGAATCACACTCCATCTGATCAGGATGAAACCATCCAGAGCAGAGTGGTGGATGTGCTTAGCCACAGCATGTTCTTTCGAAACGGGGCAGGTGCAGTACAGACAAGCCTCTTTCAACTGTTGGTAATTAACCTCCTTCTTTTGTTTTGCACCAAAACTTGAAGCATTTAAGTACCTTCCTCGGAGTACTGGAAATGCTGCTGTTAGAGGCTTGTCATCTGCACCGCTGAGATTTAGTGCATCTAATCCAAGCAAATGAAAACTCCTGATCTGTGACTTTTAACTGTATCATGCTAAAAGATGAGATTTTTCTGAACCACTGATAAGAAGGGACGGGACTGCCGAAGCCAAATAAGGCTTTTCACACCCGGTGCCTGCCTAGTCTTGCCGCTAATACTTGGGGTGCAACAGCAAATAACCACTGTGTTTCATTTTTCATAGATGCTACCAGACCTGAAGGCAGACAACCAGAGGCTAAAAGATGAGAACGGGGCCTTGATCAGAGTTATAAGCAAACTTTCCAAATAAAGGGTTTCCTACAGCAGCAAATAACGGTATTGCACATCACTAGTAACTCCAGTGGACCACAGTATGGCAGTCGCTGGAAGTGTGGGAAGATCCCTCGGAGACTGTCATTTTCAGATATCCTGCCAAACGCCCTGTGTGTTTTTGTATCAAGATCATTGTTTCTGTTAAAATGCAGCTGCTGAGAAGATAAAATGACTGAGAAATCTTGTTTACAGCTACAGCATAATAAGGAAAGTGTTCAAGGCCAGATACGCCTCAGATATTTAACCAGTAAGCCTTAGTTGTACATAAACACTTTTACATCATGAAAAGCTTTCAGCTCTCACAGAAGACAGTTACTCAATAATGTTTTTGTTGTGCCACAATTCCCAGGTTGTTGGGGTTTTTTTTCTATATTCATTTTTTCTTTAAATCTTAAGTTTGGATTTTTTTTTCCCCTCCTAATTATTCAGATTTTCTTGTACAGTGTTTTCACAGCTTTACCATTTGCAGAGACCACACACCCTTTTAAATTACGTATTTGTATAGCTACCTAGAGTTGTATTGTCCGACCACCTGGAACAGAGATGTTTGGTGGAACATTTGCTTTCACTGTTTGTGCAATATGCATTTATTTCCTATACGAGATGCTTTAAAAGTCAGTTGAAACTAGAAATATTTTGAGTCCTGTTTTCTGCCTTTTATTGGTCACTTTAAAAAAGAGGAAAAAAAATGAAAAAAAAAAAAGTTTGTAGTGAAAGATGTTAGATCCTGTAATCGTCACATTCATTTGAGCAGGTACTGAGTGATGCTGTATATATAAATGTGTACTGGTTTGATTTTTCAGACCACCACGTGGCATGCTTGAATATATTTCCCTATTGCAAATGTCTGTTAATGCAAATTAGGCTACTCCAGAATAGTGTGTTTAACAAAGTTCATTAATTTTTATGGTATAAAGAATTTAGACATTGTACATTGTATGGAGCCCTATCTTTACAAAAGGTCTAAACTATATAAAATATTATCATTTTTCCTCCTTTTTTTTTCCATTTGGTAGTGTTCACCATTATTAAAAAGTTGCATAAATATAACTGCTTCACTACATTTCACATACCTGTATTTATCTGAGTGCTGTCCAAAACTGTTGTGCTAGCCAAAGTAATGTACTAAACCATCTGAAAAACATAACCCGTTACACTCACATTACTGTTTATATGCACTGTTGTTGCCATGCGAGAAGGCATCCGATTTGATACCACCACCATCATGTCAGACCATTTTATACATTTCAGTGGCCTTTAAAAACAAAACAAGTACTTAAGTGAAGATTGCTTTTGTTAGAAACAGCTTTTATATTTTCACTAAACCATTCAAAATTCGACATCTTATTGGCACGTTGTTTATTGCCTAAAACCACTGAACAGATTGGCCGTTAAAACAAATTGTACATGGTAAAGCTTGTAGTAGCTATTGTATTATTGGTTATATTGTAGGGTATATTAAATGTGAATTTGTACCCCTTCATTTAAAAAAGGTCATTGTGTTCTACTGCCTACTTGGGGGGTCGGGGGGTGGTGGGAAGTTTTACGGGGCTGGGATACATTTTGGGATGGAAGACATGATGTCCTCTCTCTGTTGATTGGTTTTTTGAAGATGTAAGGTTATGCTCTTACTACCAAGCTCAGGATTTCTTGATTTTTAAAGGTACACGGATAGTTTGAGGTATCTTACTGTAATTGATCTGTATGAGAGGTGGGTCTGAACCGTAGGGAATTCTGTTGGCCTTCGCTAACAGAAAATAAGGAATGGAATGGCTGCAACGTATTGAGTTCTGTTACAAAAGAGTTAGGCATATTCTGGATTATATTTGGTAAAGTTTGGGTGCCTGTGAATGATTAAATACATGTTTCTAATATTTTAGTGTTTTATATTTAGGTTATTTATTCTTTATATCTAAAAAAAAATGGATGGCTACTGTGCTATATTGATTTTATTGGTAGTACTGAGCAGACCTTGTATCTGCATGAAACTAGTTGCAAAACCCACTATTTTGGAAAAAAAATGTATTTTGACATATACAAATAAAATGAATACAAACTATTTTAAATGTGTGAAGGTTTTACTGAGAAGACATTGAAATTTGTTATGAATTTAAAGGATGTTGTAAGTTTGCTATTTAAAGTCTTCGGTGGGCATTTTTCATTCATCGCGTTCCTTGGATGCAGAGTTCAAGGACCTTTCGAAGATTGTAATCAAATTGTGACTATTTGCACATCGTTGTACATGCACATCTGTAAATGCAACAGTAAAAATGCCGTATTTATGCAATCTGTAACAACTTGGACAAATGTTTATATATTTTACATAAACCTGTCTGTGCAGAATCTGAGGACCATTTCTTACGTGATGTTAACTGAATCTCACAGAGCTGTTCCTATAAGCTTGTGTCACTGTCAGCTCGTGCTGATGGTGTTGTGGATCAGATGCACCCCCAGAAAACCCAGCTACCGCGGAGACAAAATTGGGTAGCGGAGGACTGTGTCATTGTGTAGGTTACAGTTTGTGTCCCAGAAATCTGTTGTTGCTGGCTGCTGAGTCTGGCAAGGTTCCTTAAGCTTAAATTGCAATTCAAAACCAGCTTTTCTTTTCAGGGGACTCATCCCAGTGCAGAAAGGGATTTTTATGTCCCAGAATTAACACCAAAGACGTGTGGAGGCATGGAAGTGTTTGGTGCCGGAGAGCCTGGAGGCAAAGGTGTCAGGACCCCAACACAAAGGCCAGGCCGAGCGCCAGTCATACCCACAAGCAGAGTGGCAGCAGATGGGAAAGCAGCCCCAGCAGCAGAGGCAGAGCACAGGCAGGGCAGATGCAGCTGCGTAAGGGCTGCCTGACTTCATGGTTCCAAATGGTAGCAGTTACCTCAAAGACAAGACTCTGGAGCCAGAACTTAATTTTTTTGCCCCACCTCATCTCACTTCATCATAAACAGTTCCCTCTAGACCTCCCAGTTCCTCCCGTGTTCCTCCTGTGTTCCATTTTCAGACTCGGGCTATTCTCTTGGCAGGTTCCATAAAAGCAGTTACAATCCATACGGTGCATTTGTTTGCTCGGCAGCAAGGACAGAATGCGAGTCTCGGTGCATGTCTCCTTGAGAAAGGCCTTCCCTACTAACCTGTGGCTTGTGCTATGGGGACATGAAACCAGTGAATCTTTGTCTTACCTGTTCGTCATCCCTGGCCACTGTCCCTGCAGTGGTCTTTTAAGAGCAGATGTGTTGTCATAGAGCAAGTGCTCTCCTTTCTTTTTGAGAAAGAGGAACTGTTTGCATGCTGTGTCATAGAAGAGAGGGAAGGCTCTTGGGGAGCTGAAGATACCTGCTTTAGGACATGTCCGTCAAGGAAGGAATTCTAATTGTTTCCTTACGCTTGTCATTCAGAAGTGGGCTCCATACAAGATGGCTCCTACCTCCGCTGGGTGACTTGATCTGAGGTTTACTGCCGAGTGCAGGGGCATCTCTCAGTGCCAGAACCACCCGTGTGGCAGCAGGCAGGAAACTGCACAAAGAAAAGCAGGTAGCAAGGAGGAAGTGCTCCACGGTGTGAGGCTTGTAAAGGCAATGCTGTGTCAGAAAATGGAGAAAGAGGGCACGTGTCAGAACAAAGCTAGTCAGAAGTCAGAGTTAGGTCCCCATTACACCCCAACTTCCTGACAGAAAAATTGCCCAAAGCTACCAGCAGTGTGAACTGCGCCTCACTGCTGGCTTGTAATACTGTGAGGGCCAGAACTGTCATCTCTTTTTAAATGAAGGGATCATGAGAATAATCGTCACACGGACTCCTGCTTGATCCAGGTGACCCTGGAAGACACTTGACTCTCCACAGCTGGCACCTGACAGTTCTGTTGTGGGCATCTTGAGGGCTTGCCCACATGTGTAGCACACCAGCTCCTCCGGCAAGGAACCCACCGCACCCTTTTGTCTCTGCCATGTTGCTTGTGTGCTTGTGGCAGAAGAGGTGGCCAAACCTGCCAGGGTGTAACACTGTGGCTGTGCGGCTGCAGGTCCTGGGAGCTCCAGCTGGGCCTCCCCCAGGAGCATGGGGCAAGCAAGGGCTGCTCTTGGTGGCTGTGGCCTCAAGCCTGGCTGGTACGGAAAGTGCAGGCAGCCACACTTTCGGTGACAGTGGAAGTCCCTTTTGCCTTTCAGTGGTAGCTTCAGCTTCTCCAACTTGGCACGACACAGCGTGGGCAGGAGATAATTTTGAAACTTTTAATTGTGCAACTGGGAGCTTAATACACTTCAGAGATGAAATTTAATTTCCAGCTCCAGTCTGAAGGGCTGTCACAGTAAAACACAACACAAATGTGCTGCAAAATGTACAGTTTGGAAAACCACGGCCATACAAACACTCAGGAATTATTTTGTAAAGACATTGGAGAAATAATTGTAACTGGTTGTAGAGGGTTGCTTTCCCACCTGCTTTAAATTCATAGGTTTGTTGCAGCTCTGCTGGTCACCTCTGAAATGACAGGGTTTTCCCCACAGAGAAACAGCTACTATGCCTGTTGGGGACAGAAGAGAGCATTTGCTTTAGTTTTTCAGAAGTCCTCGCTGTTCATGTTTATGTACACAGTGTTAGTGTTCAGCTGCAGTGATTCAGCTTCCTCTGGTTCTTAGGTCAAAGCCACTAATAACAAGGGTAAAAAACGCTGGTGACCAGAGTTATGTACTGTACAGTGCTGATTACAAGAGCAGCAGTTGAGATCTGTTAATAACAGAGTAGCATTGTGCTGCGACTCGGCAAAGATTCAAAGTGAGACGGACAGTCCTGAGGGTGACTGCAGGGACCTGCATAGAAGACAGAACTCAGAACCTCCCAAACTGATGGTGATTTGCTCACACTTTAAAGGGAGAGCTGCTGCCACAGGGATGAAGTCATCCATCGGCTGTTCTTGCTTGTGTCAGCACCTCCCCATTTTCTATTGCAGATAGCAAAAGTATGCAGCCTTTAGAGAAAGGAGGAACTGTTCGTTTTCTCCTCTAAAAACATCACCTGTTGGGTGTCTGATGTTTCTCCTCTGGCCCAGGGATACTTACCGCAGAGACAAAAGCCCCACATTCCAGCTCATTATTTCACCCTCCTTACCTTGGGTTCTACACGTCTGCTTTGCAAACTGATTAAAGCTTAACAGAAGTAGTTAGCCAAGTTTCATCTTCCAGTGTGGTCTTTTCCCTTTTGCTGGGAAAACCAAAACAAAGCCAACCAAACAACCAACCAACCGTGGCTGGTGGTGGGTGAGAGGAACCTGTTTCCTCCATGCCATCTTTCTGCTCTCCACCTGTTCTACTACAGACCCCTCTGAGGGGGCACTTGCTGGGCTGAATTCCTCTTTTAGCAAACCAGCTGCAGATCTCTCTGTGCTGTGCAACCCAGCTGCCTGCACTGCTGCCTGCTGGGCTGCCCTCTGTCCCCTTATCTCCCCCCAAAAGAAAACGAACAATAGCCCTGGGGGTTGGACTAGATGATCTTTAGAGGTCCCTTCCAATTCCTAACATTTTGTGATTCTGTGATAGCCCCCTTGCTCTCATTTGTGCCTACATTAGCCACCCATGTTCCAACGGCACGTCTCTACCTCAGAAAAGGACTTGCCTTATCTGGAGGAGCTGCTGCACTACAGCTAAGCTAAAGCTGCTGCGCTCTGCAAGTGGTTATCTAAACCTGCACCCCAAATCTCCCAAAGAAAAGAGCGTGGCTTCATTGTATTGGCTGGTACAAAATAAGCATTTACATATAATTTACACAAACTACACATGTAGGTACACAGTCCAGTCACTGTCCAGAAAAAGGATTTAATGAAAAAGTGAGTTTAAAATCAAAAACCCACATTTACATCAGCTCCTGATACCATGGGTGAGATTCTCCAACTGTTACCAGCACACCCCTATTTTTAGCTGTATGAAAGCAGCAAATTACGTAAGTTCTTTCCTCCCACTTAATCCAGGGCTATAAGTAAATTGCCTGATAACCCTTCCTCAGCTTCTCTGGTACAGAATGCCAGCGCTCTATGAGAATGAGGGAGCTTTTGCTACCGGCTGTTCTTAGGCTTCTTTAGTTCCATGCATAAAACAAAGGTGCAACTCCATTTCAAGCTGTACGGGTGTGGGGAGAGTAATGCTGCCCAGGTGGCCAAGAAGGCCAATGGCATCCTGGCTTGTATCAGAAATGGCATGGCCAGCAGGTCTAGGGAGGTGATTGTGCCCCTGTACTCAGCATTGCTGAGGCTGCACCTCAAGTACTGTGTCCAGTTCTGGGCCACTCGCTACAAGAAGGACATTGAGGTTCTGGAGTGGGTCCAGAGGAGGGCAACCAGGATGGTGAAGGGTCTGGAGGGCAAATCTTATGAGGAGCAGCTGAGGGAGCTAGGGGTGTTTAGTCTAGAGAAGAGGAGGCTGAAGGGAGACCTTATCACTACCTATTACCTGACAGGAGGCTGTAGAGAGGTGGGCGATGGTCTCTTCAGCCAAGTGACAGGTGACAGGACAAGGGGAAATGGCCTCAAGCTGTGCCAGGGCAGGTTTAGATTAGATGTTAGGAAGAAATTCTTCACTGAAAGAGTTGTTGGGTTGTGGAACAGGCTGCCCTGGGTGTATTTAACAGACGGGTAGACGAGGTGCTCAGGGATATGGTTTAAGAGGGAACAAGCACGGTTGGACTCGATGGTCCTTTTCCAACCTAGCGATTCTGTGACCGCGGTGCCAACGTTACTGTATGAGTGTGTGCCCGCAAACAACGGGCACCCAGCCCGTGGAAGCAGCCCCGGCTCGGGGCAGGGCCGCTGCCGGGCGGCTGAGCCGGGAGGTGGCACCAGTCGGCTTCGCTGCTCCCGGGCGGCGGCAGATCCTCAGCGGGGGCGGCGGGAAAGGCGGCCGAGACCTGTGCGGGCTTTGCCTGGGAGGGCAGCGTGGGTTCCCCAACCATGCTCCCCCCCTCCCGGCTACGGCTGGGGGAAGCGCTGCCGGTGCTGTGCGCGAAGGCTGGGGCGAGGTCGGCAGCTCCAGAGTCATTCCGAGCGGGCAGGCGCTGCCTCAGGCTGAACGCGGCACGGGCTCCTTCCAAGCGTCTCACTCTGGAAGCCTGCGAAGCGGCCTGTGGGGTCGAGCGGCCTGCGACAGGCAGAGTGAGCTCCCGGCCTGGCTGGTCAGCTGAAATCCACCCCATCGGGAGACGGGCACTGCACCCCGAGGCGGGCTGGCCAGGAGGTCTGGGGGCGCACACCCGCCGGCGTGAGGACCTGCTGTGCACTGGGCACTCCCGGAGGGTGAAGAGGCTTCCAGACTAGGAGCAGGTGCTTACCAAGCACCCCAGGGCGGCTGTGCAACAGCCCAGAGAGAGGAAAAAGCACAAAAATTAAAAAAATAAAGCTCCATACCAGTAGTCAAACCAGCAGTTCGTGGCAGTGCTGACCTTCTCCACTGAAGGACAGTGAAGTCCTTCTTGCTCAACCCGCTTTCAATATGATCGCCATACAGGCGTGTTGCTTTGCTTTGTAACCAGAGCACTCGGTATGGCGTGAGGTCCTTGCAGTCCTCCCTTTGCCCCTTCAGTCTCTCCTCCCTGTCCTCTGCCTTGAAAGCACGTGCACCACACCACGCGCACTTGCTCACATCCTTCTCCAGTGTCCTCAACCTTCTCTCCTCAGCGCTGCACAGCTAGGGTTCTGCCCTAACTCCAAGCCACCAGATGTAATTGTTTTCTGTGTGAGAGGCCTTTGAGCTCTAACTACATTCCCTGTTCTTCAGGGTGATAGCCACAATAACCAGAAGCCCCCAGTAAGCCACTGACCCTGGGACCTTGAGCACTCTCTGAGAATTTCCCCATATGGGGAGTGGCACTCGGAATTGCTACACGCAGACACTGACTGCAAGAACTCTATTTTACTGACAAGTCACTACAAGCTGACTGACATGCCACAGCTGCTGGAGAGAACAAGCTCCCTCCGTCTTTCTGCTCATCTGAGCTATCAGTCTTCTCAGTCACTCCTGTGTGTTATCCTGATCACCCAAGACCCTCCTTGGACTTTTAAGTTCCTTACACTGTCCATTCAGTCCTTCTGGGACTTGCTGCCCCACCCACCTATGACCACCTCCCATCCTTCTGTTTGTTTCTTGCATTTTTCACTCGTGCTGCTTCTCTCTCCTGTTTCACACTATCTTCAGACCTAACCACTGGTCACTTCTTCCTGAGCTAACCACTCAGAGCTCTACCTCCTGTTGACTTCTCTGCTGTCCACAATTCCTCCCTTGGCAATCAGCAGCCTCCATGCGTGCTCTCCCTCCACCGCTGTTACTCACCTCCCACTCCTCCTTTCCTCCTTGCGCTGCCTTATCCCAGGCTCCTAAGGAGCACACATCCCTAACATTTTCAAAGGCACCATTAATCTTCTCCTGACCACTGGATCTTTTTCTTGCTGATAATCTAATCTTTACTCAGTAGGAATGTCTGTACTCAGCTATTTAATTCCCACCTCCTCTCATTTCTCTCTAATCCAAAGGGGTGGTTTTATCATAAACTAAGCACACTTTACAAGTCACCTGTTCCCACTTAATCCAGTTATTCCCCTCCTCAGGGATCAGCACTATTTTCCTTAGGGTCCCCCTTCCTATTTTTCAACTTCTCCCTAAACAGATTCAGAGTGAAAGCAGTGAAAGGTCTTTCTTACAATTCTTCTCCACAAAGTATGCAGCTTGCCTTCTTTCAAGTAACTTTTTAACTTCAAACATCTTTTTAAACACAGAATCACAGAATGTCAGGAATTGGAAGGGACCTTGAAAGATCATCCAGTCCACCCCCCCTGCCCAAGCAGGATCATCTAGATTAAATGACATGTATCTAAATCTTGTCATCTTAAATAGTTTGGCAGTTCTCACCTTGAAACTGCAAATAAGGCCTGCCTATTATGAGCAAATCACAAAATCCATATTTAAGCGCTGTCCACATTTGTGTACATAACACGGTTGCGGTACAGGCACACAATACAGACTCCGTTCCAGTTGTTCACACAGAAACTTGGTCCCGAACTTTCATCCCAGATGTTTAGCATGGCCATGCATAATTGAAATAAGTGTGATAATTTATATAAAAAAAAACCCTAGCAACAAAAATTTAACAACAGGAATAGTTTTGTATGTTCTTTAAACTATTCTTTCCTTTTATTACACTGACTGAACTCTTCCAAGTGCTTACCCCTCCCTCCACTTACTTACATGCACTGATATGTCACAGCCATTGATTGATTGCTGTTTGTGTTTGTTCTGGACACTTCCAGATGATTGCTACTAATAACCAGTACTAAATTCCTGAAATATCTGCCCGAGTCCTTTCACAAGGCAACTTCGTTATGGGCTGTCGTGTGAATCGCAGTAGGCCCTAGGAATACTGTGGTGCGGGAGAAAAATAATCGCCAAATGAATGGATAGCTCAAAGCAAGCATTGTAGAAAGCCATCAGGCTGAATTCCACATGCATCACCTACTGCGTATCAGCAAAGGCCAAGTTCCTTAGTCAGCTCGCTGAGGATATCTGTCGGCCCTGGCTACGATTCTTTCCAGACATAGTTTTGTGCCTGCTGCCCTCTTCTACTGTGTGCAGCTCGTCACTTGCGTGGGGTCAGGTGATGCAGGTACAACAGTTTAGCCAAGAGGTTCACAGTGAGAATCAGGAGACCTGATTCCTTTTTACTGACTTCATATTGGCCAAAAAAAAACCCCAAACCAACAGCCCTAAAGATTTACGAAGCGCAAGAAGATTACCAACAAGACATGGACCAACAGTAAGTCAGTAACCACTGGATTCAGTTTCTAATTATTGGCATGCTTCCATTTGGAGGTAATGTTATTCAGATAATTTAAGAGTTGTCTTAAGGGCAACTTAAACCTTGGACATAATTTCTGTCCTATGAATTGGTACAAACAGCTCTTCATTACCAAGGCAACAGAGATGGCACATCAGCCTGATAACCCATCAGGTCCCCCATAGCTAGGATGGTGGCAGGCCAGCTGCCCACATGAGGTCTAGAGGGCAACGTGGTATAAAGCCATGCCCCCCAAAAAACCCAAGGCTAGCTTACATCTAGAAACCAATATGAGCTCTCTCTCATGAAGGAATACAAAGATACCAGGGGCACATCTGTCTGAAAGCTGTCTGTTCCCAAAAGGGCAAGTGTGGAGGCTGGACTAATGAGCTGATGTACTGACAGGTCCAACTTCTCTGCATTATGCTGTCTGGTATCCGTACTGCCAGGTAGAATGGACATACTGCAGGAGCATTTAGTTGACAGACTCAGCACTGATCAAGTATGTCTAGGTATATTGTTACCTCAGCAAATTTCCACCAATGTAACTCACTTGACATCTATCTACACTGAACTCCATCTACTTTAGCACTCCCACTTAGTTTGGCAAATTGTGTCATTTTTTCATTTTCTCAATTTGTTTTGTTTCTTTCCTATACTTTGGGTTCGATTGATCCTTTGTACTGAAGAGCTCCACTGCAAGATGCTCCCTATGTTCCTTCATGGTGAACACAAAGGTGGGGTGCTGGCTGAACATTGTCACAAATAGCAAGGAGCTGTAAGGTCAGACAAGTCACCGGTCTGTACCCTCATATGGCGCGGAACAGAAGCAGCGACAGACCATCTTACAGAGTGAGATTGGGGACTGTGGCAGAAGAGGTTCTTGTGAAGCTTCTGAGATCATCTGCACAGATACTGAATCCATTCCCATCCCCACTGTCCTTCTCAGCCAACAACTGCCAGCCAGAGACAGATGGCAATCTCTGCATTAATTTCTCACACTAAAAAATGAAATACTTGAATAATCAAGCAAAGTTCTTTCTGTAAGTGCGCTTTTTTTCCTTTTCATGCTACACTCCCTCCATCGGCTGTGTGAACTTTGCTACAGGAAGCCATTGTAGTTTGTCAAACAAACTAGTTTAAAGGAAAGACGTGATTATTTTTGGTCAAATGATGGCAGGGAGAATGGTAAAACATATAGAAACCAGACTAGAAGATAGACTCTTGGATAGATGGAGAATGCTAATAAATCCTCTTGATAAATCCTGCTATTTCACACAGCTCTGTTGTGTTTACATGCAAGATTTCAAATCAGACCCTAGCATTTGCGGGGAAAAAAAAAGGAAAAAGAAAAGTTTTAAGCATCCAATTCAGTAGCACAGAAAATAGGATAAAATTGATATTTTAGTAAAAGTGGGATTGTCAGCTTTACATGAGTTTCCAGACACAAGCCATAGGAAAGTAATCCAGTTAAACCACTGACTACAGTGACTAGAATATAATTGTTAGAGCTTTACAAAGGAAACCTTGCCAGAAAGTCAGTGCTGTGACACCAAGCTCCCATAGGGGCAGGGATGAGGAGAGGGAGGAAAGAATAAATTAATTAATTTCTGGAAAGAAAGTGGGGGAAGTAAAAATCCACAATGATAGGCTAAGCCTCTCAGATGTAAATAGCAAGCATATCTCAGAAGCAGCAAAAAGCGGTATTGCATTGCAAGGGATAGCAGTTTATCTACATTTAGACCAAAATGCAGAAACACCCCAAACAAAAGCAGTAACAGAATTTGGCAGGTAAGAAGAGATAAACCAAAGACTGAGAGAACGTGAAAAGCAAACATAACAGATGTAAACAGAAAAAAAACCCCCCAAAAAAAACCCCAAAACTACCAAACCATCCCTCTATGCACTTAAAAATAAGGAAGTTGGTTAGAGACAAAATATGCAGTCACTTCGCTGTCTGAGGCGACACTACCTCATTAACCATCAGTTTCACACCTTCACTGGGATCCACTACAAATGAGTCTTTGAAAGTCATGGGAAAGAGGCCAGTGGTCACGACTGTGGAGCTCCACCACATATTTTAAACTCTTCTGATCCATCTCTGACAGAGATAGTACTCTGTTATAGATCTATCTGGGAATAAAGAGTTCCTTCAAGGAGGAACACACCTGCAAAGTCTGTTTGAGTAGGTTGTGTCCCACCTTGGGCATGTGGTCTAAGGCGGCATAAGTGGTGGGAGAGAGGAAAGAAGCATTGCCACAGGACAGCAGGGCATTGCCTTGCAAAGCATCAGTGAGGAAAGGTTAAAAGGGAGAGTCAAGAGGGATACCGGTGCTTGAGGAGTATTTTACTTTTAGGGGGAGATTTGACCCTAGAAATGTCATGAAGCATAAGTGGGGGTTTTACAGGAAGATTAGAAGGCAAATTACGGTAAGAGATTTAGCATGAAAGGTTTAAAGAGATGTTTCTGAAATTGTATGGATAAAAAGAGGAACAGACATTTCTGCGAAATGATGGCAGTAAGATATCACCGAGTCACTGTAATGTTAAGGGCAGTGCAGAAATAAGCAGGTGGATAGGCTAGTCGAGGTACAGTGATGGATGTGAGGATTATCCAAGAGGTGAAATTTAATGCAGCAGAGGGAAGACTTAAAGGGACAGCACTGGAGCGAGCTTAATAAACCTAGTTTAATAAAGCAAGAGCGATAAAGCAGGTAGAACAAGTATGTGACTCAAGAAGTTTGTGTTGGGGTAAGAAACATGAAGAATTCGGATTGAATGGACTTCAAAGGGGATCAGATACGGGAAGCAGTAGATAGGTGCACTCAGCCAGAGATTTTCGTGGAAGATGAGGTGAGAAAGGCAGAGGCAGGGTGAAGTCTGGAGCGGAAGGACAAGTATGCGTGTGTGAGAGATGGGCAGGCAGGTACAGGAATCTCGGCTGAGGCTTTGGGGAGAGCTGCCAGAGATGCTGAAGAGCAGGGGAGTGTTTCAGTGGAGAGGACACCAGCACCAGTGGGTATAACAAACATTTGCTAAGCGTGGTGCCCGGCGGTAATGAGCAAAGAGATATTGGGTAGGAATTTGGATGTTGTCCTTCATTTCTTCAGCCAATAATATGTCATTGTGCTCATTAATTTCCTGCCCTTGAAAACTGCCACTTCAGAACAGATTACGACTCAGAAAAATTTGTACACAGAACCTTATTAAGGTTGGATAATTTGGTGGAATCTCTAGAAGAAATTACAAAAAACTTAAACAGCTTGAAACCCTTTACAAAGGAACCAGATTTAAAGCACCCAAACCCCAAAGGCGCTTCATTTCCTCAAGATTTTAAGAATAAATGATGGGTTTATTCTAAAATGAAAAATGAAGTGTTTTGTTTTTTGCCTGGCAAAGCAGATCAAGATCATCCTACCCAATCCCGGTGGTAATATTAGCTCTAGGGGAGAGTCTCATTCCACAATAATGAATATATAAAACCCAGTATCTTAAGGCTTACAGACACTTGTCCTCATGCCAGCTTAAAACGCAGCTAATAAAATGAATTGCATATCTAGGCCTTAAGAATGTCCTGAAATATTTTTTTTAATAAAAAAAGTGCTGTTCTAAAAATGTTTGCAAGCTATTAAGCTGTTCGTTGTGGCAGAGGAAAACATGCAGCGTGATACTTAAACTATTTGGGACTTTATCCCCAAAAGCTCTCCAGCACAGACAACCTTATTGAGATGCAAACATCTGACAGTCAGCATTTTTGTATTGGGCACTTAAGCCCAACCTCACTCACCACAACATAACTTCTGTTAATGTATAACAGACTGTAAGGAACACAAAGCTTTTTTGTCACTAAAAAAAACCCACAACGGGTTTTAGAGAAGATTAGAGAGGAAAAATAGTAATAATAATCCAACAGCAATGGTAGATGCAGCTAAAACCTGGCAATAGCACCTTCTACGCCTAAGAAAAGTGTGCAGATATGATGCAGAGTGGGGTGAGAACATCTACACCTTGTGAGCTGCTAAGGACCGCCACAGCGAGAGCCCAGGCAGTGCTGGGGAGACCTGGGGTGAGAGAAGGGAGGGCATCCAAGAACTAACACACAGCCATGTATTTCTCCATGTACACAACACACTCTAAGAAACGTCTTTCTAATCTGACTCTGTGCTGCTCGTGGGGTGTAATAGTGAGGGGCAAAATACTGCAATTGTCAGAGTTCCATGGTTCTCTCTAGAAAAACTCTATTGTATAAAAGGAAAAAAAAGACAGAATGGGAAAGACCAGAATTCATATGGAGGATGCTTTTTAAAAATAAATAAATAGATAAATAATTGAGTAATTTTCCAACCTAAAAACTCTGGAGAGAAGACTGCAGGTAAGAATGTTTTTTTCAGGGGAGTGCTTAATTTTTGTTAGGTCAACTTTTCATTACATCCTTGATCTGCAAATAGAAATATGACTACCTTTACTAATTTTTTATTGCTGATTAGGAAGTAGCACTTCTACAGGACTATGTCTCCACCGTCTCTTTATGCCTGCTTACAGCTTTCCAGCATAAAATACAGTATGACTAACCTGTCTTGTTTTGGGATTTTCTCTTAGCCTGGAAGAGGTTTGTCTGCACTGAGGATTCTGATACCTGAACTTCCACATATAGAAACATTTAAACACACCTTCAAAACCAACTGCTGCACCAAAAGAACCCAAAACTAAGGAAGAACTGTTCATGACAGCATGTAGCAATAGGGCAAGGGGAAATGGTTTTAAACTAGAGAATGGGCTATTCAAGCTGGATATTAGGAAAAAGTTCTTGACTCTGAGTGTGGTAGATCACTGGGACAGGTAGTCCAGAGAGGTGGTGGAGACCCCTTCCTTGAAGATATTCAAGGTCAGGCTTGATGAGGGCTCTGAGCAACCTGATCTAGTAAAGATGTCCTTGCTCACTGCAGGGAGGATGGACTGCATGGCCTTTAAAGGTCCATTCCAATCTAACGCATTCTATGATACTATGAAGACCCACCCCTAAACCTGAAATAGAGCAGAAATCAAATGAGATGATCAAATGAGAAGGATGGTAAGGCAAGCCAGTGTCCACTGCTGTGGAAGAGAATGGGGTAGAGATACACACCAAAGGTAAAAAGGGTTACACAGACCAAGCCTGTTATGTGTACTGCAGGGTGCAGAGAGTCTTGTGCCAGGTATTTGGGGTCTGATTTTGCTAGGTATTTTGACTGTATCTGCAGCATTACTTTTTTTTTTTTAATGAAACAAAAAACTTTCGCAAAGTTCATATTCTGAACTCCTCATGAAGTTTCTTATCCAGGTGAACAAATTCAGGGCTGAACCTGAAAGAGAAGAAAGGTGATGAAAAGGTCAGAACGTGCTCCCAGCTATGTAAGCCCAGCCTAGGTGGATTTCTTCTGTCTCTGACACCAGGTTTTATTTTGTCCTGAGCCTGCTGGAAAGGTAGCACTGATAGACCTCCTTCGTCCCCCTCATCTTACACCTTATTAAAGCAGGATTAAGCAAGTCACAAGTTTATTGAAAGCAGTGATTTCAAAAAATGCCACAATCATTTTTCAGGGTCCCGCTAGAGAATTCAGCAGAACAAAAGCCCGGGAGTTTTGTGTGCAGGTTTAGCCATTTGCCCACCAACACAAACCGTCCGTCGGGTACTGCATACTGCCGTTACATTCCGTGTGTGCTCTAGTTTCCTAATATTTAACCAAGTCAGATTTCCGCACTGGGGGCTACGTTAGGCCGTGTTATTTATAAACATCTTTCAAGCCCTCGCAGTGTGAGTGGCAGAAACCCCTCGGATCCTCGTTTCTGGTAACATCACCAAAACACAGGCTCTTTCCCGACCTTTCACCTGCGGGAGCCAGCCCCGCTCCGGAGCTGCGGTCAGCCCACCACAGCCGCAGCCGAGAGGGTTGTTGTGCTGCGGAAGCACGTAACTTCAGGGCTCTTAACGGCCCCGTTAAACGACGAAGCGACAGCAGCGCGGGCCACCATGTTTCCAGGCCAAACCCTCGCTTCTGTGCCGAGTCGGGCTTTACACACGGTGACAACCGCCAGCGGTGCCCGGCAGCCACAGAGCCCTCGTGCACCTGCCCGGCGGGCCCCTCTCACCAGAGAACTTTTGGCAGGTGCGGGGCGGATTTAGCGGAGCCTCCTGTACATGCGCATGGGATGACCCCTGCCTACTACCCCTTACAGCCGCCCGCGGCTTGAGGCGGGCGGGTGGCGGTATCCCCTCCCGCCCGCTGAGAGCGGAGGAGGGTCCGCGTCCCCTCCCGTGCCGGCGCTGCTCGGGGCAGGTGGCGGAGCGACAGGGTCCGGCGACTGGCGCGGACAGGTCATGGCGCGCACCGCACCTCACCGGGCCGGGCGGGACCTCCCCGCCCTCGCCCCATTGTGGAGGCCATCTCGGCAGTTTCCGCCCTGGCTTCGGCTCTGTCCGCGCCGCGATGGGGAAGGGGGAGGGAGAGAGGGGGAAAGCTCCAGGAGCCTCGGGGCTGCGCCGCTCCTTCCGGGACGGAGGGAGGCGGTGCCGCTCACCTGGTGCCGCTGGCGCTGGGGAGCGGCCG
>VXBZ01002208.1:2807-16046 GCA_013399135.1 Heliornis fulica
GAGTCGGGCAATACTAGAGGGGAAAAAAAAAGCTATGGATCAAATAATGAAGCAGTGAGTCTAATTTGATAATACCATAAGAAATTGGATTTTTAAAGTAGTTATGGAAGGGGAAAAAAGAGAAGTAAAGGGTTTCTTCAATTCTCCTAGTTCCTGAGAGTTGCCTGAACATTGGTGTTGGGGATCAAGATTAGAGAAGCAACATTGGGAACTTACCTGGTCATAAAGTAGGTGCACACACACACACACACACACACACACACACACACACACACACACCCACCCCAGAACTGCACTGCAGCAGCATCACGGTGTGTGGGGGGGGTGTCTCCCCAAATAACCTACCCAGCTCCTTGCTGGGGTGTCTGGCCCTCCTGAGCACCCNAGCTATAAAATTATAATAATCATAGTTAGGACCGGGGCACAGGGAAACAGAAGCAGGTGTGCTTGTTTCATTGGCAAGTTACAGACACCAAGTGTTTATTGTAGGTCTGTATCATGTTAACATCTTGTTCTCAAATGGATTGGAGTCCTTGGCCTGTGGTATCTCCAGAGAGGGCTGGTTTAGAAGCAGAAGAAACTTATGACCATGAACGATTACTGGATCCTGCCAGATGTGTTGGCTTGGTTTCGAGGGCTGATTTACTAAGAGCTGTAAGTCTAAGAGCTGTAAAGGTTGTGGAAAGTAAGTGATAAAGGAAAAAAAAAGTAGCATTGGGGAGTGATTTGACTATTTTATTTCAGAAAGCAGGTGAAGTTCAGTCAGTTTCTAAATCCAGTAAATCTTGCAGATCTAGAAGAAAGCCTAGGAACAGAATAGTCTGGTGGCAAGCAGTAGCTCTAGGAGTAAATCTACCTTGAAGTGTAATGTAATCACATTTGTGTCTAGGAGCAGAACTAAAAACTTTGCAGAAGGTTTAGGATGATGACTGGTGCCATTTGAAGGTAGTGAATCCAGTCTACTGCAGACAGAGCCTAGCAATGCTGTGGGCAGAAGAAGCACCTGAGGCTGAGGTTTGCTGTGGGAGGCTGGAAGGTCAGCTCCTTAAGACAGTCTGTTCTTGTTTAAAACTCTTCCAGACCACATGTATATCACATCAGTAATGATGAAAAATAATAACTAATATTAATAAAGTAATCATAAGCCCTTGCATATTTAAACACTTACTATACTTAATTCTGCTATTGCATGCAGTACCTTGGTGGGTTGCTTCAGGCCAGCTGCTGAGGTGTGGTCCAGTATTGGTGCAGGTGGTATATCTGCATGTGGCACCTTCCTGCTCTGCCAGGTACTGTTTCCTGTCCTGGGAAGTACGATGAGTTAATTCTATTTGTTAGTCACCAGTAAGCAACAGACCATAAGTTAAGTGCTTTAATTAGAAAGAATTCAGGCAGATATTTAGCTAGGGTAGGAACTTGGGCAATACTGATCTCCAGCTTGAACTGGGGGAAAAGTAGCTTCTGCTGCAAGTATCTGTGTAGAGATTTAACCTCACTTTCTAGGTGTAGCATTCTACAATGCTAGTAAGCTGCTCTTGTTAATGGAGCAGGCCTGAGGTTTGTGTGTAGTTTTTTAATTTTTGTCTGTATGCATGAAGACTTTTGTCTCCAGTTTAATGCTCTTTGGGACATTTCTGAAGTTGGCTGCCTCTTGCTGATGGTGATCATTTAGTGGTGTTTTGGGAACCTGGAGAACAAGGTGTGGTGGTTTTGTGGGGTTGCTTCTTTAAGAAGCAGCTTCTCTGAGGTCTGATAAATACCAGCTGGGGTTTTGAGTCTAAACTCTGTTGCTGACAGTCACAGTGCCTCTGGGAATCATGTTCTAGAGACAGAAAAATGCAAAGAGACACATTTTGCCATCGGAGAAGGGAGTGAGATGTAAGAAACTTTGCAGGCACCAAGGTCAGTGAAGGTGACCTTGGTGCCTGCAAAGGGCAAGGGGGAGGAGGTGCTGAGAAGATTTCCTGCAGTCTGTGGAATACCATGGTGAAGTGGGTGTGTCCCCCTGCAGCCCATGGAGGACAAAGAGACCCCACTTGTAGCCTATGGGGAGGCACTGTAGAGCAGATGCAGGAATATGGAAGATACAGTGACCTGCATTGGACCAGGCCCCTGGCAGCACCTGCTGCCTGTGGAGAGCTAAGAGGCAAAGAGAGAGAGATGGAGACCCATGCAGGAGCAGGTTTGCTAGGGATGCTTGTGACTCTGTAGGAGACCAGGCTAGAGCCAGCAGTCTGAGACTGAGAGACATTTTATGAATTTATAGCAGTGACCCATGCTGGGGCAGTTGGTGAAGAGCTGAGNGTGTGTAGTGTAATAAATGAGATTGTTTTCTTTCCTTTATTCCGTGGTGTCTCTTTTGCCTGTGACACTAATTGCAGAATGATCTCTCCCCGGTCTTACTTCAAGTCTGAAGCCTCTCAATATATATTTTCTCTGCTGTCTGGCTGAAAAGGGGAGGACAGAGGAACTCTGGTGTGCAGCTGGCCTCCAGCCAGGGTCAAACCACACTAAGTTTTGACAGCAGCTGAGCACAAAGTGTGGCTTGTGGAAGGCTCCTTGAGGTGAGGAGTTAGCAATGAATGGCAGACTCACAGAAACTTGTGAGATCAAGCAGAACATTTCCATTTAATTGTGATCTCCAAAATTATTTTGGTCAGAACAACTAACATAAGGTTCAAGATTACAATAAAGCATTTCACATGAAAACACTTTAAGCAGCATAACATGCTTAGTATTTGACAAAACATCCTCCAAATATCTGTACACAATTATTTTGATAAACAGTGTTTCTGGAACAAGATCTAACCCTTACAACATAAAACATAAAACTCCTTTTTGTCAGTGGTTAACAGCTGGTTTTGGTGATGTGTTTGCCATTAAAACTCTAGGAACAAATGATTTTCAAGGGCTGCAAGACAAGGATATGTATCTATATAACCTACACTTTTAAATGAAGATTCTGCTTCCATGGTTTTGTACATTTATTGGATGGAGTATCAGATTACACAGTCATAAAATTCTATTTACTATTTAAAGTAAAATGATAAATGTTATGAAAAAATGCCTTTATTACATCAGTGATGCTTTAACTAAAGTGAATATTAAGACTACTAACCAGGGGTTGAAAGTTTTTGGCCCTGATACTGAAAGCACTTCTATATGTCCTTAACTTTACATGTAAGGAGTCTCCCTGGCAGCAGAGGGACTACTCTGATGGGCAACATTAAGTGTGTGCCTAAGTGTGTGCAGAATGTGGGCCAAAGTACTTGGAGAGGCGCAGATGTGTCATACAGAGAAACGTTCTCAGCACATAAAATCTGGCTTTTTAGTATGTACATATACTGAAAAGGAATATTTGTAACTGAAAAGATGTTTTCTCTCTTAATAGCGCATATATTCCCATTTCACTCAGAAAGTGCTTATATATTCCCAGCTAGAGAATTACCTCATCAGCTGTGAATCTAGCATGGACATCCAAGAATGTATTATCAGCAGGAAATACTGGGGGAAGAGAAGGCTGGCAATCGTTTCTATATAGCTTGTATTTATAAAAAAACCTTCTCATAGAGAAGAATAGACTTTTAAATATTTTCAGTCCTGATATATATACACAATGGTAAAAATTCACATTTTCACGCTTTAGTGAGACACTTTAAAATCCTGCCCCAGGCAGCTCTGAGAGTAGCTGTGTCTGGTTCCTAGCAACTGCCACAGATTCACCTCTAGTACCAGAAGCTTAAACTCTTGATAGCTGAGCAACCATGGGAAGAGAAAACACAGTTCTACCAGATTTGGAAAGGGAAGGAAAAAGAAAAGAAAAAAGAAAGTGATGGGTCTTTCTATTTCCAGAGACCCAGTAGCTCTGCTGTGACCCAGAACAAGACAAGGCAGTTCATGTTTCTGATCCAGTTAGACCTCCCTTGTACCATGTCTGATGGCAAGGCCCAAGGGCAGTGTCTGTTCCACACAGCCCTCAGTAGTCTAACAGAAATGTACCCATCACACGGCAAGAGAAAAAAATAGCCCTTTGGAGCACAGCTGAACTCCTCTCCTCTTGAACAGGCAGAACACCTATCTATTGCACCAGTTTTTCCAATGTACCAGGAAGTATCCCCAAGGTTGATGCCTTTCACGGCTATCTATATGCACTTTTCTGATAAATTCAGTGTCTCTGTGGGAAAGGTGACCTGGAGAGGGCCGCCCTTGGACGTAGAGCTGGCCCCGCCACCGGACCCGATCTCATTCACCAGGAAGACACTCTCAGAGTCCTGTCCCTGTGAAGACTCCGAGGTCTCTGAGCTGCGCAGTGTCCTTACTGATGTGGTGTCGGACTGAGCCAGGCTGGCACTAGGGCCTGGAAGCAGCACACGACCCCCAATGCTGCTTTCGCTTAACTCTGGAGGATAGAGCAGTGTTTGTGAGGTGCTGCTGATCTCCCTCAGCTCACGGGAGATGAAGGAAGGTGACTGACTTGACATGGCAGAGGAGGTCCTGTGTCCATCCACGCAGTTGAAATTGCTCCCCGAGTGCTGCCTCCGAGCCCCTCCGATGCGGCAGAAGAGGCACTTGATCTTCTCGATGGCTTTGCTGAGCACTGTCTTACGGAGGAGGATGTAGACCCATGGGTCCAAAATGGGGTTCACCGAGGCAATGCGGATGGCTTGCAGGTCAGGGTTTTGCCTCACATCCTTCACTGAATCCGGCTGGTACAGCTGGTTCACAAAGACACGGACCTACCCAAGGAGAAGGGGGAAGCAAAACACACCATTATACAATTACTTCAGGAAATAAAAGTTTACATTTCAAAGGAGAGACCTAGATATGCTACTGCAAGCTATGACAAGAGAAGGGGCTGGCAAAGCTGTGCTTCTCAGATGGACAGCCATTAGGTTATTTTTGGAAATAGTAAAAAACTTGGAGAGATGAATCAGCTGTAAATTGGCCTTTGTTAGAAAAGGAATGGCTCTGTTTCATTCTCCTCATAATTAATCCTTGAACCTCTAACTTTTGGCTAGTGTGTTTAAAATTATTAGAACTCAGGAGCAAAGATGTAGACCCCGTACCCTGCTTCCTTGGTATACCTCAAGCCTACGCTACCCGTGAAGAGATACTTGACCCCACAGGCCTGGATAATCAGTTCCTCTAGCAAAGGTCTAATAATCATTTGTTTAGAAACAAAATGAAATATAGATTATAATGCAAGTACACTAGACTCTGGAAACAAGTCCAGAGCTGTCCATTCCCAAGTTTAGAAATGCATTTTGCTGGTACCCATCCTTACTGGGATTGTTTGCATACCCTCAACTGTTTTCTTGCTGCAGCATGGCTTTATAAAAAGAAGTGTTGAAAAAAAAGTTCCCCCAGATAGATTTTTAATAGGTCAAGATGATGAGATGATTGCAGCACTGGACTGGAGTGCTCTGCTCTCCTACGTAAGACAGCATTTTGGTTCTACTAACAAACACATAAAAATCCAGATAAAGTGGCCAAGAATTTAAGATGTTGAAGCTGCTGCATGAAATGACTAATTAGAGATCTTATTTTATTGTGCACATATTTAAGACTAAAGGATCCTGTGCTCTATGCAGAAATTGTTGTTCCTTTGAATCCAAGAAAAAATCCAGTAGCCTAGTCCCTCTACCGGTTCAGAATCTACTTTTGTAAATGCTAGTGTAAGACACAGTCCAATCCTTCGATGCCAACTGTTATCTCTTCCGTGTCGCTAGGAGGATGGCATCATTCTGAGTTTATGTTGATCGGTGTCGAACAGCTGTTCTCTGTTTTAACAAAACCTATGCAGTGCCCAATTACAGGAAGGCCTAGGAAAGACACTGGAAATAGTTGCTGATGGAAGACGCTGTTTCCTTCAGAATGTTTATTGTAAGTTAAAATAAACCCCTTTATTATCTCCCTATCCGATACAGTAAAAGTCTAGTAGAAAAAATTATGAGGTTTTAAAAATCTCATTGTTGACTCCTGAAATGAATCAGGTCTTCCCTAGCCAGGATGTTACAGAGAAGGAGGCAGACAAGTGTTTAGCCAAGTACTCATGAATCGTTACAAGTTCTGTGTGTGAAGCCATTCAAGCCCAGTGAAAAATTTCACAATTCTGCTCGAAGAAATTTTCCTGCAGCAAGGCAACGTGGTGGCATTTGGCTTTTCAGTATTCAGAGACTCCCAAGCTATCAGTGAGATGTGTTTAGGATGATGCATAAGCCCTCTCTAGAAGTCCTACGCATACAGTCTCCCTCAAACTGACTGCCACGTTGATGATTGCCCGCATTTGCTTTCTCTAAGTTTATGGGCAACAAAACCAGCCCACAGATTTCAAAATATGGGGAAACCCTGAATTTATACAGCAATATAATGATTCGGGTGCTAAATGATCTCTGTTACTTTCCTATTTATTTCTAACACTGCAGATGTCATTTTGACAACCAGTTTACTGACCTTATTTTCCTGTTAAGCAGAACATTCAGTTCAAAGTACTTCAAGGAGCAGTCCCACACCCACCAAACTTACTTTTACTGGGTTTTAAAATGTATTTATTGATTTTATTGAACTTTACCTGCCTTAGTGTTTTCCACTACCTGTCTCACATGAGGCCCTACCCGACACTGTCACCTCGGCTCCATCGCTGCGAGAAGACCAGCACCTCCAGGGGTGAACCTCAGACACACCTGACGCGTGGCTGGTTTTCTCTGACCTTTCCTTAAAAATAAAAATGCCCCTAATTGCAGCCTCTCGCGACTTACTCGGGGGGGGAGGGAGACGGGACGACACACACACCTTTCCACCGCTAGGTGGCACGGCTGTCCCACGTCAGAGCCCAACGTCACGGCGCGCCCCATCCGGAGCGGGACGGCCAGCGCGAAGGGGCGAACACCCGCCGTGGGACTCGGCGGCGCGGGAGGGCTACCGAGGCTCCATTTACCGGCAGGGGCGGCCGCCGGGACTCCCGCCCCTGGGTCCTGGAAGCGTACGTTGGCGCGACGCTGCATGGCACGGGCTGAAAGCTGCTCCTGACGGCTCTTGTGAGGCCCCTCCACGATGACAAGTAGTCAGAGGTGCAGCTGCACAGAGGTGGTGCAGCTATGCAGAGGCGCAGCTATGCAGAGGTGCAGCTATGCAGAGGTCGGCTGGTCCGACAGCACACAGCGGTCGGACCTTCCCCTCTTGGCAGGATTTAACTGGTGACATAACAATGCCTCTTACAAACACTTCCTTTCTTCTCCTGTACTGACTTTTCCTTCTGGTGGGGAGCACACCCCGAAAGTGCGTAAATGCTGGTCTGCGTGTTCAACGAGGGGATCATTGGGCAGGTACATGCCCCGGGAGGCAGGAGTCCAAAGGACAGCACTGTGGGAGTGGAGCCCTTCCAGCAGTTCATGCCGACAAATGCAGTCATTACCAGAAGGTTAAAGGTGTGACAGGGAGGGGTATTTGCTGATAAATTCATCCATATCACAGAACCAGAAGTCACACTTTGAAGTGTGCTAGAGAAAAGCACAGTACAACTTTGGACACCTGACTTTTTGTTGGTTTTTTTTTTGTTTTTTTTTCCCCAACTCGGAGCTATAATTACGCGTCAGTGACTTAACAGTGGGATTGTTCTTTTGATAAGCAGTATATGAAATTGCGGTACCTATTTCACCTTTCTTTGTCTACCTGGCAGACGTTATGGAAAGACAGAAATGTCTTTTAAGTGCTGACTCCGCTGCTGAGAAAGATAATCGTTAATTGCACAGCACAACTCGCTGCATGCTTTAATTCCTTTCAACGGGCATGCAGCACATACAGGTTAAAAATTCATAAAATGGATGTTTAGTGGAAAATTTGGGCTGTACAAAGCTGCCTCTACTTTCCAGAAAGGCACCCCAGAATGTCACAAGCATTTATAAAGTCAGACCTTTGGCTAGGATTACATGATAATCACAATAAAATGTGTCAGAATGTAAATTTTATGATTTCTTTACATGTTGGTGAAACAGCATTTATTAACATATCATCTACAAGATCAGCAAGTATCCCATTTTGACTACATATTTTCCGCTGCAGAAGGTACCATGATAAAGGAGAATGCCTTGCATCTTCCAAGTCAGCAGCAACTAAGTGGAATCCACTCCTCAGCTAATCTGACACTTGATTTTGTGCGATTTGAAATCCTAATTAAAGAAGGAAACCAGAACAATTCAGGCATCAAAGGAATGAGTTTTCTCTATTAGTTTTGTACCTGTAGAATACAGGCAATGTACCCTAAAAGTACTAGTGGCACATTTGCAACTATGTTAAGCAGCACAGCTCAAGTAACCGCTAGTTGTAGGATCAGAGTCCTGTGTGCTGTTTGGTAATTTTTCATATTACTAACTACAGATACAAATCGTGATTTCTAATCCTACGAAGTACAATATAGTGACTTTGAAAGTTACAGTCAGACTGGTAACTGTCTTCACAGCTTCTACCTCCCCCAAAATCCTGTTCTCCCCTACCCCAGCCCCCTCCAGCACTGACAGGATAAAATTAAAAACTCTACAGTATTAAGCAGGAACAAGTTTTCCAGCTTTAGAAGCCTTTGCTTTTCAAGTGCTTTGTGTCTACTTGGTGTCTAACCCACTAAGCAAAAAATTATGTCTGCCACCTTGCTGTTGGCTGTGCACAATTCCTGATAGAAAAGTCGAATACAAGCCAAAAGGAAATAAAAACTTGTAGCTTAATTAAACATTAAGTGAGAAACTCCTGATTATTTCACGCAATCAAACAGATGTACATCCTGAAAATTTTTATTTTTTGCTTCACTGTAAATGAACAACGTTTGGTGGTCAGGATCAGAAAAAGATTATGCTGTTAAAAATCCTAAAAGGATTTGGCAGACTGCTCAAGTGAATTACAGACTTGCGAGTAGTGTGTGCGTATTCACTCATGAAAGAATTTGGTTTTTAAAGGCTGGATAATAACTGCCACTCCATTCTTGACAAAATCCCTCTTAGCATAACTCACTCCCTACTTCAATTCTGTTTTCTAAAAAGTCACAATATTTTAAAACACGAGATAATCAGTGTGGACTGCAGAAAAGCGTCAGCACTCAATTTATGTATTTTTCTTATTTAATCTTCAAATTATTGTCAGATTCTTCTTCATGTCCTTTATATCATTTCCTGCATGTTGGTAACAGACCAGGTTAAATAAAAATTTTCCCCTCAAGGTTCTTTCTTTCCCTGGTAAACTTGATCAGCATTCCCCGTCGAGTTCATTCAGCATTTTGCACAATACCACATAATTCTGTTACAGCACTTGTCACTGTAAAATTTTGTTGATTTTATGAATAAATCATTAAGACACTAAGCAACCCTACTTGCAAACTAAGTGTTAGTGCAATCTTATTATTTAAACCTGCTGTTCTCTGTGACTCAGCTTGCTGTTCTTTAACCACTTTTTAAATCAAAGCAAGCCTTTGCTTATTAATTCAGGGCTATTTAATATTTTAAGAATTTACTTTTTTTTTTTTAAACCCTGATAAATGTAGCCTGCTGGATTGCCTCTGCCTGCTATTTTATTATGTTGTAAAAGTGTTAATTCTAAAATGTTTGAAGTTGCTTTGCTTTGACTTAAGTGGTTTATTCAGCTGAAATCATCAGTAGGAAGTCAGCTCATCAGAAAACTCTGGTCACAAAGCACCCTCTGAGCCTGCTTTGTGTATCTGAATCACACCACCACTACCTTACCACCTGCATGTTCTTGATGACTGCCAGGCTGTCCCGTTACATAGGAGGCTCTCCCTAAACCCTCTCCGAGTCATGAAAATGTGCGCCTGTGTTAGCTATTTACCAGTCTCCCGAAGATGATCCTTCTAGAGATTCACAGCATAAAGGTGTCCATTCTCTGTTTATATCTCAGTTCTTAACCTCAGTCCATATGCAACCAGAAGGCTTCACACAGTGGCATACAGAGCTTTACATCACGGCACAAAGAAGCATATAGGGCTATACCTTAATCCTGGGGCGGGGGGGGGTGTGTGTGTGTAAGAGGGAATGGGCAAGCAAGTTACTTAAAAAAGCTACTTAACAATGAAGAACTTTAACCACACTGGACACTGTGATGATGTGTATATATGTGGTCATGTTGTTTGCTTTTTTTAAAAGAAAGCTTCCTTTTTTTTCTTAGTCATCCATCCAGGTGGAATGACAAGCCACTTACATCACTTTAGATAGAAATGCACGGCTTTAGCAGGGAAATGCTCACGCTAACAATCCCAAAGTAATGCTGTGACTTTATAAGTAGTGAAATCAATCTGAGCCACACAACTTCATCACCTGCAACTTCACATACCTTTTGTTATATACAAGATTTTCCATTAGCTACTGTTTAATAAACTTTTTACCTCACCAAGGTTCATTAATTTTAACTGTCAACAATCCAGTTCCTTTTCTGTAAACCCTCCCTCTTGATTTTTACCTTGTTTTCATCTTTTAACACTCTGTAGAAGACTTCCTAGCTCCAAGAAGTTGTTGGTGGTTTTTTAATTGGACAGCGCTGAACTCCATCAGCTGATACCCTGTATCATGTTACGACAGTGTATTTAATTCCCAAAAGCCATTCTCTGCCTTTACCAGCATCTCTTTTGAAAGCACAATATTGTTCTTTTGTGAAGTAGGTGCTGCAATATGAGATAAATAAAATGAAGTGCTGTCAGCCCATGGCACTGCCAGGTTGTGGCGACTCCATGACATGCAGCAAGCTGGCTTGCCCCTGCAGTTTCTGGAGCTGGACTGCAGGGCAGGTTGCACGCAGGTCCTCCACCTAAGACACGTGCACCTGCCAGACACACCCTGTGTGCCTCTCGGACAGCACTTCTCGGCTTCCCTCGGATGTGCAGCAATGAGCACACAGCACCATGCTCCCTCCTGCCATGGGTGCAACACACAGTGACAACTCTAAAAGACAGAGACGGCCTTTGGTGACAGCCAGACACCGGTGCTCCAGCACAGCCACACTTCACTGGCTCCTGTTTATGTCAGTAATGTGGCAAAACTGGCCCGACTCTTGAGATTACAGCTCCTAAGAAGCAGAGGGCCGGACTTGGTGACCTCTCCGATCCCACTCACATGTACCTCACTAAATTTCCTTGCCGTGGTATACAAACATTACTAGTTTCACATCCACAACTGGCCAGCTGTATTTCACACACCTTTTAGCCCATCTATGACAGCATTAACCCTATTGACAATAAGCCCTCTTAAAACAATCCTTCTAAAAACACTTTGTGTCTCACAACCTCTGCTTGGCTCCCTACGGTGGTTTGGAATATGGACAATAAGGCAAGCTGGTTATTTGTTTAACATCTCTGAGCCAAAGGAGGAGAGAAGCTCAACCAAGCTTTATTATGGTGGGTGGTAAGCAAGAGCTGAGCCTCCAGCTGGTGGGTTTTTTTGTTTTCCTTGGAGATAAGGTGGAGGAATATAAATAACTGTATACCACATGTTCAATTTAATGACACTAATTGTATCAGAAAATTAGCAAATGGTTAGTGGCAACATTGCTTGACATTTTAGTATGATCTCCACGTTTATGTGGGTCAAATTCCCCCGACTACAATTTAACTCAAGTATTACACCGATGGGTGGTTCCACCAAGTTTACTTCTCCCACAGTGGGGAGGTGCTGGAGAGGTGTCTGTGAGATCTACCCCAGAGTCAGTGGGTGAAGCTCTCAGGAGGGGAAGCTCGGCTCAGGTTTTGTGTGTGAAGCACCCTGTGTGTTGCTGGTGCCAAGTGAACAGAGCTCCTGTCCTCCTTCTGCTTATCAAGGACCGCTGTACCCTTCAGCAACAGCACGCACGTTTTTAAAATACGTTAAACATCCAGAAATGCATGCCAGACCCAAACCTCACTCATCACAAATTAATTTTGGAAGTGAACTTTAAAGTGCCTTTAGCTCTCCATAAAATTTCTTGCTGTGTGGATTCTGGTTGAACAGTGGAAAAATTATTGAGAGTTTTTGGCGCTGTATTTTGACCAAAGGAGTCTAGGACTTGGGATAAGCATGCTTCTTTCCCTGTAAATATAAATCAACACAAATATATCTCACCATTTACGCATGCTGACAACCTTGAACTTACCATAACAGTTTTTCAGCACCAGCTAAATAGGAGTCTGCCCTATAAGCACAGACTAGGAGAAGAAAAGACTCTGCAGTGGTGTGGGTGATGGAAAAGAAGGGCTGCATAATGTTACTCACCACCAGAGGAATGGAGCAGATTACCACCACCAGGGAAGTGGCAATGAGCAGAATAACCATCTGGATCTCTGCTCCAGCCATCCGACGGAAGCTCCGGCGTCTGCGAAAGTCAGATAAACGGCTGGAGGTGGTGTCTGTCCCCAAGGATGTGCGTCGCATGAACTGGCGGTGCATGCGAATGAGGGCCACGCACACCAGGATGTTGCAGATCACAGTGACCATGATTAGGAAGGAGCTGAAGCCGGCGTACATGTAGGAATATGCTGCATGGGTGGCTTCCTTTGCTTGCCAGTCTATGAAACACCAGGTGTAAGGGTACTGCAGGGTAGATCTGCCAAGCCCCATGCTGGGGAGGGCACAAAACAGCACGTTGGAGGCATAGATAGCAAAGAGTGTGAGCCCTGCCAGCTTCTTGTCTACATAGTGGTTGTAGAAATAGGCATGGTTGATGGCCAGGTACCTCTCTATAGACATGGCACAGATAATGCTGAGGCCAGACAGTCCGAAGAAGAGGAGGATGAAGGAGCTGTACTCACACAGTGCTGCTCCTCCTGGCCAGCGGTTCTGCAGGTAAGTGGCAATAGTGACCGGACTCACCAGGCAGGTCCCCAAGAGATCAGTAACAGCAAGCCCGCACACCAGCGTGTAGAAAGTAGTCTCCTTCTGCTCCTTCCTGGATTTGCAGAGCACTACGATGGCTATGAGGTTGCCCACCATGCCGAAGATGAACATGACGGTGGGGATGGTGGGGGGCTTCCCACCCTCCGCTCCATCTGCAGTGTCGTTGGCCGAGCCGTTCGCAGGTGGCATGATGGTGGAGTTGAAGGACATGATGCCCACGCTTGCTTGCCGGGGAGTTGAGCGGAGGCAAGAGCAGGTCCGAGAAGGCAAGGCAGTGTAAGGAAGGGGAGGGGATAGTCTAGCGTGAAAATAAAAATTAAAAGGAGAACCTTTTTTTTTGTTTTTAGGGTTTTTTTTTTAAAGTGTTGTTTTTCAGCTAAAA
>VXBZ01002208.1:16705-47143 GCA_013399135.1 Heliornis fulica
GGCTGGCGCCCCGGAGCCCTTCTACAGGCTGATGATTCACGAGTGGCATCTGGGAGAGAGACCGAGGCCGTGCCGTTTATCACGAAGATAAGGGCAGGTGCAGCGAGGTGATACCACAGGGCACGACAGCTGGCAGCGGGTGCTTCTGCATCAGGCGGGCACCGCCAGTGCCGCCCGCTGCCGAGAGCTGATGGACTGCCTATATCTGTCCCCTGTTCGGGAGGTTACTAAACACAGGAAGGGCGTGTGTGCGTTCGAGGGAAGTGTTTATGTGTTTGTTTCAAGAACTTGTTTTATCTTGACTGTGCATGGATCACGAATGAACTGGAAATATGGTTACGCTTACCGCCGAAGCCTCGTGATTAGACTTTGGTGTTCACACCTGGGCCTATGGGGGGACGGCCATCACTTCTATGTGGTGCTTGTGGAGTGGCTTTCACCTAAGCAGTGGTGGAGTCCCTAGCACAGAAATAGCTACAAAAAGCCTGCCAGCACAACGGGTACCCTCATGGGTGTTTCTGATGGAGGGGAGTGTGACCAGTGCCAATGCTGCTGGGTCGGGGATGAAGTTTCACACTGTCATTCTGGGTCGGATACCTAGATCCAGCTGGTCTGACGTCCTTTCTTGTACATTTGGTGACATCAGTTTCTACAAAGGACACAAAACTTGTGCCCCAGAGCATGATATTTATATATCTTTGCAAGCTTCTCTTCTCAGACACAAAGGCAAAATGTGTTATAAAAGCCTCTTGTTTTATCAGTATTGCTGTCAGTATTCCTTTTTTAAAAGTCTGAAAGTGATGCTTATGGACTTCACAGCATTTGGTAAATTTACAATAACATCTTAATACAATTGGCAGCAAAAGTAATGACAGGACAAAACAGATGAAGGAGAACAAGTGCACACGGTGGAAAGGAGAACTAACAGTTTCAGTTTTCAATGCTCTGTGAACAGGCATGAAGAAAAACAATTCGTTTGATCAGCTTTTTAGTGTTATCTAACTGTTTTCATAGCTAAAAATTTTAGTTTTGAAATAATGTATATAAAGAAATGATGGTGGTTGTGATGGTCAGGTCTGCTCTGCTCTGCGAAAATAGATTTTGTAAACATTTTTTCTAGTATTGACAGCTCTTTTTCTTTTACAAATTTAGAAAATTATCCTGTCACAAGCACAAAACTACATGTGGAAGTAGAGGTTGCTCAAGTTAGGTTTGCCTAATTGTCAAAAGCAAATTATAAGCACCGCAAAACACTTCCAAAAGAAAGCACAGCACAAAAGGGGTGGGTGGGGTTCTTTTTGGTTTTGGTGCTTGGTGTTTTGGCTCTTTTTTTACTTTTAAACATTTTCTGTCTGTTCCAGGACAGTTGACCTAGGTATAGAATTTAGGTGGTGTAATTGCACATGCTTACTCAATAGCTTTTTCCTACAGGGAGAATTTGGTGCTCTGGTATTTAGAGGCCATAATGTGGGATTAAGATAACGCAGGTGCAGCAGTCATTACCGGCAGGGGAGAAGAATTACCTTGCTCCCCTGAAGTGCTGTAGAAGGTTTTGATGACTAAGGGCAGGAGAGATGAGCTGTGTTTCTTTATTGCTGCCTTTTTAAAAAAATCTCTCTTGTTATACACAGATACAGTTTCATGAGGTATTTTGACTGTCTCTTAACAGACCGTGTTGTCTTCAGAAGCAATAGTAGAGGGTGCTCAGGAACTTCTGTGGGTGTGTACACATGCGAAGGAGTGAATGCTATTTTATTTGTAAGGTATGTCTTACAACAAAAACGTTTAAAGAAAGTGATTAAAAATGCAGGAAAGCCAGGAAGATCAATGAAGAAACAACGGAAGTATAGTTTTGAGTGCAAGTATAGTAAGATCAGTTTTGTGAAATAGACTTAGTTCTTTAATTAGAAAATATGATAGAAATCGGCCACAGAATTATGGGACAGGTTGCATGTAAGCTTACTGTATCTACCCATTGGGAAAAACTTAAAAGTATTAGAAAAAATCAGTAACTTCTGGAAGTTTTCCTTAGAACTAATGGTTCTGATATCTAGCACTAGATTTAGTCAAGATGGAAAGTATAATCACCCAAAAGCCTTAGTCTTTACAGCAAAGAGAGTAGAACAGAAAATGTTGAAGAGATTCTACTTGCAACATGACTAGTCATGCTGTCATAGCAGCAATGTCACACTTCATAGCATTGAGTAACCACCAAATAACTTATGTTTCTGTGGAAACCGGCTAGGTGAGAAGTCAAAGTATCATGAAGAAAAATGAAAGCTTTGGAGTGATAAAAATGTACAGAAATCAACCCAGTTCATTTAAAAAATACTAGACTAGGAAACATGGGCACTGAAAATGTTTATGGATGAACTTTTACTTGCCTCTGAGTAAACAATTTCTGATTTTGTTACTACTAATGAGTCAACTACTATAGCTTGTTTAGTTGGTCTGTATAACTATTCATATTTCTAGCTTGGTGAAAGATTTAATTCAATTTTTTTTTCTTTCACAGTGTGGTGAGAGGCTTGTACTTACTCAGTGCCCCTTAGCTGCCATGTGGTATGCCTTAGCCAGCTGCTGGTTCCAAAACCTTAGCTGGAGGTGCTTCTGTAAGCTTCACTTCCAGAGTAGCTATGTGTTCAGTACAGCCAATTTTGGAAACTTCATACTGCTCTTAACATACTGCAAGTCTGAAAAATGATTTGCATGTTAAACTCCCATTAAGTTTAGTAACATTCTTGACTTACTCAATAGTTTGTTAACCTTTCATGGTGCTTTTCTGCTTAATTTCTGTTCAGCCATCGTGCTTTTGACACAATTTTTTTCAGGGAAAGAACAACCATTAGACTAAACTCCATCTGTATGCCAAAATAAAATAATCATTAATAGACAGTGTACAGAGACTGAACCAAATGTTACATAATGGTCTTTCTTCATTAGAAATCTTAATCATTAGAAAAGAAAAAGTACAGAAAGAGTAAAGTTAAAAAAATGTTTACAAGAAAGTAGAGAATTCAGTAATGTGAATAGAAATATAATTGTAAGTAGATAAAAATTGGCATATTTTAAAGCATGTAATACTTTCCTACCCAAACATTTTTGCATATAATAATCACAGATAGTAACTATTAAATATATTTTCAGAGTTCTGGTTATTACTGGTATGACTAGCAATATTACTAGTACTGGCACCTTTCCGTTGTACCAAATAAAGTATCTTGATGGATGGGAGACTTCCTTGGGTGGGGGAATTCTTCGGGGAGTGAGAGCAATCCACCCTACCCCCAGCTCTACTCCCACTCCCCCACCTCTCCTCGTGGCATGACTCTCTGGGAGAGAGCTGCACACTGCCAGGGGATCAGATGGTGTACTGGCATGTGAGGCACCTCTGCACTCCAGTAGGATGCTATCATGCCAAAAACCACAGCTATATAATTTACTCCACAGTCATGTGTTCCGTGTTAGTCAATCATGCTACTGAAGTTTGGATTTTATTCTTTTTTTCCCTGTTTAAATGATCCCCTTAATCTTTATAGTACACTGAATGACTTTTTCCTCTGTAATAACATTTGTCACTGCAGTGGTACGTAGTTTTATTTTAGCAGTTATGAGGTCTGCATTAACAGTTAAAATACCATCACCACCTCTGCCACCAACCCCCGAGTCTGTTTCTTTGGAGCACTATAGATAAAATTAGTCTTCCTTAACTGTTGTTTATACTGTTTTTTCAGATTTTTTTTTTTTTTTAATCTTGGCAGTTCTTACTTGCCTTTCAGAGCCCAGTAGCATAAAAATGGAAACTCATAGAGGAGCACTAGTAATTAGCTGACAATGTATTTTATTATTTTAGAGCTCTTAAAATAATTTTGGTTATTACCTGATGCGTTACAAGTAGGCAGCTAAGTCAGACCCTATGCAGAAAAAAATGTTATGAAATCAATTCTTCTTGGATACAAACTGTGGCACCTTCACGGAAATGAACTAACACTATGTCAGAATATTTGCTTGTTTAGTTTTACAGGGACCTTTGGATTATACATTGTAAATATTAGCAATTGGAAGTTTTTTTATTGTTTTAGCTTTCCACAGTTGGCTGTTTATGGTGGTTCATTTTGTGGTGAGGACATATGGTGGTTGGTGGCCATGATAGAAGCAGAAACATCCCAGCATTGCACAGGAAGCCATTATCTGTATTGTAAGGCTCTATTCAAGCTTAGCTGTCCTGCTGATTTTCTCCGAGATCTCAAGACTCGATTTCCAAGGATCCTGACTGTACCTCAGTGTTGGTATCTGTGTGCCAGAAATTTCAACAAAGTGGCAGTCTTTATTCTGTGGTGGGTGTTGTGTTTTGTTTTCCTTAATGTGTGATAAGAGGACCTGGGAGTGTGATAAACAATCGAATTCTTTAGCTTTGAAGAAAGAACCGAAGCTGTTTCCTTTTCAAACCTGAAACTTTTATCAAGTGTTAAAAGCGGTTTACCAAAGGCACCTGTGACGAAATCAGTGGACCTGTCATTTTTTGCAGCCAGATTAACAGTCGTGAAAGTGGCTTAACCATGATACGGTTTTGTAGCATTCCTTTCTTTGTTGTCATACTTGGCATTGTGGGTTTTGGTTGTTGGTTTGGTTTTTTTTTTTTTTCCAACACCTTATAAAATAAACTGAAATTTCTCTGGAAAATGTGCTACCTCTGTGCAAACTGTGTACTGTTTCTGTCCTGGTGAAGCCATCCAAGGGGATGGTCAGTAATTTTTAAGTGAAATTTTTTTTGCTCCGTGAAGGTACCTGGACCCTCGTTGGAAAGAGAGGAATGCTTTGTAGTATATGCTAAGGCTGTATGCTACCTCTGCAGCACAAAAGGCTGGCTTGGACATGTGATTTGAGGCTAGCTGTGAGTTACGATCAACTGAAAGTTTAATAGAAGTTTCTTCTCGTACTATCCTGCCCACTCTGGGGCTGGGCTTGAAAGTTCTTCCAGCTGTCAAGTTGGCTTAATAATTAATAGTGCAGTGCAATGGCTCTTTCATTGCCTGGTGGAAGCACTCTCCTAATAAACACAGGACTGGGCTGTTTGGGAAAGATGTTTCCTTTTTATAAATGCTTGCCATTGCAATAATTCAGAAAGTTTTTGTACACTTTTTAATTACTGTATGTAATCAAATCTTGCACAGAGTGAATTATATCACGCTAGACTTTGAATTCTGTAAGATTCCAGGACCAGGAAAAATAATACAAACCTAGAAGCTACAGGGTACTATGTGTCAATCAGAAGCTTGGATCTGAAAAAAATCTATTTAATCTCCTTTAAAAAAAAAGACTAATTTTGTGGGAATGATTCATGTATTTAGGTGAGTCAGTTATCTTTCACTGAGAGGTCACTGGATGCAAAATCCCTGGAATAAGTCCCAGCTTTAGTAAGCCTGCCGCAAATGAAAAACTATTCACAGAGGAGTGCTTTTAAAAAGGTCTGCAAGAAGTTTCTAAGGAAGTTTCCTTGCCTGTAAATTCTCTGTTATTCCAGCAGAGGGTAGTTTATCCTCTAGGAAGCTAGGTGTGTTGAAGGAACGATCAGGAAAGGTAACTTATTAATTCCCATTTCCTTTTATTTAAGATAGGACAATAAAAATTAACTTTGACAAGACTAACCTCATCAGATTAGCAAATGCTGAAACATGCTGTTAGGCTGCGGTTCTTAGGCTGGAACTAGGAAAGGTGGCCAAATTCAACATTAGTCCCGTTCTGTCCTTCTACCGCGCGCTTCGTTTGCCCGTTAATAATTACTGCAGTTTGCTTATGCTGTAAAAAGTTATAATATCAGCCTGATGCTTAGGAGCTGCTTTACTTTCATTTACCATCTAGTAAAGCAGGCACAACATAAAATGTTTTTTTTTTATGCCAAATGCAAAAATCACTAGTTGAATAATATCCAGCTTGTTTATGGTTGCTTAAAAACTCTGAGATCTGGAGTGATAAAAACTGTGCATGATTTTAGCTCTTTAAAGCAAGTATCTTAGCTGTGTAGTGAGACACACACCACTGACAGCCTGGTACAAAGTCAGGATTATATCTGCTGGGGTAGTATGTCTATCAGGCTTCTTCCTGCTGCTGTACTCCGCTATAGCAGCTGATGCTAAGGAGGATATATGTCTGTGGATTGTTGTGGTAGTACCCGCCTGCATCTGCTCTCTGCTGTACTGATAGTATGTGATGACTAGCAGGATACTCTTTCTAGTTCTCTGATAATTTATTTTAAATCAGTCATCAGGGAGCAGTCCTGCCAGTAAGTTTTGGTGGCTGTCAGACTTGTAGTGCAGCAGAACTCTTCTGACCTGGGAGCAGAGGAAGTGCAGTGGCCAACAAATCTTTGAAAGTATAGCAGAAGGTACGTGTGGATCTGCAGCTGTTCTGTTGCCATAGTTCAGTGAAACCCTGTTGCTCAGAGTTTGTTTCTGTTCAAAGGAGTGTTTCAGCTCCTCGTAAATATTAGCCTTTTACCTTATTGCTACAAAGAGTAGTTGGGTTCAGGGATTGTGTAAAGAAGAGGTAGGGTGTGCTGGGGCTGTACTTCAGGATGCTTTGGACCTCTGCAGATCTTGCAGCCGGCATGTGAATTTTTCAACACAGCCATTGATAAACCACCTAACTGAATAGTAAATAACATAACAGCAAATAGTATTTATTATTTTATTCATCTTAGATAAGACTAAACTAATTGGTACTGTGTCACATATTTTAATTTGTAATATCTGCAGCATTTTCTCTGGAAAAACAAACAAAAAAGAGGTACTTCTCTAAGAAACATGGGAATGTGGTTAGAGTCACTCATGTTTGTAGAAATGCTTTCATGGCATTAGTATCACTCAAATTTTTCCCCGTCTTTATTATTTTTTTTAATTCATGCCATAATCAGGTAAGCCTGTATATCAAATCTAGTTGTATCTCTCTGTGTTACAGCCTTTTCCCTCTTTCCTAGTTTTGAATGTACTTTCAGAAATGACATATTAAGTTTTTTTATTCAGTGTGAAAAAAGAGACTGTATCAGGGATCAGTAGATTTATGTCATGCTCTCTGACGATTATACAAGAAACCTAGGCCATTTATCTTCTAAGGCAGGCACTTTGGTTAGGTATCTCACTAATGTGGGATGATTCCCAGGCTGAGTACCAATCCAAGATCACTGCTGTCTAAACACCAAACACACAAATGAAGGTGGAGGAATATGGGACAGCTTGTCTGAAGTCACATGAAGGGCTAGTGCCAGAATTACTACTTTCTGGTCCCTTATGGTCTCTGCTGACTCTGCTTCCTTACAAAGTGGAAGTGGCTTGGTCTGAAGGAGACAGACCCACTTGTAATTGATTTAAAGTATTTAGTTTGATATCACAAACTAAAAACTTCACACTGTTTAATTGTTAAGCAGTTTGCAAGGGCTAATGTGTGATTGATACTGTAAACATGTCAGAGATGAAGAATGTACGTGTTAGCAATTAATATACTTTAAATAGCCATAAGTAAATTTGGAGCCACTGCATTCTGTAATAAACAATTCATCATTTTTAAAATATGTATTAGCTTAGTAATATTTTTGAGCCATTTATAAGTGAATCCTCATGTGTACTTTAGCTATATATATATCCTATCCATTATTATGGCATCTGGCTGTCATGGAGTCGCAGACTGGAACAAAAGTGAACTCTGTTCTCTTCAGAGATGTCGATAGAGAATAGTTTTAAATAATATACAAATTGAATTCCTGATCCTGTTTTCTTCAGCAGCTGGAAAGCCTCTCACTGTCAGAAAGGCATTCAGTGTGTTTGACATCAAGGGTGGGGGAATGTTTGTGTAATTATAAATGTTAGACTAGCATACACGCCTTTTGATTGCAACAGTCTGAAGTTCCACATGTCAACAGGAATCGTAACTTTTCAAAAGATAAAAGTTTGGTTTATGTACCTTGGCATTGTTTCTCTTTTCTGTATAATATCAGTATGTATGTCGCTAAAGTGTAGCTGAATTTTACATGTATGTCTGCTTCCAGTGAGGCGTTTACATAATGTAAGTATTCTGGACTAAACATTCAGTTGCTACAGCTACTGTATGCTGCTGTAACAGTTTTGGTATTGTGATGAAAGCTCAAATCATACCAAGTATGAGTAATTACCTGCAATCACACAGACTTGTGGTATCTTGTGCTGTGCTGCTGAACCTAGAATTTTTAGAAAGGTTGTTCATTGCTGAAGCCTGAACATTTTCAGGGAACTCTATGTGGCTCTTCCTAGTTATGTAGTACCAAAAATCTTGAGTGCTCTATAGTGTCTCTACAGTGCTTCACAGGTGGTTTCATTGTGGGTTTTTTTTTTTGTTTCAGTTGCAAGAATTATTTTAGAACTTGAGGATGTATTTAAGAAGTGGAGCGGCTGCAGTCCTTAACTAATCTGAGGAGGAAGGAAGAAAAAAAGAAGCCACCATCATGCCGTGAGAAGGACTGCGCTTCAGTTTGGCTTAGTACGGTAAACAAAGTGTCTGTGTGCTTCCCATCTTATTTTTTTTTTCTAGCTAAACTGACTTTCACGTGCATGATCTGTTGTCTAATCCTGGAAATGATAAGGCGGTTCTCAGAAAAACGATGACTCAGGTTGTATAAAGTTTCATACCAGGTGTTTTTGTGCTGTGGCAGACCCCTTTGGAGGTGCTGACAAGAGAGAAAAAGGAAAACAATGCAAAGGAGCAGCGTTTCTTAATCGGATGATAATAGCCTATGGAAATCTCAAAAGGTTTATGCCATCTTGTTTGTAATTTCTTCATAGATGTATATATCTGTAATGTGCTTAGTGCAGTAATGTTTCAACCACACCTACCTGAACAGGTGTAAGTATAGCAGTGTTGTAGGACACCATCTCTGACATCTCGGATCTGGAAGGAATGTGTATGATCTGTCACTAAGTCTATGGACAAGTATGCCATGTGGAAAACATTCCTGCATAATACCCTGATGCATATTAATTAGACAAGCAAGATACTCATGTGATGTAAATCAGATAGTTTCTTGGAAATTTACTGATTCATATCACAGCCAAAAATCTAACCAGGTATACTTAATTAGGGGAAATAACAATCTATTTTACAGTTAATCTGAAATATTTTTATATATGTTCAGGGAGAGAGATACACATAGAATCTTTTATTTTCATGATTAATAGCTAATCATGTTAATTCTGTTAATGTGATGAGAGAACAAGTATTATCTGTAGGTCTATAGAAAGATGGTAGCTTTCAAGAAGACAGCTGGCGAGGCATACAAATTGTGGGAGGTTTGTTGATTACACTGGAAATGATGGAAGAGAGGAGCACAACAAGGGCATGTGGAGAGGTTAGAGTTGGAGAAGACTTGTTTTATAGGTGCACTTCTTTTCTGCTGAACTTCACTGTTTGTATATCCAAAAGCTTTTCTTTGCTACATTTCCCTGGGACTTTCTGTTGAAGTGCTGTAACTGCTGTCATTCTGTGCTGCTCACTTTTTAACTCTTACTGCCTAGTGTCCACCCAGAATCATGCTGCCGCCCAAGTCATAAACATATTTCCCCACTGTCAGTGACACCTTGCTTCTTGATCTTTTCTGTAGCTCATTGGGCACCACACTCACAAAGAAAAGCACAAGGTGGTGCATCCCTGTTAGTGAATTAGCATCATCAAGGTTAGCTGCTTAGGCAGCCCTTCTGAAAAAGAAAGTTACGTGGCAAATCCAAACAGGCTGAATAGAGAGCTGCCTGGGAGAAATCTTGAAAAGAACTTCAGATGGAGGAGTGCCCTTTGCTGAAATTAGCCATATAGCCTTTTTTGTTCAAAACTAGTACTGTTCTGTACCTTGTCTGCCACTCCCAATGCGTGCTATGCACTAGCTCAGCAGTTAAAAGCAGCAGGCTTGCGTTAGGTTCCTTCCTCTGCCTGAGGGAGCTCTAATCATCGTCTCCTATCTTCCAAGAAAGTATCCTGGCTATAAAATACTCTGAGGTGGGATGGTTGCAGTGTCTCCTTTTGAAGGTGTTTTGCTTTGCATGGAATAATTAAATATTAAATTGAACTGCAAAAGAAGATCAGGTTACAGATTAGCTCACACATCTCAGAGTAGAGAGACATGGCTTTTAAGCCCTGGCTCCAGGGAACACTAAGACTAATTGATATTAGTCTTACACTCTGTCTTCAGCCTGGTTTTCTGAGGATGTCCTTCAATAGGGTGTCACAACTGAGGGAAGCAGAGGAATGTGGAACTATCCATAGATACGGACAGAAGTGAAACCGATTGAAATTAAGATGGTACGGAGATGTCAGCTATCTTGAGCAGTAGCAGCTGAGTGTGCTGATATTCAGGGTTAAGTAGGAGTGATGCTGCTGAGTATCTAATTTTGGAACTAGCACCGAATCAGGTGTCTAAATCCCACCCACATACAGTATACTTACATAGATCTAACCATACATGTCAGTGATGAGAATGTGAGCTATTTTTAAAGTCCCATGTAATCTCAATGTCTGGGAACTATGCAGGTTACAGGATTTTGTTCTATTTCTTTAATAATAATTATTACCGTCAAGAAAATAGTAAGACTTGTTTGTTTGTTTGTTTGTTTGTTTGTTTTTCCCAGTTTAGGTACTGTTTCAGAAGGAATTCTAATCATAACTGAATTGTATTTCTGAGCTAGAATCTGATTTTAGTTGTAATATACTAACTATATACTGGTGACTTCAATTGTAAAAATTGTGGTGGGTCTTAAGTCCCAGAATCACGGAATATTAGGAGCTGGAAGAGACCTCGAAAGATCACTAAGTCCAACCCCCCTGCCTGAGCAGGATCATCTAGAGTAGATCACATAAGAACATGTCCAGATTGGTCCTGAATGTCTCCAAAGGAGACCCCACAACCTCTCTGGGCAGCCTGTTCCAGTGATCTGTCATCCTCACAGTGAAAAAGTTCCTCATTATATTAAGATGGAACTTTTCTGTGTTCCAGCTTGGAAACATTTCCCCTTGTTCTATCACTGGCCATTAGTGAGAAGAGCTTGGATCCATCCTCCTGATACTTACCCTTAACATATTTATAACCATTAATGAGGTCACCCCTCAGTCAGCACTTTACTGCAAACTACTTTTTTTTCTCTCCAGAATCCAGGAAGAAACCCAAGTAGGCCGACCCGGTTATGGTAGTTTGCTTTTGCTGCCACAAAGCTTTTCTAACTGTGTTTGGTACAACACTCCCAGTAGCTAAGAAAACATGAAATAATACCTGAAATTTCTGTAATAAAATATGTGGCTTCTGTAAATGCCTATTATGTAGAAATTGTCAATACAAAAGCTGATGCTGTAGACATTGGTTTTTGGAGTAGTTCCTATTCAGGAAACTTAAATGCCAGAGGTATTTGTAGTGAACAGTATTTTGAAAAGTGTGTCTGTTATTGTAGGACCTTACCAGCAGTTTGAAGCAGTGTTTTAAGTCTGAGAATAAGAAAAGAATGTGATATAGCAATATATAATATTTTATAAACTATGAAACTCATTCTAAAGTCCATTATATTAGTAACCAGAAACATGTTTAGAGACATGAAATATCACAGCGTGGCAGATTAACAGACATTTTAGTGATATAGAGAACTGCAGTATCTATTTTAGTAGACTGGCTGTTTTATCTGCAGTACACACAGATATTAATATCAGTCCATTTTAAGTAAAATAGATCATCATGACATTTCAAGAGCGCCAGTAGAGGTAGTTTTGACTATATGCTTTCCCAGTGATTTAAGAGCGTAATACATTTTAATTCAGCCCCAACATAAATTATATAGTCCTTTTATCTGTACAGAGTAAGGCACACTTATTCTTTTAATACTTTTGTTAAATGTTTGCAGTGTTATTTAATTTTTTTCCCCTGTGTGTAACATTTTAAGTATAATGTATGGTTTTCATTCAGATTGATGTATGTAGTTACTGTACTGAGGATGTTCAGCACTGCAATGTTTCCTGATATCATAAATCAAAACAGAGTTAACTTCTTCTATGTTTTTGGTTTTTTTTTTTACTCTTCAGCTCCCAAATTATTTAGTATTAACAAGAAAATCCTTTATTTTGTATCAGTTAAGTTCCCTTTGTGAACTTAACTGATACAAAATAAAGTAGTTGTAATGCAGCTCTTCGGGGAAAAAGTGTGTAGATATGCTGGGAATCGCCCAATTAGTAATTTCTCTCTAATTTCTCCCTGCCAGAGAAGAGATCAGAGGGTTTTTGGTAGCCAGCCAAGAAAGTTCCATCATAAGTGTTTTAAAATTACAAATATAATTCCATTAATTGTGACCTGTTTCTGTGAAACTGTAGTGATGCACTTAAGTCAAAATATATTGAAATCATATGTGCTGTTCCTGGTTGGCATTTTCAGGGTATTTATGTTAGCAGAATATTTTATAACTGTGGCTGAATTGAAGATATGTTAAAAACTTTATCAGTCATTGTTATGATGAGTTGTCATGATGGACGAAAAGTTGCATTTTCTCTTTGTCAGTTATTTCTTTCACTGACAAGATGCATATTGTATTAATACTCAAACTTCTGTGTTCTTCATTTCATTTTTCAATTCAGGGTTTTTTTTTTTTGAGCAGCCTCAAATTCTGTTTGAACTGTCTGGTTTGTTCAGTTATGCTTATGTCTCAGGGAGACCTCAACAGTGAGTAAACCAAATATAAAGTAACACTGGATAGCAACTAGTATAAAGTAATGTTGGGTAACAACTAAAAACCTGATTCATTTTCTTATTTCATTTTAAATATTTGGGTTTTTTTCCCCACCCTTTTTCCTATGTAGTGTATGTTTTTACTGCCCCTGAAACTGCCACTTTGGGTCATTCCTGGAAATGTTGATGCAATTTGTATAGAGTACAGGGGAGTTAAAACTAATCCAGATCACGTGTCCTGTCCTCCGATTGCCAGCCTTAATTCCATTTCTGATCTACAGTGGGGCATGTGGTTTTGAAGAAGATTGTAGAGAGACATAAAATAAGAAATGCATCCTAAATTTACACTTAATTTCCTCCATGTGCTTGAATTCAGCCTCCAGAAGTTTGTTTAGCAGAATGCTTAGTAGAGGCAACAGAACTCTTGAGCGCTAATGAGGTACAAAAAGATAGATATGCTTCATAATAAATTAATGTTACTATCCACTCAGAACAAATTTGAAGGAGGCAAATGAAAATTAAATATTTATAAATAAAATGAACTGAATTGCAAAACAAATTTCAGTCTTTAAGAGGAAGGGGAAGCCTTCTGAAAGCTAAAATTGCTGTTACAGTAACTGGAAGGCTCAAATATTGCACAAGAGATTTAGACTGACAGCAGATTAACAGTTTAGGGAAATGAACAGCCGACCAGCTTTATTTTCACTAGATGTAATAAACTCAGCAGATTACTCGTGAATGTTGTATACTTAGGATTGGAAGGCTGTTAAAGTGTCTGATTTTTTGCAGTCTTAAGCCTTAATGAACTACTTTTAAAAAGCAAACTGAAAGATAACTGCTGCTACTTTTTAAGAAGATATGTTAAACCCTGGTGGAATTTGTCTTCTCAGTTGGAGTACATAGTATTAGCTTTGTTCTTTGATTTTCAACTCAATTGTTATTTGAGATTGAGCTTCTTCCTAAGCCTTTGCATGATGACTGGATGCTTTCTTTTTGCTAAAAATAACTTGTGGTTTAAGAGATGCTTAACAAAGAATTTATTTGATGTCCTGCTGAAATTTGCATTTCACAAACTTTTCCTAGTCGATTTTCACCGATAATTTAAGCCTGTAGATTGTTGAAAGGCAGACCTTTGTCTTCATAGAGATTAGATCACAAAAAAGTTGCCAATAAGGGGATTTTCACCCAGGTAATGACTCTATGCAAATCTCTGCATGTCTTTCCTAATCTATACTTGTTGATCTGTACTGTAGGCATCAGTAATAGTGATAACCTACTTTGTATGGTATTTAGCTGGGAATGAGAGACTGAAGAACTACCTGAGAGGAAATTCATTGCTTCTTCTCAGTATGACTTTTCAATGATGCAATGAAAGACAGATTTTGAAACAACTCCTCTGTTAGGTAGCCTCAATTTTGCTTTCCAAGAATGTTTCCTTTGTAAGTCCAGCGTTTCCCTCTTTCTCTTTAGTCAGAGGACTACCCATGTCACCATTTCCTTGGTAATTATACGTCTTCCACAAGTTTCTCTGTCCTTTTGCTTCTGAGTAATGCCGTCTGTCATGCTCTTGTTCTTTTACTTTTTTTGTGTGTCTGTTTCAAATTATCTTCATTTGTCTGAGGCTCCTGTGAACACTGACTCCTCCTGGGTTTGCCTCAAGCCTCTGGTATCTCTGATGATCTGGATCTCCATGCTCCTGGATGCCATAAATCAGAAACAAACAAACAAAAACAGAAAAAAAAAAACCCAAAAAACCAACCAACCAAAAAAAAAAAAAAAACAACCCCACATAGTGCTTTCTGTTTGTTTTTCCATTTCCAGATTTGCAAATACAGATCTGCTGCTATTGCCACACTGCTTGGTAATGTAAACACTTTGTATGTATACGTTGCTTATGGTAGCTTTTGTTTGAAAAAAAAATACAGCTAATTTTTAACAAAGTTAAACATTCCTAAATGAGATAATCAGATGAAAGAGATGGATTGATAGTTTTTGTGTGCACGATTAATGTTAATTTCTGACATTAAAATTGTGAGGCAGGCACTCCCAACAGAACTGAAGAACATACAGTCCCGAACATTCACTAATTGTATTTCTTTGGTAAAGTGTTTATTTAAAATCCAGCATAGCACACAGATCAAGTATGCCACTTGTCTGTAACCAGGACAATGGACAACATCCTGGAACAGAAGTGAAAGCAAACAAATTCATGAAGGTGGAACCGTCATTTTAATTGCATAATGTTGAGCATATATCTGCAAAAGAGACAAAACAGAGGAGGAACATCGGAGTCTCAGAATGGGTGTTACCATATAACCATGTTATACTGTTTTGAATGTGCAATTTGGGACTAACTCAAATGGGAAAGAGCACAGCTATCTAAAATGACAATTCTGAGACCCAGAAATAAAACCAGGTTTCAGATGCACGCTTTAAGAAATAATACCAATACCTTGAATGTTTGCTGGCAGCTAGAGACTTCTTGGGCTAGAGAATTAAATGTCAGTGAGGGTGAAGGCCCTAACTGAGGGGTAGGGGCTGCAATCTGTCTGTAAAGGTTTTTGAGAGTCTTGTGCCAGCCTCAGGTTTGATGCACTGTGCTCTCAGTGTCATCTAGTATGCTTGAAGGTCGAATTTTCAGAGTCACAGAATGTTAGGAGTTGGAAGGGACCTCGGAAGATCATCTAGTCCAACCCCCCTGCCAGAGCAGGATCACCTAGATTAAATTACACAGGAATGCATCCACACGGGTTTTGAATGTCTCCAGAGGAGACTTCACAACCTCTCTGATTCCAGTGGTCTGTCATCTCACAGCAAAATAGTTTTTCCTTAGATTCAGATAGAACTTCCCGTGCTCCAGGTTGGACCCATTGCTCCTTGTTCTATCACTGGCTAAACTGAGAAGAGCCTGGATCCAAACTCCTGACACTCACCCTTTACATATTTATAAACATTAATGAGGTCACCCCTCAGCCTCCTTTTCTCCAAGCTAAAGAGACCCAGCTCCCTCAGCCTTTCTTCATAAAGAAGCCATTTGGTGCTTTTTCCTCTGACAGAGCTACCTGTTTGTCTCTGACATTAACAAGGCCTTACATATTGTTTTCAGTATTTTCTCAGTCACCACCATACTGATTTACTCAAATAGATTGTGCTTTTAAATTGCTTGGGGATTTCTTTATCTTTGTTTCTCTTCAAAGAATGTGGAGGTTAGAGACCATACTTTGTCTGGTAGCACCCGGAGTTAGCATGGGGCAAATCCAGGAATACTCACTCTGTAAACTCTAGGACAGAGAAGTAATTAGACTTTTGTGTTGCTAGACTGGCTGTTGGGAATAGGTTTCCAGATGTAAGATACACACTGGGAGTCATGAAAATAGCTCAGAATGCAGCTATAACCTCGTGAACAATGGGTCTTGCAGCAGTAAGCCATATAGCTATTTATTGGATATATTAATGTCATCAGCTGTGTCCTGTATATAACTTGGTTTGCAGTAAGGCATACTGACCATGTGTAGGAAATCTGGAAGGTCTAATGCTGTTTTTTCCAGCTTAATTAATAGTCTTACAAAACTCATAAATAATGCAGAAATTATTGAAAAATTGAAAATATTTGAAAGTCTTATTTTTTCAATATTTATTTATTCTTAGTCTTAAATAAACCCCAAATCTACTCTTTTACCCAAAATATGACAAATATAGATTGTTTACAAAGATTTTTTTTTTTCTGGAAAAACGGTGTTATTGCATAGTAATAAATAGGAAAAGCTTTTTTTTTTTTTTNGAGTTTAAGAAATCTTACCATACCTGGAATATCAAGTCATAAAAGGTGTAGCATAAAAGTTGCAAAAATATATGTACCAGGTTTTCAGTAGTTACTGATACATTTTTGTTTGCCGGTTTCCTTCCAATGAAGCTGTGGAGAATGACTGGATTCCGCACACTGCTACCCATGTGAATAACACTATGAAATGAAGAGCTAGAAAACTTGTGTCAGACTTTATAGGGAGCCTGTAGTCTGAGTCTTTAAAGTGTTGATGTTGAATCCTGCACCTTCGGTATTTCTGTCTTTGTATTTAATAGACCAAACAATACACTAAGTTAGTTCAGGCATATGTAGCTTCTATTTCTCCTTTAGTCTCTCTGTGTTTCTTATTGCTTCCCCTCTGAAGTTTAATTTGTCAACTGGGTATTTTGTCCTTTAACTTTTCCTGAGAAGCTGTCAGAAGCCTGCAAGATACATAAAGAAACTAGAAGGAAAATTATGGGTTTGTTTTCTGTATCGTGTGTTTCCAAGAGGAGTTTGCAAACATCAGTCTTTTTTTCAATGGAAAAAACACTTTCTTGTTCCTTGTAGTAAGCTGACAGTGCCTCAGTCATTGTGAATAAACCAGCATTATATGGTATTCTTTTACAAGAAAATGTGGGGGTTTTATACTGTAAACACTATAAAGATATTACTCATTAATCAGTGGCTAGGACTGAGTTTCAGCTTTAGCTTGCAAGTCTCTTCCAAGGAATAGAAGGGGAATGGGAACTTTTCATATGGACGTATCTTCCAGCCAAGATGTTTTTTTACCATGGAGGTAAAATCTCTGTGTGCTTTGGCTCTCATTTTCAACTGCTCGTTCTTGAGAAATGAAAGAAAGGAGTCTTAAAGAAGCATGCTTTTGACCTGAAGACAGCTACTAGAGAGCTTCCAATTTTCACTGTAATAAAGAACAAAGAAACTTCATTGAAGCACTGGGTAATAAAATGAAATAATGGAAAATGAGTCTGTGAGGTTAAGCTAATTGTAGTAATACAATACTATGAGGACTATGCCAAGGTACAAAGGGACAATTTGTTCTCAGTTTTTGTTTCCAGTGTCCTCTGTTATTAAACACATCTCACTAAAACATCTCAATATCAGAAGAAACATTCTTAATGTCTGTCCTGCATGTGGTAATATTGATTCAGATCTTTCTTGCCTGGACTTATGCTGGCCCTGCAAGAATTGCATGTTCAGCACCTTATCAACAAGCACTCAATTCTTGTTCAGTATCAGCTGGTATAAATTTTTGTGCCAGTGTACCATGCCATACATTTTTTCCTGTATAGGAAGTGGTGTTGATTCAAATGGGACCAAAACGTTTGTTCTGTGGAATAAAGAAGGAATTTTCTCAGCTCTCTCTCTGATAGGAGAAAAAGCTTTATTTTGTGCCTTTCAAGAAGGTAAGTTTGTTAAATCACAGAGTGTATTATTGTTTTCTCCCTAACAACATTTCTCTGTGTGGTCATTGGAAAATAAGGTCCGATAACTGACATTCTCATCTCAAGATGCAAGAACATGTATAGCTGAGGGGTTATTTTCTGCCTGTGTTATGTCAGTGGAGCTACAATTGCATTCTCAAAGTCTTAATTTTTAAAACTTTAACTTTCCTATTTACCTGCGATGTATTAGCAGCCATTTTCTGTATTGTCTACTTTGGATGATGGGTAGAAATACCTTTATCAGAAATTGTTTGAAAGCCTGGTTTTACAGCAACAGCTGCTAACAGTAGTAGGGCTGCTATTTCAACATCAGAGCAAATTTTACTAAGGATCAGCACAAAGACTTAAGTGGAACACAAAGATAACAGTTTTGTCTGGCTCAGGACCTGAACATTGCCCTGCACTGGACTCACTCAAGGTGTGTCCAGCACTACATCCTTGTCTCTAAGCTGGAGAAACATGGATTTGATGGATGGGCCACTAGACGGATAAGAAACTGTCTGGATGATCACAATCAAAGAGCTGTGGTCAAGAGCTCAGTGTCCATGTGGAGGTCTGTGACGAGTGGTGTTCGTCAGGGCTCAGTACTGGGACTGGCACTGTTCCCCATCTTTGTGGGTGACATGGACAGTGGGATTGAGCGCAGCCTCAGCAAGTTTGATGATGACACTGATCTGTGTGGTGAGGTTGACATGCTGGATGGAAGGAGTGCCATTTAAAGGGACCCTGGTAGGCTGGAGAGATGGGCTTATGCAAACCACATGAAGCTCAACAAGGCCAAGTGTAAGGTCCTTCAAGTGGGTTGGCCCAATCACAAGCACATCTACAGTTTTGACGGAGAATAGATTGAGAGCAGCCCTGAGGGGAAGGACTTGTGGGTGCTGATCGATGACAATCTCAACATGAGCCAGCAGTGTGGCCAGCAGGTCAAGAGAGGTGATTCTGCCCCTCTGTTCTTATGAGACCTCACCTGGAGTACTGCATCCAGCTCGAGGGTCCCTGGTACAGGAAAAGTGTGGACCTGTTGGAGTGAGTCCAGAAGTGGGGTGCGAAGATGACCAGAGGGCTGGAGCACCTCTCCTACAAAGACAGGCTATGGGAGTTGGGCTTGTTCAGCCTGGAGGAGAAAAGGCTCTGGGTAGACCTAATTATGGCCTACCAATGCTTAAAGGGGTCCTACAGGAAGGTGTTAGAAGGACTCTTCACCAGGGAGTGTAGTGACAGGACAAGGGGTAATGGTGTCAAGCTGAAAGAGGTCAGGTTTAGATTAGACATTAGGAAGAAATTCTTCCCTGTGAGGGTGGTGAGGCCCTGGCACAGGCTGCCCAGAGAAGCTGTGGCTGCCCCCTCTCTGTCAGTGTTCAAGGCCAGGTTGGATGGGGCTTTGGGTAACCTGGTGAGGTGAAGGGTGTCCCTGCCCATGGCAGGGGGTTGGACTAGATGAGCTTTGATGTCCCTTCCAACCTAAAACATTCTGTTATTCTATGATTCAACAAACACAGCTGGTGTTTGCCTCCTGAAGTCACTTGAGTTGATACTGTCTTTAAGTTAGCACTTACAGGTTCTGCTAGGTTAAAGCCAAGGAAATCTCTCTAAACATCCCTTCCCCATCTTCATTTATACACTGGAGCTTTAGGTAGGACATTTTCCATAATTCTGCATTTTTGGAAGTGTACTGGAGCCCTGGATCTTCCATCTGGTCACAGAAGGCCTCTGGTTTGCTAATGAACCATGGGTTTTTCACTTAGAAGGTGGATTGCTTTTGAATATCAGCACTTATTGTTCCCAAAATAGCAGAATCTCACACAGGAAATTCATTAAAACTATCACAATATGAAAATATATGGAGTCATCTTGGAGTGGGTTGATTTCCTGTGGCCTTTTACATACTAACTGCAATAATATAAGCATTTATTTTTCTGTTTAGGAAATTAAAGCTCATGCAATTGTACTTCTATGAGTAAGATTTATGGTTATATATAATAAAAAGTACAGAACAAACTGAGTCATAGAATTCCCTATAGAGAACAGTACCATAATGTGTGGATAGTACTATTGTCATCAATGGGACAATTCAGATTCAGGAAGTGTTGTACAGATGGGTTTTTGAAATAGTCAGATGAGTTGAAGTTTGCTCAAAGTGGGTATTTTTACATTAGTTTCTGGCAAAATGTAACTGTCCCACACTGAGGGCAGCATTATGTAAGGTAAAATTTATTCTGCGCAGCTTGATGTTGTGCTCACCTGCTCATGCCAGGAGTTCTGTGTGTAGTTATCAGCAATTTTGTCAGAGTTCTTTCAGTAGCTGCATGTTCACATAGATCCTTCACGTGCATAACACAGTATTCATTCAAAGGGCCTCAAAACTGAAATAGGTTTCCGTATGATTTTTTTTGCTTTTTTCTGGGTGAGCACTTTATTGCCTGATGGATCAAATTTTTCTATTGTTGCATTGGACTATATTAATTGGTGTGTGTAGCTCCTGAGTGTAAGTCAGTCTCGAAGATGAATATGTACAATTGTGTTTGGAAGAGCAAGCTATACAGTCCCCCTGGTATAGGGTGTTGTCATTTTCATATAGTTTTGGAACTAATCTGTTTAAATCTTTTAGGCTAACAATGTTGTGACTTATGAATTAACAATACTTGCTATTTTCTTTTTGAGAAGATCGTGTGACATCACTTGTAATCCAGGGTCAAATCTTGTTGCAGAAGTAGCCAGTGTTCAGGTTTGCATTGATGCTTGTGGAGCAGGATTAGGCTCCAAACCATCCCATCAGGATGTGGTTCTAATTTCATAGAGCAAATCTTTCAACTGTGGTGTCAGCTTTGAATTCACACCACCTGGACCTCCAGTAACTGACTTGAATGATGTTGCTTGTACCTCACCTTGTTCACTTTAAGGAGGATCACTCACACAAAGGAGGATTGGAACTCACAATGAGATATTCTTCTAGACAGGAGCTCTGACTTTTAGAAGAGCTACCCAGCTTCTTTTCAATCTGATTATAAACTGTGTGGTTAAATATGTTCCAGTCTTTGCTATAGTAAAATACTAAAAATTGCAAAATATTGCAAAAAATTGCAAATAATAATGTAGAGGAGTGAAACAAGTGGTATGTGTTAATATATATATATATAGTGAGTATGCAATGTCTGAATTAGAGAAAAGTAAAAAGATGCAGAATCCTGAACAAATAATTATTGTTCCTTCTAATGTTTTATGGCAGATTACAGTTCTGACCAAGTCAAATACTCTAGTAACTGAGCCACCCAACCACCTCTTTTATACGGGCTTGATTGATGTTACCTGGTGTGGAAAACAGCCTGGGCTAAGTCAGTTCACCTATGCTGGCTGCTCGGGGAAGTCAGCTCTGGCCTGGCCGGAGCCAGGACGATTAGCCATTGATTCATTAGGGCCAGAAGTTTACCTTGAAACAGAAGTTGAGGACGAGATGGAGAGAGAGGCTAATTTGCATTAGCTGTACTTGTCAGCAGTGAAAGTGTAATGGATTTTCTAATGCGCATTATTATCTGGAATATATGGTATGCTGTGGTAGCATACTGAGTGCAGTATGCATCACCCTTTCATGTTACTCCCCCTCATTTGTAATGACTCGTTCTGTATATTAAATGTGGAAACTATTCCAACAGTGAGACTGGCACATTCTTTACACAGCTGAATTGACACATCTGAAGCTGCCTCTGGCTACTGCTTATAGACTGCCTTGCCTTTCTTTCATGTAGAGTATTTTTTTGCCTAATTTTAGTCATGCAAATCCCGCAGTATGATGTTGTCATAAGTCCTTACGCAGTAGTAGTCTGCCTCCTTGTCCATATATGGCTTTTATGTTGTTGCCATATACTGGTTCTGATGTAATCTGAATATCACATGCATTTCATTTTCTGTGAACTAAGTGCATCAGAGGGAGAAAGAAAAGGTTTTCTGCAATAGAGAAAAAACATCTATCCACTTTAGGCTTTTGTTATGACAGTAAATAATAACAACAACTACAGAAATGATATAATTGTATTTTATTTGATTTTCCCTCTGTCGTAAAGAAAAGAACTACAACAAAAAGTTAAGAAAAACCTAGGCCAGGTACTGGAAATCAGGGCAGAGGTCCAGTGTTGCTTTGCCCTAGTTACTAGTGCTTTTACCCTAGCTCAAGCCATCTCCCATACAATTTCTGGGCAATATTTGGGAGTTAGCACTGCCCAACGTGTATTTCTAGGTCACACCTTCGCTGCTCTACAGTGTAAGGCACCGAGTAGCAGAGACATGACCAGTTTGTTGCTAGTTTACCCTAGTGTCAGATAATGGTTCTGGCCACATTTACTTTGCATATATATGCACATGTGAGCAAGCACATGCACAGAACCAAGGAATCTTGGCTCTATCAAGAGGAGATTTGCAAAGCTGCACACACAATTATAGACTCACGGACTAATTTGGGTTGGAAGGGACCTGTGAGAGTGGTGAGGCCCTGGCACAGGCTGCCCAGAGAAGCTGTGGCTGCCCCCTCCGTGGCAGTGTTCAAGGCCAGGTTGGATGGGGCTTTGGGCAACCTGGTGAGGTGAAGGGTGTCCCTGCCCACGGCAGGGGGTTGGACTAGATGAGTTTTGAGGCCCCATCAACCGAAAGCATTCTGTGATTCTATGATCACTCCTTGCCCTTGTAAACAGTTCTTCCCCATCTTTTCTGCAGGCCCTTTCAAGAAGGGATTAGCAATTAGAAATTTATTTTAGTATCAGTGGGACTTAAATGTGCTGTTACTGTCCCTGAAAGTTGTCCCTAAAATACTTTTAATCTCTCATTTTAACACTTTGAAATATAAGTTATTTTTTGTAGCTGTCTTTGTAGAGTCACAAACTACAGTCACTCTCAGAGTCACTTTCTGGACTCTTCTCAGAGTCACTTTCTGGACTCTGTTTTCCCCACTTGTTTCAAACATGTTCACACGGTTTTAAAGCTTCCAAGCATGCCTTTTCAGAGGCCTGTGCCATCACACCTTTGCTGGCATGCAGATATAGTTGATTTTAAAGCATAACTTACTATGTTTTCAACTTTAGATATGTTAGTTGAATACAGTGAGAGACCTAGAATGAGCTTCCTTACTTAAGCTTGACCCTTGCCAGTTGCACATTCATATTTTTGCTTTAGAAAAGCTACTATTTTTTTCATCTGTTTATCTAGATTTTATACTTGTGTTCAGGGCATCCTTGTGCCTTCAGTGCTCAGCAGCTTTAGTTTAGCATTCCTGTCATTGTTATATTCAATGTGATTAATGGCTTTTGATAATCTCTTGTAAACTTTTTTCACTCTTTCCATCCTGTTGTGGTGTGCTATTTCCTAACTGCTACTTTCTTAGCATCCCCATTGCTGATGTGCAATGCACAGACTCAGGGAAGATACCCTGAGCATTGTTGTAGTTGGTTTAGTTAAGCAAGTTGCAGTCAAATCTAGCCATTGTTGGGTAGCTGAGGAAGTCAATAAATTGTTTGTAAAACAGCGGGTAATTTGCCTCCTAGGTTTGGCTTACTCTTTACCCCTAAGTGGTTTATTCTTCATCCAAATTTTGTTAGCACTCTGTTGTTCTCTCTGTAAAAAATGTTCTAAATTGCTTCAAAACGTACTCAAAGAAAACTACCTGAGTGTAACTACCTGTCTTTACTCACATTTATGCTAGTAAAGATTAATTACGTGCCAGATGTGAAGTATCTCTTTTTTTTTTTCCTAAATTTGTAATATTTTCGTATCAGTTAGTGACCTTGTTCTTGTGTCATGAGGCAGGGAAAAGCAAAACTTTTTATTTGCTTTCTCAATACTTCCTCATAGAGTACATTTGTCATTGATGTTCTGTTCCTCTCAGAAGCTGAGTTGTTTTTTCTTTTCATCCTTGTCTATTTTTTTATATGAATTCTCCAGCCCTTTGATTATTTGCATTGTTTTTTCTCTGAATCCCTCCTAGTTCTGTAGTATCCTTTTAGAGACTGGGTAATCAGAAGCATATACAGCATTCCACATGAGACTCCACCACTGATTTATATCACGGCATTACAATACTTTCTGTATTATTCACCATCCTATTTCTTATCCTTCAAAACATCACGTCTGCTTTTTTACCACAGCTCAGCATTGAGCTGAGGTCTTTAATGAGTTTTCTACAGTGATACCAGACTATTTTCCCAAGTTCATGCAGTTAATTTAGGATGATGAAAGGATGCTCTTCCTTTTTTCTTCTGTCCAATGTGGGTTATTTTGTATGTACTAACATCAAGTTTCGTTTGCCCTTTTAGTGATTACTTTGGTTTCTCTTGTAAACTTCTGACAGTCCTGTCTGAACTTGACCACCATAAATAACTCTGAAACACCTGCAACTTTTCCTTCCTTACTGCTCAGCCTTTGTTCCAGTTTTATTTCAGTTTTATTTAGAATCAGCTTGATCTTATACTGAGCAACCTACTTTTCCAGTAAAGAAAATTGACCTTTTATTGCTGCTCCTTTATTTTTTGTCTATTGGCAAATTTTGATTTATGACAATACTTTAGAGCTCATGTATTTAGTATACTGCTTCTCTACTGACATTTTGAAAGGAACTTGAACAAAGTGTGACTATTTATTTATTTATTTATCTATCTAGTTAGTTAGTTAAGGTGTGTTTAGTAAGGTGTGTTCATGCTCTCTTGCTTTCCACAGGTATCTATGGCTTCTCAGACTGCTGCTGAATGAATCTACTTGTCATACCTTTCTCATATTTTTAATGGTAAAAGAGGCCATTAGTTCTTGCAGTTTAGTAGCAGAGGGACATTCATAAGAAAGCGATCAAAGTATGGTTGGCAGACCATCTTGATTTAACCTTACTGTGAGAAAGACAATCTCTTGATTTAACCTTACTGTTAGAAAATTTACCTGAACATTTGAATAGTTTCCTGTTACGTAATCCTAATCACTGTTCCAGAAACTTCAGATACTGGCTCCTTTTCCTGTTCATCACAGACATGGAGGTCACTTTATTCTCTCTTTTTTTTTTGGGGGTGGGGAGGGCATTAACATATTATCTGTAATTTGTATTTTGATTTCAACTTGACTCTTCCTTTGGGAAGACATTCTCTTTTTTTCACAGACCATGCTATCTAGGTTTCTGATTGTTGTTCCCTGCTGTGCCATTTTCATACACAACTTCTGTAACATGCAGTTCCTCAGACTGGACACACTTTTCCGATGCTTAAAGGAGCGAAAAGAGGTAGTCACATAAAGCTAATCTCAGGAAGACAGTTTCAAGCATCAGAAAGCAAATCCATTGAGAGTGTCAAAGACCAACAAAATCTGCTGTTTGTTAAACTGATGATTCCAGTATTGATGTTCCTGACATATGCAGACCTGACATCAGCTAACATCTTTGAAACTCGATTTGTCTCCTGGGACTTTCTGATCAGGCATGAAAAATGTGCTTGCTGTGTAGGGGCATCATGAATAGCCTCAGTAAGTGTGGCTTTGTTTACTTTTATTTATCATTTTCTACTGTGATTTTATTAAACCTTCCTTCTGCTGTTTTCACTGTAGATATATTACTGCAATATTACAGTGTCAAAGGTGGTGAGAGGGCTTTGCTAAGTTGGATTTTCTTAACAGCTTTCAAGGATGAAATTATGAAAAGAGCCTGCTTGTATTATCTCAGTGGGAAGATTCTTTGATTTTGGTGATGACAGTAGAGAAGAAAAGCCTTGCACACATACCTTCACTTGTGAAATGTGTTTGCTTAATTTTTTTCCAGTTTTTTATTCCATAAATACCTGTATTCCAGTTATTTATTCCATAAATAGGATAGGTATATAGGTATTGACACACCTGCTATATTATTGTATAGCAATGCAACAAATATGTGAAAAAGATAGTGATTACTTTACCAATCCCACATAATTAAATTTGCCTTTTAAGAGAAGTGGACAAATTGTGGTAAAGAAAGCTTTTATTTTATGTGGTACAGATTGGAAGGAAGGGGAATAGTTTGGGAGTATTTTTGGTTTTTTAACCTTAAATTCACGTATTTATTGAATTGAGCAAGCTAGAGCCATTTTATAATTCAAGTGGGTGGTCTGCAAGTATGAATACTGTGCTGTCTGGGGTACAATGTGTTTTGACAAAAGAGGAATGGCACAGCAGGGAGGCACAGTTTGTAGACTCAGAGGAGTGGAGCTCACAGGAAAAGAGCTAAATGATTAAAGAAAGCAAGCTACTGTGATCTAAAATGACGAGCCACTGCCTGCATTATTTAGTTGTCCAAAGGTGTTCTGAGACATGCAGATGAATACCAGCCCTCGCCCAGCTAAAGCTGTCATTTGGCCCACACAATTAAGATGAAACTAAAAGAATGAGGCTTTGCTGAACTTTCTTGTTTTCTCCTGCAGCTCTTATTTTTTAAAAAGTGTTTGAAAGAAAACAAATAAAACTCAGCATTGTCTTGCAGGGTGTGGTGTGGTGCTACTTTCTGTAAGGACTTTAGAATATTTCTTTGAACATCTTTGCTTTATCTTTGCCTTTTGGGGCATTATTACACACTGTCCAGCATTCTTAACTAAGTGATTATCTGTGAATGACACAACCAAATATTGTCACAATTAGGCCGTCTTTGCTTTGAATAACACAGTCCCAAATTTTATTTATTCCTCCCCACTTACCTAGATTTGTAAAGAACCTCTGATACTTCTCACAGCATTTAATCTTGATTATCTTCAACTGATTTGCTTTTGCATTGCTCATTACTTCTCTTGAATGACTCATTTTAGTATGGAAGATTGAATGTCCCATCTTCAACTTACTAATGTATTATTCTATGTGGTTTTCTTTCAGATACTGTCTTTACCATGTCAGTGTTTTATCAGCAGCTCAGATGGCATGAAAGTTTCTTCTGAAGACTTGTATAAAGTTTTTCTTTAATGTTTTCCTACAGAATTAGTAATTTGCTGCAATTCAGATCTTGACAAGGATTTTAGGATTGCCAGAGGTTAATGAGCTTATGGTGTAAGGTTTCACCAACTGTTATTCAGGCTTTCTTGCAGCAATGGGGAGGAGGAAGTGTCTGTGTTGAAGTCTTAGGTATGACAGCAATTCACACCAACATGCCCAACCTGAATTAAGTAGTACTGATGGTGACAACCACATAACTGTGGTAGTGTGGAGCTGAGCGTGCAATGCCATATATGTCTGGAAAATTATATAAGCCCCAAATGACTAGCCAGCACAGTGCAGTTCTTTACTCCAGAAACTATCTGTTTCCAGCAAGATAATTTCTGTACATAAGCTATAATCAGTCTTTTAAATGCAGTCTAAATACCTTGAAGTGTTTTGGTAGTACCATCAGAGAAGATGTAGTTACTATGTAGTTATTTGGAGGAACTTTGTCCTGTGGTTAAGCCCGCTCTTGGGTGGGTTTGTAGAGTATGCATAATCTTGGTTAAGTAGCTACTGATTTCCTTCATATTGGTGCAAATGACATGCACATATCTCTGTACACTCCACTTGGGTATCAAAAGTCTAAGAACCATATTAGATCCAAAGTATACTTTCCAAGGTATACACCATGGATAATAAAGGTTACATGTCCTTTGCACATGTTACACAGTACGTATTTGTTCATTGTGATATGCTCTTTATAAGCTCATTTGCCATCTGTTTTACTTCTTGCACAGTCAAGTGATGTGGCTGTCTGTGAATCAGCAAATTATTTTACCTGGTAGCTTCATCATACTTGGTTTTCTGTGCATAATCTCCACTCCCTTCTTTAAGCATACCCTGCTGGTCTTGTTAACTGACAAATTGATTTCTATCAACTATGAGCTCCTACTAAAAATGCTTTTCAAAGATAAAATTATTCCACTTTTCACCAGGCTGAGCAACTGTGAATGTTGACTGTCTATATTTATTTCTCACCCTTAGGACAATGTTTTCTGAAAGGGGACATTAATGCCTAAGGAACATAGTCATACAACATAGCTTGGCAGGTACCCAAGCAATTGCTGTAATTAAAAAAGGAAAGTCTAGTGCACAGTGCACTGGTAAACACACTCAGAACTAACTGCTCAGCGCTGGATTTCATTCTGTGACCATGTCCCAGGCACTTCTGCATAGCTCTGAGATTTCAGTGGTTCTGTGCCAGCTTGTAGTTGCTGAACACATGACCCAAGAAATTCAACACTTATTTTTCAGAAGATGACTCTAATCTATGGAGTCTCCATAGATTTTCATTTCCTACACCTAGCTTTATGCAACTAACCTTGGCAGACTACTGTCTCAAAACTCATACTGTATACTAAGAGCCCTCTGTAATTATGGTGCCAGACAGTTCTGGGCAAAGGTAGTCCAAGCTACATCTAAGGATGTAAGTTAGGACATGATTAGCATAGCAATGACCATGACTGCAGGGTCGGTATGAATTAGAACATTACCTTGAAGAGAGCTGTGCTAAGGAGTTCACTGCTTCCAGTTCTGGAGTCAGCTCATGCAGAGGTATTTCACTTCTCTCTGCCAGGCACTGCTTTGTCTGTATAAACACACTTTTTGTACCTTTTTCCTAACGTTGTTTTAAGGGTTTAAGACCTCGCTAGGTGAGTCTGTGTTTTCCAACCTCTGGTTTTATCTATTTCTCCACCTCTCCTGGGAAAGATTATCCTTTCAAACCCTGTGGATGTGTGGAAGAAAGTTTATACTGTCATATGTAACAGCTATTTCATTCTGTTAGGGCAAAATTAATTCAGCTGCTAGTATTTTTTAGCCAGTGTATTCCAAGGGAGACCTTATTGCAAATGCTGAAGATGATGATGCTATAAAATTTAGATGTGAGGTGCAGGGAAAAACTCAGAAGTACTCAAAGGTAAGAAATGTCCGTTTAGCAACCTACATGCATTGGCTCACACAAGATGATCAACACAGAGGCTCTTTATTTAGGCATCTGTTTTCCTAGAGATTAATAATACTACTGTTGTTTTGGGAAAATTCAGGACAAGCAGGTTCACTTAAAATGAGGCCATTATTTGGGACTGATGATGAGTTAGGCAAGCTAGATTTTTTTTTTTCAAATGCACAATCTCATTTGTAAAAATGCAGTTTGGTGTTGTTCCCATGTAGTAAACAGAAGACTTCCCTCTGACTTTAACAGAGGAACATCCTGTATCTATGAAATGTATTTTATATAAAATCCTTGAAAAGTCAGAGAGCTATCTGAGTTTTTCTTTGGAGGACAGGCCAGAGTCAAAATACAACTGGAATGTGCATTTGTTAACAGCTCCAGCAGTCAAGATACTTCCTCTACCATAAGTTCATGGCTGTCCTAGTTTTTGTCATCAGAATTTGTGGAGATATTAACCTGACAGTAAAAAGTCTTATAATGGTGTTTGCAAATGCTCTATCTATTGTAGGAGAAAGATAAGAAGGAAGTATTTCCATTAATAGTGCCAAACAATATTTAACAGTGTAATAAATGTTGTGGAGTTTTAGAAATATTTTTTATTACTTTTAATATTTGCAAAACATTTTGTGTTAGAATCTCTGGTCAGAATTATTTTTTTTTGTGGTGAGCCACAACAGGCCATTCTGGTTATGGCTGCTCTTATAGTGATTTGTTGCCATATGCAGTTCCTGAGTAGTGATACTGCAGAAACCTAACTGGCTGAGGAAATAACTTGCTCACCAGCATGTGCAATCACTGTATTGTTTATTTGCTGTTGTACCAAGCTTTAACAGTTTTTAAAGCTCAATCTTATTAGACGTACATGGTTATTAACCTGTGGGATGTAGAGAGGTCTGCAGTGGATTGTACAGTAAAATGAAACACACATCTGGAGGAAATAGGGTATTTTGATTCCACTGCTCAAGGGACCACCAGTGCATTTATTATTTCAGTGTTTGCAAGCATCTGATACTTCATAGAATCAGACTGTTTTGGGTTGGAGGGGACCTCAAAGATCACTGAGTCCCATCCCCCTGCCATGGGCAGGGACACTATCCACTAGCCCAGGCTGCCCAAAGCCCCACCCAACCTGACCTTTGCACAAATCCAGGTAGATGGCATCCATTACTCATTCCTTATGTAAGGAGTGCTGTAAGCTCATCATATAAGGCCGACAAAGTTATCAGGCATGACTTGCCTTTAGTGGAGCTATGTTGGCTGTCACTAATCACCTCCTTTTTTCTCCATATGAATGAGCACATTTTTTAGGAGGGTCTGCTTCATGATTCTGCCAGGCACAGAGGTGAGACTGACCTTTGGAAGACAAAGGTCTTCCTTTGTTCCCTTTTTAGAAATGGGGTTATATTTCCCCTTTTCCACTTAGTGGAAACTTTACTGGACTACCACAAATTTGAATATATGAAGTGTAGTGGCTTAGCCGCATCATCCACTAGTTCTCTCAAGACCCATAGATCCATCTCATTAGGTCCCATGGACTGTGCACCTTCAGCTTCCTTAGATGGTC
>VXBZ01002208.1:47180-60145 GCA_013399135.1 Heliornis fulica
CCCCCTGCCATGGGCAGGGACACTATCCACTAGCCCAGGCTGCCCAAAGCCCCACCCAACCTGACCTTTGCACAAATCCAGGTAGATGGCATCCATTACTCATTCCTTATGTAAGGAGTGCTGTAAGCTCATCATATAAGGCCGACAAAGTTATCAGGCATGACTTGCCTTTAGTGGAGCTATGTTGGCTGTCACTAATCACCTCCTTTTTTCTCCATATGAATGAGCACATTTTTTAGGAGGGTCTGCTTCATGATTCTGCCAGGCACAGAGGTGAGACTGACCTTTGGAAGACAAAGGTCTTCCTTTGTTCCCTTTTTAGAAATGGGGTTATATTTCCCCTTTTCCACTTAGTGGAAACTTTACTGGACTACCACAAATTTGAATATATGAAGTGTAGTGGCTTAGCCGCATCATCCACTAGTTCTCTCAAGACCCATAGATCCATCTCATTAGGTCCCATGGACTGTGCACCTTCAGCTTCCTTAGATGGTCTCAAACCTAACCTTCTGTAACTGCAGGCAGTTCATTCTTTCAGAACCTGCCTTTGCCTCCGTATAGTGGGTAGTGTGACCAGTTTACCTTACTGGTGAAGACTGCCGCCAAAAAGTCATTGAGTACCTCAGCCTTCTCCATATCCTGAAGAACCAGGTCTCCTATTCCAGAGGGGGCCCACACATTGTCCTGTTATCACTGAAAGACCTGTAGAAAATTTTATTATTGCCTTTGATGTCCCTGGCCAGATTTTATTCCATCAGGGCTTTAACTTTCCTAACCTTATCCATGGCTGCTTGGACGGTTTAGCTGCATTCCTTCCAGGCTATCTGCCCTGGCTTCCACCCGTGGTAGCCTTTCTATTTTTTTGTTTGTTTGTTTGTTTGAGTTTGCCCAGCTTCTCCTTGTTCATCCATGCAGGCCTCTTGGTATTTTTGCCCGACTTCCTCTTTGTTGGGATGCATCACTCCTAAGTTTGGAAGTGGTTATTCCTGAATACAAAACAACTTTCTTGGGCGTTTCTTCCCTCCAGAGCTCCTCTATCCAGCAGATACCTGAAGAGAATGAAGTCTGCTCTCCTGAAGTCCAAGGTAGTGAACTTGCTGTACCGCTAACCAGAGGATCTTGAACTCCATAGTTGCANTATTGCTACCCAGAGGATCTTGAACTCCATCGTTTCATAGTCACTGCAGCCAAGGCTGCCCTTGAGGTTCATATCCCCTACCAGCCCCTACTTGTTGTTGACATGGCACCTCTCATCATTTTGGCTCATCTATCATATGAAGCGTTGCCATGAATGCATTTCAGGGATTTCCTGCATTGCTTGTACACTGCTGTGTTGTCACTCCAACAGATATCAGTGTGAGTGAAGTCCCCCGTGTGGGCCAGGGCTTGTGAATATGAGGCTTCTCCTATCTGTATATAGAGGGACCCATCCACTCAGTCTCCCTGATTGGGTGATCTATAACACATGCCCACAATAGTGTCCCTGGTCCCTGCCCTCCTTTTAATGCTGACCCATAAGCTCCCTGTCAACACCTCACCCATCCCCAGATGGAAGTCCCTAAACTCCAGCTGGTCACTGACATATTGGTCGTTTTCCCTGTCTGTCCTTCCTAAAGAACCTATCTCCTTCCATTCCAACACTCTGGTTATAGGAGCCATTCCACCATGTCTCTATGATGCCAATAAGACATTTTTATCTATTACAATTTCTACTGCAATCTTTTAGTTGTACAGGACCAACATATTTATTAACGGATATGTCTACTACTTAAAATGCCAGGAAAATAATAATAAACACTATCATGGACATTCAGAATGTTTCAGTAACTGTCACTTTTGCTATCTGATGTCCATAATCCTCAATTTCATTTTAAATTAGATGTAATCTAATACCTCCTCAATTACAAGGGGAAAAGAGACCACGAGAGCAGCATCACCTGTAACAGTAAAATGATAAGTAATATCTTATGGCAGGTCTGCCTTTATGCATTGTGTTCTACCTGTGACCCATTCTTTTTGATTTCTTTGTGTGTTTCCTGTACTTCCCAGCACATGGTCTGAGGTCCCTATGGAGTTAGAATGCATGCTGCCTGACCATGTACCAAATGTTCCTTAAGCAGCTGGGTCATCATTTCCTCATTGAAGTTATACTCTGTCAGGCTTCTTGGAGTGACATGTTCAATGTCCTTTTTCTCAAGAACATTTTTAGAACTGGGCTTACACAAGTTATCTGATAATTGGGTATTTTGGAAAATAGGTAAAGGTAAGTTGGTGAAAATGGAAGGCCAAGTAAAATGCCGTTTTTCTGCCCTCCAGCCCATTAAGTACTAGGAAAAAGCAAAGTGATTTGAAATAATATAANCAGAACCTGCCTTTGCCTCCGTATAGTGGGTAGTGTGACCAGTTTACCTTACTGGTGAAGACTGCCGCCAAAAAGTCATTGAGTACCTCAGCCTTCTCCATATCCTGAAGAACCAGGTCTCCTATTCCAGAGGGGGCCCACACATTGTCCTGTTATCACTGAAAGACCTGTAGAAAATTTTATTATTGCCTTTGATGTCCCTGGCCAGATTTTATTCCATCAGGGCTTTAACTTTCCTAACCTTATCCATGGCTGCTTGGACGGTTTAGCTGCATTCCTTCCAGGCTATCTGCCCTGGCTTCCACCCGTGGTAGCCTTTCTATTTTTTTGTTTGTTTGTTTGTTTGAGTTTGCCCAGCTTCTCCTTGTTCATCCATGCAGGCCTCTTGGTATTTTTGCCCGACTTCCTCTTTGTTGGGATGCATCACTCCTAAGTTTGGAAGTGGTTATTCCTGAATACAAAACAACTTTCTTGGGCGTTTCTTCCCTCCAGAGCTCCTCTATCCAGCAGATACCTGAAGAGAATGAAGTCTGCTCTCCTGAAGTCCAAGGTAGTGAACTTGCTGTATTGCTACCCAGAGGATCTTGAACTCCATCGTTTCATAGTCACTGCAGCCAAGGCTGCCCTTGAGGTTCATATCCCCTACCAGCCCCTACTTGTTGTTGACATGGCACCTCTCATCATTTTGGCTCATCTATCATATGAAGAGTTGCCATGAATGCATTTCAGGGATTTCCTGCATTGCTTGTACACTGCTGTGTTGTCACTCCAACAGACGTCAGTGTGAGTGAAGTCCCCCGTGTGGGCCAGGGCTTGTGAATATGAGGCTTCTCCTATCTGTATATAGAGGGACCCATCCACTCAGTCTCCCTGATTGGGTGATCTATAACACATGCCCACAATAGTGTCCCTGGTCCCTGCCCTCCTTTTAATGCTGACCCATAAGCTCCCTGTCAACACCTCACCCATCCCCAGATGGAAGTCCCTAAACTCCAGCTGGTCACTGACATATTGGTCGTTTTCCCTGTCTGTCCTTCCTAAAGAACCTATCTCCTTCCATTCCAACACTCTGGTTATAGGAGCCATTCCACCATGTCTCTATGATGCCAATAAGACATTTTTATCTATTACAATTTCTACTGCAATCTTTTAGTTGTACAGGACCAACATATTTATTAACGGATATGTCTACTACTTAAAATGCCAGGAAAATAATAATAAACACTATCATGGACATTCAGAATGTTTCAGTAACTGTCACTTTTGCTATCTGATGTCCATAATCCTCAATTTCATTTTAAATTAGATGTAATCTAATACCTCCTCAATTACAAGGGGAAAAGAGACCACGAGAGCAGCATCACCTGTAACAGTAAAATGATAAGTAATATCTTATGGCAGGTCTGCCTTTATGCATTGTGTTCTACCTGTGACCCATTCTTTTTGATTTCTTTGTGTGTTTCCTGTACTTCCCAGCACATGGTCTGAGGTCCCTATGGAGTTAGAATGCATGCTGCCTGACCATGTACCAAATGTTCCTTAAGCAGCTGGGTCATCATTTCCTCATTGAAGTTATACTCTGTCAGGCTTCTTGGAGTGACATGTTCAATGTCCTTTTTCTCAAGAACATTTTTAGAACTGGGCTTACACAAGTTATCTGATAATTGGGTATTTTGGAAAATAGGTAAAGGTAAGTTGGTGAAAATGGAAGGCCAAGTAAAATGCCGTTTTTCTGCCCTCCAGCCCATTAAGTACTAGGAAAAAGCAAAGTGATTTGAAATAATATAATTTTGTATAGTTTTTATTCTTTGTTAAATTACTTTCCCTTCTGCTATAATGAGGAGTGCTTTGGAAAAGCTGCATTGACAGGATAGAGTAGATTTCAGAGGTAAAACTAAGATGGTCAGCCTACACAGACAATGAGAGACATTGTGTTTGTTTTATTAACTGAGTACTTACCATCTTTATTTCAGCTTGCAGGTCGTGGAAACGTAAATTGACCGACCTCTGAAGGTTTTTAGTCGAACTTCGTGCTCCAAGTACGACTGACATTGACATTAGGTCAGCCATGGCTTATCTGGCCAAATCCAAAGAACCTTCAGGGATGGAGATACCACAGCTGCTTTAGTTGCTTCTTCCAGAGCTGCTCTGCTGTCATACATTATAGAGCCTTTTTAGAGCAAGTAAAATTCATTGCTGTAGTTTAACTAGTACCATGTTCAAAAATACTTCTTAGAGAACAGACTATAAATTCACTAACATTTTAGTCTGGCATAAGCCAGTGGTGCTACTTAGGAAGTCCTATCTGACAATTTTACTGTATTCATTCTTGCTCAGTAAAAATTAAAGGTGACTTTTCATCTGAATCAACTCTCCAGTCTGTAGTTGTGTTGATGTGTAAACCCTGGTGCTATAGGGGAGTTGAATAGGTAGCATCCAATATCAAACTGCCATTTCTTAAGTAAATTGAGTGGTGGTGGAATACATGTATTTCAAAGGTATAAAAGAATTTGGTTACTAGAATGAAAGGTATTTTATTCCCATTCTGAAAGCAGTGTGTATTGTAAATATGGGAAGTCAAAATAATAACACAAACTGGGTTTATGTTTTATGTTTATTTTTTAATAACTAACATACTGGGTTTGTTGTGCCTTTTAAAAACAGCAATGCCCCAACAGAAATAATTAATTCTGAAAATTCACAGTTTTTATGCATCTGGTGCACTATTTTGAAATGACCATATGCATGTCTCTTGATATATTTCCTGTCTTGTAGGAGAGAAATCTTACTCTGACCTTGAAAACTTGATTTATAAATAAGAAATATGAATTGTAATAGGAAAAATGCAATTCCTTTATGCATATTCCCTTATAATGGGTAGTTGTATTCTTATCTTATGTTCCTAAATATATTATAATCATGGCTCACCTGAATTCAGGAAATAATCTTTGGGCTGAAAAATACCCTGTTAACACATTTCTAGAATGATTTGATGCATCAGAGTGAAAATGGAATAAATTATTTTAAGAGCATTTCAGAGCGCAAGCATTACTAGCCAAAACCTAGAAGCTTTTGTGATGAGACAATCACTGTTTTCATATTCACTTGTGGTGTAGCAGTCACTGTGCCCTCTGCATCTTGTTCCTGGAAATGAAAGCAATGTCCTACAATTCATCAAGGAGGTGTGCATGTGTTTTTCTTCCCTGGGAAGGAACAGAGTCTTCTTTACTGTCTAAGCAACTGGATCTGTTTACCTACCCCTGCTGCAGTCGTTATTCTTGTGATTATTCAAGATTATAAACTCCATCTTTTGTAATTGATTATCTTTAAGGATATGATGCAACCATCTTTAAAGCCAAAGGAGAAATGGGACTGGTTGAAAGAGGTTTGTTGCCATAAATAACCTCCATGAATGCATGTATTTCCAAGGATGAAACCTAGTCAAGGGTCCCCTTTGAGGGTGGCATTCTAAATTCCTTATTTTAAATTCTTACTGGTGCAACTGAGCAGACAGCATAGTTCAGATAAATGTAGAGAACATGTCTTGTTAAAACAGGATTATAATCCACCATAAATCACACAGCATTTAATATTTAAAACAGAGTAATGAGCTGAGCACATCCTTCATCAAAAAGTAGTGTTGCTGTGCTAGTACAGTAGTCTTTGTTAATCTTTGAGGAAAATAAAATAACACCGGATACTAGAAGAACTCTTGGCCATTTACAGTAATAGGTTGGCAATACTTGGGCTTTCAAGCTTTATAAAAGCAATTCCAGAGTTAGTTATTTATCATTAGACTGAAAACTCTTTGACATCTGCTGTGTATTACAGTTAGTGTTTTCATTTGCATGGGTTTGATGTTCACCTAATGTTCTTCTGTGAGTATTTCTAATCAGGCTGAACTGCTGCCAAAACAGCTGAGGATGTATTAGTTCTAGGCACCATTATCTCCAGGAGCTGTGTGAAGCTAGGTATCTCCATTTTAGCAAGTCAAAACTAGGCTTGCCAGAAGCTTTATGCTTAGTGTTTTAGGAAAAGGCTATCACTGCATTTTAAAATTAACTCTACATTAAGGAGCAGGCATGAAGAAGCTCGTGCTGTCTTCGTTATCTTTATGGAACATACTCTGTCATGATTTATGAACTCAAGATTTGTCCTAAAACCAGTATAGATGGTGATTTTCCTGGCACAGGGATTGCCTCTAGATTAGTAGTTGGTTGAAAACATCTTTAAATACGGTTTTGTGAAAATACCAAAATGTAAAAATGTAATCCATATGCAATGACAATGGTATATAAAGATTAATATAATTTTTAAACTTAAGAGTGTAAATTTATCTTCCTACTACCTTGTTACATGGGGAATGTCCTATATAGATAATGCAGCTGACAAAAGTCCAAATTGCATCTCACCACGGGAGATAAACTTGACTTTAGTGAGTGGAACAAATGTCATTTGCACGAACTTAATACACAAGTAGTCTTACTGCATAAGGTGGACCTAGGCAGAAAGGGTCATGGCCCTTTGAATTTTTTTGTGCTTACAGATATCAAAGTTAATAGTATATAGATGCATCTCTTTAACTGTCAGATGCAACAATGGTACTTCACTTACTATAGCTTTAAATGGAAACAGAAAGTAGTAGAAAGAAAATATTTTTCTTTTTCTTTTTTTCTTGGCTTCGTAACTTGGGAGAACTAACTACCTTAGAAGCTTGAACTGGTGGGAGAGCAGCATTGTAAGATGAGAGAGAGAGAGAAAGCCAAGCCACAAATAACTGCAATATTGTGATCCCTTAAGCCCCACAGTTAAGAAAGGGAAAAAAAAAATCTCTTTGCTGAGAATTCAGAGAGGGCAAAGGAAATAAAATGGATGAACCGCAAGATGGAAAACTGGTTCCAGACTACGATGTTCTAGTGACGCAAGCTGAAAAAGGTGCTGCGGCACAACTGCGCTCTCCTGAGACCCAGCAATAGTCATTTCTATAGGAGAAAAAACCACATAAAGACAGTGAGTAAGGGAAATTTTAATGCTAAAGTAGACTGGAAGAGACTGCGAAAGCCAACTGTTTTCAGAAAACTGTTCTGTGTCTGAGTGGAAAACAATGAGGCCTTATCCACAACAGCAATGACGATAGAGCACATCCTGGACATTCTGCTGAACAGATGAAAAAGTAAAGGGAAAAGAAATGGAGGGGAAAAGGTAAGTACTCCTGTAAAAAATGGTGGAAAGGCACAGTGCTTGGGTGGAAGCAGCATGGTAGTACGAAATGTTTAAGGATTATGTTTGTAACAGACTGGCTATGCAGATCATAAGGGAAGTTTCTATTAATGAAGAATGGATCATCAGTTCCTGGATCAAGTCCTGCATCAATTACCTATATGCCTTTCAAAATTGGTGTAAAAACAGAAGTCCCAGATCCATTGTCAGCCTTTCTGAAGGATTTGTAATTAATCCAAAGTAGTTGAAGGTTTGTTTTTCTTTATCAAGAAACATGCCTTGTTTAGACGGTCGGAACCAGACACTGACAAGAGGTGTGGCAGCCATCTTTTTTCCATTTGTCTGTGTAGAAGACATTTTTGATGAAAGTTTAATACAGTTCTTGAATAGGATTATTGTAGAAGGACAGATGGCAAGTTATCCCTGTCTGTGCCAATAAGGAATTAACCATGTGGTTACTTGGAATTTTTTTTTACCATGATATCAGTAAGAGGTGGGGAATTGAAAAGTCTCTGGACCAGATTCCAAAGCTGTCAGTTGTGAGATTTTAACTTCAAATACACATAATCAAAGTATTTATTCAAATCTATATGTCTCCCTAATTTGAAAGACATTGTCCTGTAAATTAGTTTCTTTCCTACTTATTTTATTTCTATTCCTTTCTTGATTTCCTGAGATTTTGTTTCTGAAGGCTAGAACTCATAACAAACAGTGAAATTGTTTCATACTTAGGTCCTATAATGCTTGGGCACTACAATAAGCATGTGTGATTTTCCATACAAGTTCTGTGCCTGGTACCAAGGTATACTTGTGTTTAATACTTGATATTTGGATAAGTTTGTGGTACCAAGTTTGGATGCACACAAGGGACAAACAATCCAACATGAAAAAACTGTTCAGGATACTTGGTTCTAAAATGAGAGATAATTTGCCACAGAGCTAATGAAATCTAAATTGTAATGATTGTAGATCACTTTGATGATATATTGCTAGAATCTAAGTAAAAACTTTCTATACAAAGCCTTTAATTCCAGAAACCTTTCTGTGTTTGAACAGGCAGGTATTGTTGCTTAAACCAATAGAGTTTTTCAAGCGTGTGAAGTACATGGTGCTTTTAGTTCCAGATTGACCATAATTCAGTTTTATATTCCAAATTTTTCTACCTTTACAATTCTTCCATGCAAGCAAGCAATTTCCTTCTATCCTCCCAAATAACCTTGGGATGTTGCAGCAAACTCCAAGTGTGTCTTTTCCTGACTGAAATTTTCTGTGCCAATCAGCTTTTCCCGGTGATGCTGCAGTGGAGAGGTAGTGTACTCTCTGTTCCATGATTAAGAAAAAAAAAAAAAACATGAATATTGCACACACTAGAAACAGGATTGGCATCTGAGGGTCAATGGTATCTTTGTCTTTAAAAAAACACCTATGATTCCTTCTTAGTTGATTCACTAGACTCACAACAGAAGCAGAACAAATGAGGCCTCTTTTTACATCTAAATATGGAAATAAACCAACTATTTCTGCTGTAACCTTCAGATTAAGGGAAGACTTAGAAGACCGTGTCTATATCACCATATATGTAAGTGTCAGATTTAGATCTTTTCTTGGTACCAGCTCCAAATCCTGTTTCATAATTCTGTTAAATATGGGGAGTTATATTTACCATCTATGGATACTCCATATAAATGGCTCCATTTCTCTGCAGAGGAACTCTCCTAAATTTTTTTCTCCCATTCTGATCCATTCATAACCTTTTTCATTTCTCCGGGTAATCCCAGTATGTCTGTGGAAGAGATTTGAGTCTTCTTGCAGGGGAGTTGGACTAGATGACCTCTGGGAGTCCCTTCCAACTCTAATCATGCTATGATTCTATGATTCTACTGGGATGCCCACATGTATCAAGAAGAGACAAGTTGATCACGCCAGGTGAAAGAGGAACGCAGGTATTTTACCAAGAGAAGTTCAATGTGGTAAATAAATTGAAATGGGTAAAAGCTGTATCACAAGCTGATGTCCATTCCCACATAATTCATGCACTTTTAAAGTAGACTCAGTGCCTACACATATTTGATCCTAAAGCTTGATCCTTGATTCCGCATGGAGTCTAAGTGCATGCTCAACTGGAAGACTGAAGCTTTCACTTAACTTGTTTTGTGTGATATTCCAATAAATCATACTGGGACTAATCAGAGGATTAAAGCTATTTATGTATGTAACTCATTTGCAGGATTTGAACACTCTAGAATTTCAGGAGTTAAACTTCAAAATGTTGAACTGATTATATTAAAAAGCCAAGTCTACTTTAAAGTACAGAATGATCAAGTCAATATGACTCAATAAGCAGGAATAAAAAGAGGAATTTTTTTATAAGGGATTACTGAGAAGTTTATGTATATAGTACTTTTTTTTTTTTGCTACAAGTTAGATTTCATAGATAATAAGTTGTTTCTAGTTTTACCAAGTGCTTTTTTTGTGTTATAAACACCTTAGAAATTAGACAGATTATGCATTAGAGTTTATTGATGTAATGCCAAGTGAAATAAACTTTTTCCTTGTAAAAGATATGTATTTTTTTGGTATACAAAGTGCTTAGAGCTAAACAAAGCTCATCTCACATTTGTTCAGTATTTGATAGGAAATTTTTTTTTTTTTATTCAACTACTAGTAAACTAATATAATTAAATCGATAATTAACACACTATACAAAGAGATAGAATCAATAATATTTTAATCATTTTAATTGTAATTTTTTTTCTCTGTGTGTTTACTCTGACAAATTTAATCTCAGTAAAAATACAAGGAGCTAATTTTTGAACCATTAATTTGCATTTTTCTCAGCTGAAACAAATGGAAAAGCAAATATTTGGCAGAAATCAATAACGGGGAGAATGATGGGAAATTTAAATCAGTTGACATTGTGTCTGTTTATCATTTCAAACTGTGGCAGCCAAAGACACTTTAATTATGAGAAGCTCAAAAAGGAGAAGATATGTGCTAGAGTCGAATCTTCACTGAGATTCATTCCCTTTGTGGCACAGGGCACAGAGAGTGAAAAAGAGTAACCAGTAATTAATTTAAGAAACTAACAGACCAAATAGGCCTACACAATAAATACGAGGAGTAGCTATTAAAACCATTCTTGGAGGAGTATAGGAGGGAAATCCTTTTATGCCTAGTGCACAAGGAATAACAATTCTTTAGGGTTTACAAAGGAGGGCAGCCAAAGATTTACTGTGAAAAACAAGCAAGGTCTATATTAAATAAGTGCTTGTCCATGAGAATAAAGCTTGTAGAACTGCATGGAGAACAATGTGTAATTTTAATCTACATAAAGATGCTGCATAAGTAGAAAAGCACTTACAAAGAATTTAATTGAATGCCACAGAAAGGCTGCTGCTGACCTCTGTGTGCTTTGGATTAACTGTAACACTACTGAAGAAACGTTCAGTAGTGTTACAGTTCCTGTTAGACGGTATTCACTTTTTCATAGTTTTAGACAGTATGACTAATTATTAGCATAATATAGATAATAATTGGGGAGCAGGGATTTATAACTTTTTAACCATAAAATTAGTTTAATAAATATTGTAGTTAACCAACAAAGTTTCATTTTAATAGTTAAACTAAAGTATTTAATCATGAGAAGTCATTTGCAATTGCATTAAATGACACATAAAACTTGCTAGTTAAGTTTAAATGTTAAATAGAAGGCAGTTTATTTTAAATCCTCTTGCCTCATTGCTTTCAGGATGAAGGCACATATGCAAATCTTGTGTTGTGTTGTAGAGATGGTCTATATCTTTTGATTGACAGGCTTGTCTCTTTCAACAAACCCTGTAAGAAACTGTACACACATCTATTGTATATAACAGCCCCTTGGCATTAACAAAACTTATCCCTTTAACGTTAGAGACTGAAGGGGCAATATGAGGGTAGAAGGCTGTCCTGTCTAAAATTAAACAAAATAGAGTAAATGTTGATGAGATCAATTGGCTGGAAATAGCTCTCTGGTTACATTGTAAACTTACTGCTTGAGTCCCAGTCCTGTGGATGATATTTTATGTTACTCCCATGAAATTGCAGAAATGTATTTCTCTCTCATCCAAGTATGTGCATGCTTAGCTGCTTGAGAAAGTACTTTTGAAAAATTTCAAAACCAAAAGAGTGAAATATTACCAGGGATGATAACAATGAGAATGGTTTAAATTCTTCTATGTGTTCCTGAAGTAGATTGAAAAGAATAATGGGAATTTAAGAAACTGTTCAATCTCACACAACCCAGACTAGATTCACTGTCAAACACTTGGCACTGTACATAACTTTTAAGTCAGTCTTTATTTTGTGAGTGCATGAACTTACTACACAAAGTAAGGAAAATTCCAGTGAGAAAACTCATTCTTTCAGAAGTCTGTGCTTATCATTCACACTTCTCCTTTTATCTTCCCTTTTCACTACACGTAGACAACACTAATCCTGATCTTGGAACTTTTCTTTCCAGCAGTGAAATCTCCTCAGAAATGAATTTTGCTACTGTGTTATTTAGATCTGAATTTTATTTTGCATTGTCTCAGCTTTTTTCACTACATTGTCAAAAATAAATCAGCTGAGAAGTTCCTGGGCTGATGTTTAATCCTCTATGTCCCAACTGCCATCTTTTGGGTTCTTGGTATCAGGTCAGAAGAATTTCTCAATAATTATTAAGTGAATCCTTCAAAAGTCTAGTCTCTAGCAGTTCAGTTAAAATTTAGGTCACATTATACCTGCAGTTGGATAAAATAGCTTTAAGCAGCCATCCCTAAATCAATGTATCTTTCCCAGGGCAGTGAGGTTAAATGTTACGCTTTGTGTGTGCTTACTTTTCAGATCCCTATAGTAATTAATAATAATAATAATAATAATAATAATAATCCCTAAACCCCCCAAAACCCAACTTTTTTCCTTTCAGTATTTTAAATCTCTATTGTCAGAAACTAGCTTTAAAAGTCAAGTGCTCTCATTTCTATACCGTAGGTCCTCAGGCAATGTCTGTCTTTATTTCGGCATAGCAGTTTTGCTGTGTTCCAGCCCCACTTACCACGTTTCATTGGCTGAGAATGTAGAACATGTGGTTTTGGCTAGAATCATTCCTGAGTTAGCTGAGACACTGTTGCATAAAGCGCCAGGGGTATTACTCTGCTATATCATCCACTGACCTCAGAGACACGAGTACTGAACCAGTTCTCCTGTACAAGTGGTAATGCATGTATTATGGTTTTGCTTGGCTGGAAAACTCCTTGGGCACATCACAATTTTGTCCTGGCTGAACACGGCATGAAATGTAACAAGAGACTTGTGGGGTTTTTTTTTAGTTTGGGTTTTTTTTTTTTTTTTCCCTATACTAGCA
>VXBZ01002208.1:91461-105959 GCA_013399135.1 Heliornis fulica
GCTAATAAATGTGGAGCTGCTCTTATTGAATTGATAGGTAAATTGGCTAAATCATTTGTTTAAAGAGTTTTCTACATGCCTTCCTAATGTACAGATCTAGCATTAAAATCTACTTCCCTATGCTGTCCTTATGCTTGGTAGTTTATTGTTATCATATACACGCATATAATTCAAAACTCTTTAAATGCATGTCAATGCATATTACTTAAGTAGAACAATCCTGGTCCATAGCTGTTATCATTCCATTAGTCCTGAGTTTATAATATATGGTTTCAAAGTTAATCTATCTAGGAGTAGAATCAGGTCTTGTGAGTACATTTATAGTATTATAGAATTGCTTGACTAAATTAAGGGTCATGCTGTCCCAGCCTTTTTTTTGATTCACCAGAGTTAGTTATTTGATCTCAAGATATTTACCTTACCTTGTTCCAAAACACAATACCATATGAAAACAAGGGTTTGCAAGTATGTGGTTGGTGCCTGAAGGGACTCCTGTCTGTTTTGACTGTAAACACTCTGAGGATTATATCTTAATATATGTTTTTATGTTGATATTGCATATTTATATTTAGGTGTTGTGCTTTAGTCATCAGAGTCATGAGCCAGTCCTTCCTGACCTCTATTTGTTTCCTGTACCCTGATCCTCTGTGACCAATGTCTGCATGATTTTGTGCTCTTCATAGATTAGGACTAGAGGGAAGGCCAGGACATTTGATTATGGAAAATATTATTTTTAAATTATTTGATTATTCAGTAAAAAGAAACCTTTTCAGAAAGTGTTCCATTCCTGGGAAGTTTGGAAACCTGTGTTTGTAACTTCAGTTGGAAAAACACTTGCCTCAACATATTTTCATTTCAAAGTTTTGTAGAATTATACAGTGCTACTTTGTGACTTAGCAGGACTAAGACTGGAGCACTGTGATCTGAAAGGAAAATTCCCATCTAAGTTCAACTTTGCTCTGAACATTTTTAAAAAAATAAATCCACTGTTGTAACATATTTAGGTTTTCAAACATCACATGGTAGTGGCATATTACGAAAATACTCAGTAGAGTAACTGCATCATCGTTTTTCCCTGAAAGTGGTTTTGTTTGTGGGAGGCACAAGCAAGGTAGATCATAACAGATAAAATTAATAACAAAGATAGGTATGACATTTTCTGAGTGCTAGAAGAAGAGATAAGAGCAAGACAGAAACCTGCAAAATAAGCAATTCAGACAACAGAAAAAGGTTGTAGTGAAGGAAATGTCTGTTTCTTCATACTACTTCTAAAGACTTTTCCCTTCTAAAAATTTAATAATCTTGTGAATTCTTTTCTACAGGTACATTATTTACAGATATATGGAATTACAGCTTGACACTTCCTAAGTTGAAAAAAAAAGCCCAAACTTGGGCAAGTTCCTTGTAAAGGTTAATAGTCCCCATATATTGAAAATACAAAGGTATAACTCAAGTTTATTTCATGTCTCAAAAGAGAAGCACAAATGTTTTAAAAAATGAGTAAATATTATGGGATAGCCATTTTTCTGCTAAGATACATGCAATACCTGGACAAGTGGTTCCGTATAAATAAAGAATATTGCATTGTCAGAGGTTGAAAATACCTTTGATTTTTAATCACTGCTGGTAACGACAAGGATCATGCGGACTTCCTACAATGAAAATTTAGTTGAACATGACTTTCCTTGATGAACAAAAGCAGTGGCATGCTTATTTTGTCTGGCAGTTTCTCTTAGTCTGTTCCTTACTTTGGGGGAAAATACCAACACATCTTCTGATGTGTAAGTCAGCAGGACCAGGGAGGTGATAATCCCCCTGTATTCTGCACTGGTGAGGCCTCACCTCGAGTACTGTGTTCAGTTTTGGGCCCCTCACTTCAAGAAGGACATTGAGGTGCTGGAGCGTGTCCAGAGAAGGGCAACGAGGATGGTGAAGGGTCTGGAGAACAGGCCCTACGAGGAGCGGCTGAGGGAGCTGGGGTTGTTTAGTGTGGAAAAGAGGAGACTGAGGGGAGACCTTATTGCTTTCTACAACTACCTGAAAGGAGGTTGCAGTGAGGTGGGGGTTGGTCTCTTCTCCCTAGTAACAGGTGACAGAACTCGAGGTAATGGCCTCAAGTTGCGCCAGGGAAAATTTAGGTTGGATATTAGGAAGAACTTCTTTACTGAGAGAGTCATCAAGCACTGGAACAGTCTACCCAGGGAGGTGGTTGAGTCCCCATCTCTTGAGGTGTTTAAAAGACGGGTAGATGCGGTGCTTGAGGACATGATCTAAAAGTAGACTTGGTGGTGGTAGGTTAATGGTTGAACTGGATGATCTTAGGGGTCATTTCCAGCCTTAAAAATTCTATGATTCTATGATTCTATAAGTCCCAGGCTGAGAACAGCACTTGAATGCATGGGACAAACTTAAGGAGATGTCATGGCTCTTTCTGTGGTTTCAGGTGAGAGTGTGGGTAGGTTTGGATCTTGTCTCTGGAGTGTTACACAGCTCCAATGAGTTTGTGAAATGTGAGATAGAACTTTAAAAACCAGACTCCACAGCAGGTAAGGTCAAATGCTGTCCTTTGCTTTCTGAATTAAGAGTCTTTAGCTGGCATATACAAAAGTCAGGCTGTCACATGCTAAATACTGTTTTAACTGCACTGATATATTTAGAAGTTCATTCTCCTATTTTGAAAAGCTGTGACAAGGCTTGGTTTTTAATTATCTGCTCATAAAATGAAAATTTTAAAACTCTTTTTATTGTTGCTAAATTCAGTTCCAATGTTACAACCAGTCAGGATGTACCTCAGTAGGAACAGTGGCAGCTACTTCAGATGAGATTAATAAAAACCAACTGACAATACAGTGATCCTCATCAGAAAAAAACAGAAGGCACTCACTATCCCTGTTAGGGACAGGGAGAATATTTCTAAACAAAGGATAATGTGTCTCTGCAGCACAACATGTCCAGTACAGCTCAGTACTATATAGGATGTTCCATAATTTTCTAAATGGTGGTGTTGTTAATGCTGTCAAGTTTGCCTTTTACATTGCCTGTTTCTCCAGGGGCACACAGGGGCTGGCGCATAAACTGAATCATGGCATCACGTGTCACTTTGTGCCACAGTCCACCAAAATAGAAAGCAGTCACAGCTCACACACCATTTCCTGGAGTGCTGGCGATGAGCTGTGCATAGTTTCTGTTTGTCTTGGGGTAACTCACCTGAGCATTGCTGAGCAACATCTGCTTTGAGCTGTGCTGAATCCTGCCATGCTCAAATAAGAGAGGAATCTTTAGAAAAGGAAGAGTTTCTAAACTCTAAAACCTCTTTATGTAATGGGTGTGTTGGAAGTTCATGATGGAAACTGTGATAAAAATTCTGTAAAAACTCAACTGCCTGAAGTTTCTAGTGTGCTGCACAAGATGTAGTAAAGTGGGTTTTTAATCTGCTGATACATATGATGACATTATGACATAAATGGTATTGCTTTAACACCTCAGCCCTTTATAACCTTTCTATACCCTATGGGTAACTTGGACATGGTGACTCTGTTTGCTCTGCTAGGCTCAGCAGTGTGACATAACTTTTTGAACAGAGCCTTCAATGTACATTTTGACAATATGTATGCACATCAAATCATGTTTTCAGCAGGATTTCTGAAATGAAACCCAAGGTGATGGCACTGAGCCTGGTGATGGAAACCTTGTCAGAACCTCTAGAACCAGTGAAAGGAAGAAGTTGCTTTCCTATAACTTCACCCCTGAAGGTCAGATTTCCTAGGTTGATCAGTCATTTACACTGGCTTGAGCGCATGACAAGACCACCAACCTCTGCTTTGGTTACAGCTGCCTCTGGTTGCTTCTGTCATGCCCTCAACGTGTTCCTAAGGTTATGCATTCTAAGTGTGGAGGCACTGTGTTTAGAGAAGCAACGAAGAACTCAGAAACTCCCTCTAAATCCCTGCAGGTTATGCAGAAGTGGGATGACAGCCATCTGTGTGTTTTACACACTCTGCTTCCAGTGGGCTTGTCATTTTCCTAACTGGGGCAAAGGTAAATGTAAAAATAGGTTCTGAATTTGTGACCTAGAAAACCAAGAGGGTTAATAATGCAATCTTTGAAGCAATTGTATACGTGTTAACTGGGTCATGTAAGCTTGTGGTATGACAGCTCATACAAGGAAGTTATAAATAGATGACAGGAGGAAGTAACATAAGAAATGACAAATAGGAGGCAATGCTGACAGAAAGGTGACCTTTTAATTCTATTGTCCCCTTTTTAAAACATTTTTTAGTAAAAGACTTACAAATCCCAGTCCTCAATTTCATTGATGGAGAAAATGCAGTGACCGTGTGATGTTCACATCTCTGTTTACAGCAGGTTCAGTTCAGCTTTATGAAGGTTAGCAGGGATATGCAGAGTCCAACTTGCTGGTAGGGAGTGCAGTTCAGGAAAATTAATGAGAGCAGCCCTTCACCATTCTGTAAAAATTTAACCTTTGACATAAGGGTGCATTACTTCTGTGCTGACACTACATTTGCTGGGCTGGAGACAGGGAATGTGAGATGTACTGAGACCCTGGATGTTCCTTATTCCTCTAGGGGGGTGGCAAAGAAGAGAATTGAGGGTATAACTCTGTATCTTCTTTTATATTCAGTAATGGTTAAACCTGTAAGGATATTTATTCCTAAATATGTAAGGATTAAAATCAGGTGTCACAGTGCCTTCATACTGTTTGGGATGTTATGGAAGGGAGTGCTTTTAAAATCCGATAAATACATGAAACCCTCTAGCCATAAGTCATAAGTTGTAAGATTTCTACCTTAAGTAATACTGTTAACTACTTTACAGCCAACAAATTGTTATTTGATTTCCAGTTCAAATGGGGAGGGAATTTACACTACTTCCTTCATATTGGAAGTACCAACTTATATTCCTGACAGTTTTGTCCCAGGAATGGTTGCGTGTTAGAAGTGAATACCAAGACTTTTTTGACAAATCAATCCAACATTCATTGGGTGCACTGACATTCATTTGCGTAAAAATGCTACATAATCCACATATGGATTCAATTAGCTTGTAAACCCACACCAACCAGCGACATTATCTTCTGCCACAGCATTTTACAGTAGGTTTATGTAAGAGATCTTAGGTTTCATAAAAACAAGATGCTCAGCATTAGGCAGGAAATAATTAACAGCTCCAAGTTTCCTAAATTTCTGCAGCGTTATGTAAAGATTTAGAGCTTCTGTGAGGCATTTTAAAAGGTTTTTTTTTAGAGGTAGCATTGCAAATACTTTGTTGTAGAATGAGCAATAAGGAAGGGAATAAAGCCAGTTTTCTTATACTGCTTGTGTTCAAATGTGACATCTTTAAACATGATGACTTATTGAAGTTTTTACAATTTTTCTTTGAGGATGAAGCTCACCTTGGTTCAGTGATACAGCTTAGGCTGGTGTTTGTGTGCATGCACTTTATACTGGCCTATTGCAGAGTTGCCTTATCTCCCTATCCTAAGACTTTGGTTAACTTTCTATCACTGGCATTCCTTTTTCAAAGTCATCTCTAATCCTCTTCATCTTGTTCTTCCCATACTTGAAGGATTGCTTTTCTTGAGTCTCTCAAAGGCTTCATTTTGCACTTTGTCCAAAGCTCTCTGTAAGTAGGATCCTATCCCTAGTGTGCAACGCAGCACGTTGCATGCATGCCTGAGCTAATAGAGCCCTGGAATCTGGAGGAGGATGGCCATGTCAGCACAGTGATGCCAAGCTCATTACTTGGGTGTGGTATCACACTGATGCTGCTATCCTGCTTCCAAGACACGAGCTGGCAACCTGGCACTCTGCTATGCCATGTAGACAGACCAGTTTGGGTATGTGCTAGCTCAGGATCTCTGCTTTGCACACACTTGCACAATGCAGACATGCTTTCTGATTCTGTTCAAAGGGCTCTGCCCATACCTACCTCTGCACAGCCTTTGTTAAAATCACACTGATACTGAATTTTGCTAATTGTCCCATTGTTTGTTTGAGTGTAATTAAGACTTTTTCTGGAATACAAGGTGTTGTTTTTACTTGCACATGTTCCCATTTGAGCTCAACGTGCTGAGATGTCCTGGACACTCAACCCTTACAGTGTTCCTGGCTTAGCCACACCTCATAAGAGCACTTATATAACACAACTGCAAAAAGAGAGGATGTTACTAGATTATGCACCAAAATGATTCATCTCAGGTGCAGAACTCTGTGCAAAAGCCAAAGTAATTGTTATAACATAATTTCTTCTATGCAGAAATATTTACATGTTGTTACATATCTTCTTGTTACAACATTTACAATTATCCTGGCTGGTCTGTCCATGCTGTTTGGTACAATGCAATTCCAAGTGGACGGTTTTAACAAGAACTTCTGTTTGTGAGGTGCCATTAGATAGAGAATCTGTGTTATTTCTTGATGTATTAACAGAAAGCACAATGGGAAAGTCCATTTTCAGAAACAGCAAAAAGTCAGCCTAATGGCTCACAGAGCCAGAATCCTGTGAGCTGAAGCAGCTCATAGTCTTTGCCCTTGTTTACTTTGAATACAATGAAATGTGTCTGATTGGACAGACTTGGTGGTAGAGTCATGAGATAAATGCACAGATTGCACTAATTTCTGATAAATTCTCAGCCTGCACAATCATGTACCTGAGTGATGTACTATCTACTCTGATGTACAAAGAAGCATGATCCTGGCCTTGGCTCTTTCTTTGTCTAGGCCAGCTGGAATCACAGAGAGTAGGGAAAGACATGGTGCATAGTGCATGGCGTGTGTACAGTAACATGAGAGAATGAAAACCATGAGGAACTGAAGAACCTAACCCACAGCTGGGACAATCATGGCAGTAAAGAACTATTTGATGTCAGAGTTCTGGGAACCACTGCTTTCTCATTGTGACTCAGTGATGTAAACATGTTCTACTGACTTTGTTAAGCGCAAGTAGTTCAGCTTTCTAATCTTTCTCTTTATTCTGCATTCCTATTGCAATTTTCACTTCCCTCTTCTCCACCATCCACTCACCACACAGTTAAATCACCACTGGAGAGTCTTGTGCTGCACACTGGAGTACAGATTAACTGACTTACAAGATACTCACTTGAACACTCCTTGATACAAAGCTCTCTGTTTACAGGAGCACAACCAGAAAAGTGGTGAATGAGCTTATGGTGTGCTCTGCCAATTTTCTTCAGGTATGACAGTGAAGTCTTTTAGATCTAGCACACCTAGCCCTAAGGCAAAACTCTTTAGCATAATGATTACAACTGATAAAATGGATGACAGTCACTCCTTATGTATACTAAAAGATATTGCTAAGCATGCCATGTGTCTCCAAAGGTCATTTGTGACCTGTTCCTGTGATGTAAGTCTACAGGAGGAACAGAAAAGTCTTAAAGCTAACCACAGAGAGGTCTGACTGCACGGTGCCCCACAAAGTCAGTGGTCAGAAAGCAGTCATCAGCACCAGTCTGGGGACTTTCCCACCCAGAAGGCAAATGTTGCAGCAGAAATAATGACTTTCACTTCTTAAAGTAGCACACACATAAGGGCAAGCACATGATGAGTTGGCATGTGATCATTTTACACTGACAGCGGCAAATTTGGACGTCTCACTAAAGCAGACATTACAGAGTTCTTTATTTATCTCATTATTTCTTCCCTAATTATTTTCTGTGATGCTAGATTGCTTCACCATTTTGAAAACGTGAGCAGATTTTGACTGTTTTCTGTGTACAGAAGTGTAGGGAAAGTGAAAATTTGCCTTGATTGAGCCCTCATGCCAGCTGTGAGTCTCTAGAGACATTACTGTAATGCCAGATTGGTTTGGCAAGTGTGGACTCTATTTTTCACTGCATAAAACTGATAAAAACACAGACATTGTTCCACCACTTTAGGATATGAAAAAACATTACATTTAAAAACAAAGAAATAGGAAAGGGAAGAAATCAGTTTTGAAAAAGAAAAAAAAATCAGATTTTGATGATGGAGTTAAATAATATAGAGGAAAAATCTTGCTATAAATACATCTGGCAACATTCTTTTCACAGAGTTTGGGATTCAAGATCTATTGAATTCAATGCAAAGACTCCATTTTTTTTTAGTCCAAAAGCTCTAGATTACATATTTTACTAGTTGGACCAGTTCTGTAGCCAGTGTTAATCAGCTTAACTCTTCTGGATTTGACTGTGATAAATTCTTTTATTACATCTGAGAATTTTGGGTTAGATCCAGTATGAAATTGAGATGCCCACAGGTTTGGTGCCAAAGTAGCTAACTTTTTCAGCATCTGGCTCCCACAGGGATATTCTGCATGCAGATGTACTTATTTACTCAAGCTTTCTGCATAATGTGTGGGAACAACCAGGTGCCTGAGAATAGTATCTCCAAACCCCAGAGGCTGCAGAGAGCTAACCAAAAGAAAACGTTAAGCATTAGGGTATGCTCTGTGTGTGCATGGGGGTGGGCATGTTGTTGGATCATAAATCTGGAGTTATTATTTCAGTTCTTCCCCAGTTTTTACATTGGCATTGAAGCCTTTCACTGCAGATTGTATTTGGCATCTACCTTACTGAATGTAAATGAATTGTAAATGCTTGGAGGCCAACTCTTATTTGAAAGAAAAGCTCTGTTGATGGTATAGCAATAATTAAGAGTAAAGTGTTGTGAAGAATTGATTCAATTTTTTTTTCATGTAAATATGCTCTTTTTACTTGAGAGTCAGAATGAGGAAACACTGCATAGAGATGTTTGCTGGTGACTCAGTTCTATGTGTTGTTTGTTGTTATTGTTGTTTTGTTCTTATTAGTACTTGATCTTCCATCCTTTGCAATCGTAGTTGAAATTCCACATACATGACAAATAGAAAGTACTTTGGGTGTGTGACACCATCTCCAGCATTAGCCCACGCCCTAGAACAGCATGCACACTTGCAGAAGTGTATGTACACTGGCAGAAGTATGTCATTTGGGCACGATAGGTACTGACAGTGTGCCTGGCTCAGGCCTTTATTAACATTTAATTGGTAATAAACTTGCTGACAGCAGTGTGGGATGGATGTGACATGTAAGAAGAACACGTAGCAGCATTGCAAACAAGAATATTGGGAATGCATACCAGAACTGGATTCATAGAGTCATGGGGTTCCTATTAATCCTCTTGTTTTATAAGGTGATCATGGGAAGGTTTACATATGAATCATGTAATGTTGTCATCCTTATTTATCTGTCAATGGCGTCTCTGAGCATATCAAGGTTGCTGTAGCAGGGACCTTGACTGAGAGAAAAGAAAATTTTTTTGCTATGTGAAGTCTGTGGTACAACCCAATGCACAGACTTAAAAGACATCAGGAAAAGGATCCAGTCCAACAACTGGAAATTATAGCCAAGTCTACATCATGCTGGACCCGTACTAATTAGCTTTACTGGAAAAAGGGCTATTTGGCAATGCGGCAAAATAGCTTTCAGGGCCTCTGGTGGCTTTTCTGCATGGAGTATCAGAAATGCAGGATGCATTGCAATGCCCTTGAGTTCTCCTCTGTGCTCTAGTCTTATCTATATGCAAGATTGCTGATTGCTCCTTAAATTTGGAGACCTGAGCTGTCTCAGTGTCGCTTGCTTCAGACCTCCTGCAGTGCCTTATGCAAAGTGTCATCTTGCAGTGGATCATTGTTCCCTGAAATCTGGCTTTAGGTAACACGTTCCCTCTGAGAATCTTGGAAATAACACATTTCAGGATTTACAAGCAATTGGTGTGGCTGGGGCATGTCATATTAAACCGTTGTTGATCCATTGTAATGCTGCATAACTGCCAAGGCAACAAATGACACAGGGATCTAGACTGGCGAAACAATGAAGAAGATGTTAGAAGACCATCCCTGCCTGATGCTCAGTGTAAGCACTGACTTTTTCAAGACTGAAAAAGTAGGTGTTTACAAGAAGATGATGCAGACTGCTATTTGCCTCAGATGACTTTGAAGGGTGATGGATATAAACTAACCACTGACAACCTGCAAATTAAAACATAAATTCAGGAGTAATTCTACACTTTGTCTCTTTGGAGTATTTAAACCAGAACTGGTTTCAGGGTCCTCACAACTACTCAGGATATTGAGTGTGGAGGGTGGGTTTTTTGGTTTTTTTTTTTTGAAGGTTGGTGATATATGTTTTTTACTTGTTCCAGTCACAAGGGACCATAAAATCCCCGCGTTTTGTCACTTCCATGTCTGGCCCATTGCCCATGACAGTGTTTAGGAGAGAGTTAGACACCTGGTCACAAGATAGAATGCTTGTCACCATGCATTGGTACTTCATTCTACTGCCCAGAGAGCTATGGTGCTTCTAGCCATTGCTGCGAAGGATGCTGCCTGAATGCTTTCTTGGAAGTGCCTGCACAAATGTTGCCTACTTGGCAGTTGTAGGTAGGTCTGATCTTGCTCATTTTGTCCTTAAGTCTTAATCTAAAATGAGATTACAGTGACCAAAACATTTAAATAACAAGGGTCTAGCCTCTAGATTTCTGGCCTGATCGGGAAATTAAGCTCAAAGGTCACACGTTCTCCCTTTGGCACAGTCAAGGAAAGGTACTTACAAAAGGTAGCAACCTACTCTTGGTTCATCGTGGCTCATTGGCTCATTACTAGACTGGAAGTCATGTAGAAGGGCAGCAGCAGACCACAAGCATTTCAGGGCCCACGTGTCACTAAGAGTATTACCAGAGGACGGTGCAACCCTGCACAGTCCTTACCTCTTCTCCTTGGCATGGGACACTACCTCCAGAGATCTTCTACAGGGAAAATGGTGCACTGCTGTGTACAAAATAAACACCAATTTATGTTGCTTTTTCTGATGAACAGAGTTTTTTCTGGGGCTGCAGTAGGATGTAGGTACCTAAATTCCATCTCTGTCACATTAACCTTTTGATACTTGTTATTTTTCCATATATAACCTGTATTTTTTTCTACCTGGGCATGCATGTAAATCTCATTAGCATTATTTTCCACCAGTAGCCCTTCCCAAAGTGTGAAAGGTTTGCTAAAGATCTCAAATCACCATTCCCTAAATGCCTGAGTTGTAAGGCCCATATTAAGCAAATACACAGAATCTTTGGCTTGACCTTTGAAAACCAGAGTAGCAGGCTTCATTGCTTAAGGCTACAGGAGATACTGTCATGCAGGTTAGGAGGGAGCTTGAGTTAATGTTAGGAGATAAATATAACCGCAAAGCAAATCAGCTCAGATAACTTTCCCTCCTTTACAGACCTGTTTCTAAACTCAGAGAATCTCCTGAAAGGCAATAAAATAGAAATAGAATAGGAAAATACCTACTCAAACTACCAATCTGAGCTTTGTTATTTTTCTTATGCAGGTGTGAAATATCCTTTAAAAAGGAGAATTTTAAAACAAAATGTCATCTCATTTACACTTATAAAAATACTCCTCATTAGAAAATTTAGATTTTAAACACAATTTTGGTTTCCAAAATATTTCAAAATCCAATGTAATAGCTTTCTTTCCCATCACCTGGCTTTTAGACTTGAATGACTTCACCCTTATATCTATAACCAGAGCAAAGTACAAATCAAATTCCCATGAATTTTTGTATTCTTGGTTTACCTTCTAAACTCCCTCATTTGCTAAGTCAGTTAGGTTTATCAGGTGTGAAAGACTAGATTTTCAGTATTTCTTGCAGTTATAACTAGACCCAAATTTTCCTGAGATCAAAGCATCCACAGAGTCTTAAACATTTTTGTAAAAATCCAAGCCAACTGAATTGTCAGGGTGCCGTGACCCTGATGGTATAGTGGACAAGGGAAGATGCAAGTTCCTCTGAAGATATGGTCTAGATAGGACTTACACATGTTACTGTGATACGATTATACAACTGATGGATAATAATGTCAACAAACTAAGGCAATAAAATTACTTAGGCTGCCACTGTAAAATCAAAGTACCACAACAGATTCTGCTATATAGAGTGTCCGTAACTTTGGTCAAGTCACCTATGATTATGCTTCTGTGGACAGGTATACACAAATATGAATTTAAAAATCCAATAAGATTATTTATCACTAATATTAGGGCCTAAAAAGGGTTAGATAGACTTTCCCCTTAACCTGCTAATATTAATCTCTAATTTCTCTCTAGCCTTTGTCGGTGTTGTCTGCTTAGATCAACAGATTGTCAAGGTGGGAACTATCCATGATTCTGTGTTTGAATTGCCAGTGAATACCTAGAGATTTCATCTGATGCCTCTAGGCTTTTTGGTAACATAAAATATAACACACAGTAGTAGAGAGACACAAATTGATGAGCAAAAGGTATAGAGCTCTCTTGTTGCAATGATCTCCTGATATTATTTTTCATTTCTGTCTTTGAAGAAATGACTGCTTAACTTTTTCAAGGTATGCAAATGGGACATTGTCAATAGCAGAATTGTCACAGAATTGTCAGTGTTGGAAGGGACCTCCAGAGATCACCGAGTCCAACTCTCTTGACAAAGCATGTCGCACAGGTGACTTGTCTTCTCCAGGCTGAACAGCACAAGCTAACTCAGCCTTTTTTTCATAGGAGAGATACTCCAAGCCCTTAATCATCTTTGTGGCTTCCACTGGACTCTCTTCAGGAGATCCCTGTCTGTTTTGTACAGGGAGCCCAGAACTGGACACAGGACTCCAGGTGAGGCCTGACCATAGCAGAGTAGAGGGACAGGATCACTTCCTTCCACCTGCTGGCTACGCTTCTCTTAATGCACCTCAAGATCCCACTGGTCTTCTCGGCCACCAGGGCACACTGCTGGCTCATGGCCAACTTGTCATCCACCAGGACCCCCAGGTCATTCTCTGTAGAGCTCCTCTCCAGCAGGTCATCCCCCAGCCTGTACTGATACCTGCAGTTGTTCCTTCCCAGGTGCCAGACCCTACACTTGCTTTTATTGAACCACATTTGGTTCCTCACTGCCCAGCTCTCCAGCCTGTCCAGTTCTCGCTGAGCGGCAGTCCAGCACTCCTGCTTGTCCACCACTCCTCCCAGCTTTGTAGAATCATAGAATCAGAAAGTGCCCGTGGAAACATTAAGCTCAATTATTACCATTTTAAGTAAAGGTGAGCTAATGAGAATAGCACTGGAATAGAAATACTGCTAAAATTTTGCTGCAATAGTTGTCATGCAAACAGAAAATGAGTTAAGGCCCTTAAGAGCTTCACACTAGGATGAGTTGCAGTGGTGAGGGAAACACACAGAAAGGTAGGAAAGCATTTTTCAATATGATCCCTTGTTTCTTAAGCAGAAATTGTGTATAATACATATGAGAAGGTTCTATTAATAACTTTGGACAAGCCTGAAAGGACTGAAACAGAGAAGTGCTGGTCTCCTTGTTTCATACCTAACTGGCTGTTTGCTACTTTCCCTAATATGTATTCCTGTGGAGACGTTGATAAAAGTATTCGCTATATCTTTTTCACATCCTCTCTTATAAAACATTGATGAAAACAGAAAAGGTTGGACTGGGGGAAAAAAGGTACATGCAAAAAATCAACTTAAGCTGAAGCATTTTTAAAGCAAAAACCTCCCTTTTCCATCAAAATGTGTTGAATGTGTGTGGGGTTTTAGTCTCCCTACCCAGAAAGAGTTCTAGCTGACAGAATACTTGGAGCAAACTATCTTTAAACTATCAATGGCCACATGAAATTTTTTAAGATATATGTGTTTTATGGCACAACACACAAAAAGGGAAATTTAAACATTCCATCTGGGACCATGAATGGCTCTCTCCTTACTAGATACGTAGTCTAGCAACTGAAAGTTGGTAACAGCTTTGTACAACAAGCTGGCAATGATTTCAGTTGGAGATCATCTGATCCATAATAACTAACTGGTCTATAATAACTGATCTGATATAACTATGCAGGTAAATATGCTGCTATGCACTTGAAAACTTATCTAAAAGGGAACTCAAATACACTTTCCCAATGGTTAAATTGAAAGTGTGATGTTATAATGAATTGGATGCATTTGTACTTGATTGTCTTTTCCACAAACACTCATTGCAAAGTGTGCAACAAAAAAGCACATGGTGTTTGATAAAATGTTCATTTCTGCTGTGCACAGTAAAAGTACCATTTACACAGTGGAAAAAGAATCTTCTACAGTGTTTTATTTTTTCTTCATGGTTAAATGTCCCCAGTAAATTTTCACTAAATGCTGAAGTTCCTTAATGTCCCAGGTAAATACACATAAAATCCAGAAGCAAATATGAAAACACCAGTGTAAGGACACCTGAACTGAATAAGTGAGAAGAAGAGACACTGGAACCTGCTACCAATCTATCAGTTGTGAAGCAGCCTGCAAGGAAGCTGAAATAGCAGCAAATGATGGGGGTGTAGTCACAGGAATATACAGACACTTGACATTATATGTTTTGTAGGTTTCTGATGATTTTTCCAATTACTTTAATCTTTGCATTGGCTGAATAAAGATGATTT
>VXBZ01002209.1:0-26989 GCA_013399135.1 Heliornis fulica
ATTCCATGATTCTATGATTAAGTCAACGAGAAGTTCCTCTGGGAAGAAATGGCATTTTAGTTTTTAAAAGCATGTATAACCTTGTTAATTTTATATATATATATATATACACACACATATACATATATATATATATACATATACACACACACACATATATATACATATACACACACACACACAGTTATGCACTCACACATACCACACCATCAAATCAAGCAATCATGGCTCAGAGACAAATTCAACACTCATCTAACCTCCATCCCCATGTAACCTCAGATATCATTAGCACCACTGGACTTACTGAGCTCTTTCTGTCTCAGAAAGACAAGGTACTGGTTTTACAATGGTGTATAACACAGAAGCTTGGGACAGCTGAAACACAGGGTAAAACTGTCACAACCAGACTTTTAAGTGCCTTGAAAGTACAAAGCATTTTCCCTAACAAAAAAAAAGTTAAAAGGAAAAAATTAATCAGTAAGTTTTTTGTCTGATTAGGACGACTTACAGATTTTCCAGCAAATCAGTAAGCATCCAGAGAGCAACAAGTAAAAGGAATTTAAGAAGAATTTCTTGTACAGAGCCAGGATTGCTATTTGCATGACCCACAGAAAGCAGGGGGTGGTATTCATAAAGCCAACAGGAGAGAAAAAATTCTGTTGAAGCCAGGTACCACTGCTGTTTCCATTTCTATAGATGTAATGGACATACATTTGAGACAATCGGTGAATCACTAAATTCAAGCAAGGAGGCAGCCTACTGCTCCAAGCATCAGTGCTTCCCTAGCACTTGTGCCAAGCTGTTAAGAGAGCAGTGAATTCAAGTGCTTTATAAATATTTCTGCAGGACTGTAAATACCCAGTTCAGTGGGGAATACCTGCGTACACATCTGAAATACAGAAGTTAATGCAGCAGTAAATAGGAGAAAAAGCTGTCTCTGCTAGCCAGGAGTGCTTCTGTCTCTAATACCAGCACAGGTGTCCATTATGTATCTGCTACACACAATTACATAGTAGGTACTACTAGGCACTAGCACGAACTTAATTCAGAGTATCCCCAGTGCCAAATCCAGCTTCTGGCATGTATCCTGGTGAACAACTTGGCACCAGCTTCAAGGCGCCTTGAAACACTTCTTCTATTTAAATGCTGAGATGTTAGAGGACTATTCTTTTGTCAGCTGTCAGTCAAGAACAAAGGGCCAGATTAGGATGGATGATGGTAATGGCCAAGGAAAAGCACCAGAGTTTGCAGGACTTCCATCCACCCATTTTTTACTTGCTTCATCACAGCCAATACAGAACAAGAACCAAAAAGCATGAAACAGATTTGAGAGATGCATTTCTCAAACTACTGCTTATTTACACTTTGACTCAAACGCACGTGCTTTAAGATTATTATGGATTGATGGGGGAAGGAATTTATTTAAAAGGCTGGAAAAGCTGTTCAATGGTGAGAAAGGAGTCCTTCCATCCAAGACTGAACATTGTATCACAGCAAGGACTATCTACCCCCTAGCATCAGGATCAGCAGCTATGTACCCATGCATCTCTGCCCTGGGGTACACATGCACAAGAGACTTAGATTTCAGATATTCAAAGAACACTGATAGTCCCACATCATGCTGCCTTTTCCCCCAGGAAATACATCTTTCACTGGCTGCCAGCAGAAACACAGCAATCAGGGCTATACTGTGACTGGTCATGCTCTCCTTCCTACCAACAGGCAGTATCTTCTAATGTTGACATTAGGTCATATTAGGTCCATATGGACCTCTACACAGCGAGAGCATCACAGCACCTCCCTCTTGAATTATGACTCCACAACAGAAAATTAGTCTAACATGGAGATCACATACTGAAATTACAAGTGTGATGGGTACAAACTCCATGAAAAGAAGGTCAAGGACAGCTATTCCATGAAAGGTGTATGTTGAATGGGAAAACCAGGACTCCCAGGGTCCTACCACGGACAAGCAAGGAGTCAGGAAGGGGCCATGCCAAAACACAATACAACACAGCAGGAACACTTGTTTCAAATATTACTGCTAGGTCCTTTATTTCCAGTTTCTTTTTACCTTACTCCTTAGTTCCAAATATCCTAATTATTTACAGTCCTTCCTTGACTCATAGTTCTCTGTTTACATTTTCACTCAAACTACTGCTAACATCTTCAAACTTATCTGCTGTTTAATCAGGCGTTCCAGATTTCAGATGCAACTCCCTACACGAAAATAGCTGTACTCGGTGATAAAACTGTATCTATTTGTGTTTACACAAAGGACTATTCATTTCACATTCAGGATCCAGCAAAGAGATGAGCCTTACAGAAGCAGCACAACTAGGAAAGCTCACTAAAGAGACCTCAGGGTTCCAAACCAATTATATTGCTCTTGTTTGCAGTTTTTCCACCAGATAAGCTATTTTAACTCTGAGGAGAAATAATTATTTTAACTGGAGGGTTGGAGTGACTACAGTTACAAAGTTTAAGAGCAGCTGAAGAGGTTTCTTCGATCTGTACATTTGATCTTCAAGTGCAGAGCTATGCCAGGCAGAAGTACAATTTATCTTAAGTAAGCATAAAAAAGACAAAAGTAGGGCACTTACTCTACGTTAGATCACCACTGTGCAAAGAGGAATACTAAGGGTGCTCCCGATTAGTAATTCAACCCACACTGGAATGACAATAAAAATGCACAACAAATGCATCAGTCCAGTTCTGACTAGGAGTCTCTCCCACAGAAGAAATATTTTAGATAAAACTTGGATCCTTTAGTTACCTTCAAGGCCAGTCCCTGTTCCACAGTCACATTTATACTGTTAATTATCAGAAGAGCAGCAGTTTCATCTAAGAGAAACATCCTGGTAGGAATACATGATCTTGAAGGTCTTTTCCAACCTTTATGATTCTAGGATTCTAAGTCTTATTCCCCCTAGGAACAGAAAATTCTTTCCAGAACAGGAAAGACAGTCTTACTCCTTGCTGGAGACTGAAATAAAACTGCTACAGGTATTTATGACATAAAACATAAAAAAACGAACTATGAATAAGGATACCATAAACACATGCCCATAACTGCAGCCAGTGCATAGTGGTAACCAAATAAATGACTCGTGCAGTCCAACAAAAATAAAGTGGCCTCTGAATCTCCCGTAAGTATCAGACAGACCCTTATATAAGTGGCAAATCAATGGTGCATTGCAAGAAACTTCACAGAAAACACATCCCTAAACAAGGCAGCCACATCAATTTACTTCCTAGACTATTACTAAAGAGTCATCATCATCAACCTTATCCAACAGGATATCCCATCTCTTCAATTGGGTATCTCCATATTTTTCTATTTACATGAAGAGCACACGCTCTCTATAAAAATCTAAAAAAAAAACTATAAAAAAAAAAACCCTATCCAAAAAAACCCTATCAGTTTGCTTCCACAAGTAGCAATTTTGTGTGCAACAGACCACACAGGCCAACGCTAAAAGCGGAAGACCAGGCAATCCAGTCAGCCTTTCTCCTTTTGCTAACAAATGCAAGGAAAATACTAGGGAGAAGAACCAGCCAGCAAATCCTGACCAGCCTCAATTTAAATAAATAAATTTAAAAAACCCCAAACCAAACAAAAAAACACACCCAAGAAAACCCACACCAAAACAAAAAAGCAGCACAGCACACACCAAAAATTCCAAGTAAGAGAGGTCTAACTGCTTGAAAATAGGAAAAGAGTTACTGAAATAACATTCTTTACCTTGAAATGCCTATAGCAAGAAGGCCTAGAGGCATTTCCCCAACTTAATCACTTGAACTACAGGCACTCACATAAAAATAAACTTTACAATTTATTTAGACATCTAGGACCACTGTAGTAGAACTTATTTTAACCTTTTCAACTTTGGGTTTACTCTTTATCACTGAGAACATGACTGAGCTTGATCTGAAGCTTAGAAAATTTAATATGAAATCTAAGCTTCCAATTAAACTGTCTTGCTCTCAATGAACAGTAATACAGCTGGTGTTAACATTTCAAATGAGGGGTTAATTTAATATTGAAGGAAGTTTAAAAGAGCCACAACCCAAACACCACATGAGATCCTCCGAAGTAGATGCACAAGTAAAAGAAGAGGTTGTAGCACACCATCACTGCATTTCTTCACAAAGTAGGCTCTACTGCACACAGGAATTTTGAACCAAGCTTTAGATCTCAAATAAAATTAATAGGAAAATGATGCCTCACAAAACCAAACGCACAGAAGAAGCCTATGAGAACTATCATGAATGATACTAGATTTCTTTAAATTTGGGGAGGGGTGGCAATTTAGAGCATTTTTCCATTTTGAGGACAGGGTATTTGTCTCTTAACTGTATATGTGGTTTTTATGACCAGAGATAGACTGTCTTCCCTCAAAACAGGTATGCAAGATATTCTGAAGTACAAAAGCTAAATGGCAAGTGTGCTATTTTCACTGCAACTATAACCTTTAAAATAAGTAGGTACTTAATTACAGAGCAACTGTCCACATCTTCCAGCGACAACTGAATGAGGAAATAAGAAGGGTTTGGGGTTTTGTGGTTTTGTTGGGGTTTTTTTAAAGCTCATTACTTCTTCCACTGTTTGGAATAGCTGGTAAAAGTAATCATTTGGCAAGGACTGTCAAGGGTTTTTAAAAAAAATTAAAAAGGAAAGACGAGTACTTCCTATGCTAGATTCCATTCTTTAAACCACAGTGAAGGGCTGAGGCATACAAGTATTTACAGAAAAATAGGGGGTTTCATACTTCTGAATGGTGCAGTAAACACGTAGTGGTGTAAATGCACACACCAGTTCAGTGTGCTGTAAATATATCTCGTACATTTCACACTCGACTTCAGCCTGCCAGCCACATCCACAGATACCTGCTCTCCTCACACCTTCCTACAGCCCACAACTCACAATCCCAAACAGAGTGGCACCAAGACTAGTGCAGGAGCATTACGGATGTGCCTTAGCTATGAAATGAAATGCTAAGGTCATGCAATGCAGTTCCGTGTAATATCTATACTAGTCGCTTGTAATTTTCTGTGGCAGTAAACCAAGCATTAAGGCCCAGACCTCAATACGTAACATTGATCTTCCACATTTGCATGAGAGAGGCCTGATGCATCATCATGTCCACGAAGACACAGACAGCCTTCAACACTTGATTTATTAAAACACTTTATAGCAAGTCATGTAAATCAAGTGAAACAGCATTATTTTTTTCTTCTAGAGAGCCACCATTTTCATTTCATTTGGGAAAAAATCAATTTACACAGGCCAAACAACTTACAGTGCACAGGAGTAATGCACTGTTTTGCAGTTAGAGAGAAAAGACAACAGAAGCTTCACCAGAACTTAAGCATCTCAGAAAACAAAGTTGTAACCACACATGGGAAGAACGCCTGCAAACACTGCCTTGCCCTTCAGTCAGCTGCACAGGGGACACAGGCAAAGCAGGATACTTGGAGCTAAGCATTGTTAGTGTTACTGCCAGGGATAAGTTGAACATCTAGTACAGAAAACAGCTCCTTAGCAAGACACATACACACCACCCACACCCCCCAGGATTAAGAAGGGAAACCTGAGTTGAATCACTTTGGATACCACCCCATTTTGCCTTCAGCCATTGCCACCACAAGCACCATTTCAGCTTTTGGGTGATACCTGCATCAAACACACTGAGAAGCCTGAAGTTATTGGCAAAGTTGTCTCAGAACAACCCTTTCAATCAGGATTATATGATGGTCTAGGGGCCAGATCACACACCAAGAACGAAGAGCTCCAGCCCAGCAGATGGTTCCCCAAGTTCTGACATTTGCTGCCATCATTTTCCTTTCTCTGCACTATATTATCCAAACTTTCAAAACCAAAATTTTAGGCCTTTATTTGTACCTGAATGAGGGTCACTACACAGTCTGAATCAACTCATCCTTCAGTGAAAAGTTACACATAAGATTTTTTCCTGCTCTTGTAAGTCCATTAAAAAAAAACAAAGTCTCTTAAAGAACATTCCCTCCAGGAATATATCCTGGTCACACACATCCAGGAAAACATGGTATTTCTAATGATGCAATGTTCATTTTGGAGCTCCCAGTCTTGTCTCATTAGCTCAGATGAGCATTAAAAAGTTTGACTGACTTGGATGCATCACTGAACAAATTTTTTCAGAGTATTTCTTGCAGAAAGATGACTTTGTTAAGAATATAATCAGCCTAGCTTATCACCTCTTAATTTTAACCCTTCAGTAAAATTTTAACCAAAATTAATGAAAGCCTGAAACAAGATGTCTGAGTTTCACTACCAAACCAAAGATCCCAACAAAAGGCAGTAGTAGTTCATGCTGCTTAGCCAGTCACCCCAGAGACTGTTCAGAACAGAGCACACAGCATTAGGCGATGTAGAAAAGAGCTGGGAAATGCGGGACAGGCCAAAGTCACTCGGACTCTCCAGGTACCATCCTCCCCACCTCCTGTAAATGACAAAAAGGGACAAAATGGAGATGAATCACAACAATGATAAGAGATCTCTTGCTCCCCAAAGCCCAAATAATTCTCATCTTTGAGTCTTAGATGGGATATAAATAATTCCTAAAAAACATCCAGTTTTGAAAAGAAACATTTCAAACACCGACTAGTTACACAGGCTGAGACTTTTAAAACAAATTCATCTTCAAACCTTTGAATGTGACCTAGAAAACATGGCCAAAGCAGCCAGTCATTTTCACTTCAGCTGGAAGCACTAAGCCATCTCTGAAAAGGGTGAATCCCATTATAGCACTCCAATTAGCTTGATGGATATTTCTTGAGGAGGCCAGAACCTTCCTTCATGTGGCACTAAACGATGCACAGTTGGGTTCAGATCATTATCAGACTGAAGGGAAGTTAAGTAATGGTTACACTGGCACAAAATACTGCTCAGAAAAGCTGGTTCCAATTCCCTCTCCCTTCACAGACATAATTTTAATCTAATCACAAAGTAGCCAATGTTTACATCCAGCAGGGCAAGGGGTGGCCCAGAAACCATTTTCTGGCTTTTTCCTAGCAGACCCCAAGCCCCAGCCTATGCCTGCACTAGACCTCATCACTAAACAGCAGAGGAGCAAAGACTACTACATGTCAAAGCAGGAAAATATAGCCACAAGAATCCGATGGGGAACTTGATCAAAAACTGGAATAATCAATTAATTTTTTTTTTTTCAATATGTATGTTCAAGAACAAGTCAGACAGGTTGTTCCTGCACAAGACAAGTATTTCAGCTACCAACCACATGGGATAAGCAAGTTCAAAACACTTCTGTAGCTACTGGATTTTCCATTCCTCTCTCATCAGCGTATATTTTAAATTCAGTCATAGTACTGAAAGGGTTTCCTTTATGTGCTGAAATACTACGAACAATAACGCACCCAAGTTTCTCTACTAGGAAAGCTGCCTCTAGTGCTTTGAAAGCTCAAATTGGCGATAGACACAGTCCTCATTTTCCAGTGGGCATCACAACCCCTGAATTCACTAAGAAAACAAAGAATTATTTTTAAAAAAAAACTCTTAGAATCAATATCACAAATTATCAATTCCCTATCTGATAAGCAATCTTTTCAACTGAATGAGTATTTCAGTCTAAGCTATTAACTTGAAAAGGCCAATTTGTAAGGGATAATAGAGGATGGTCCGAGCCAGACATGATGGAAAAGCACTAGCCAGATTACCTTGGCTAAGTGACCAGGGAGAAAGAACTTCAAAACTGCTCCCATGAGAACTGACCTTCATGCGAGAAGGAAAGCACAACATTCCCATGAGAACTAAACCTTCGCGTGTGGGACCTTTCTTTTGTTAAACAGAAAATTATTCTATTTATCACATATGGAAACTCTCAGCAGAATAGGAAGAGTCTAAGTGCAACAAATGAATCCCAAATACCCTGGGAAATAACACTGGCCTTAATATTGCCACTGGCAGCCTCCAGTAAAATACAAATTAGATTACAAAAAAGACTACAAGTCCCTTACCTCCACTGAAAACCAACTAAACTAATAATCCCTCAACTTTTTTCCATTTCTTTCACTAGTTACTGTGCACCACTTCTCAGTCTTGCACGGACCACTGGGGTAATGCAGTATTAACACAGCTACATTTACCTCATCCAAAAACTGGCACACCCAGAACACAGTATGTTATAACCAACCTATACTGTGGCAAGCTTCTTGCTTCTCCATTTTCATAGCCTCAGTGGAGAAGGAAGGAGCAGAGACAATTACAGTTACAAAAATGCTACTGCACCTTCACAGACAAAAAGATTCAGGCAAAATCATCACCTTTTATTTATGGCTTAAGTTTGCTGTGTACCTTTCCCCAAAGAAATAATGGAGCCCCTGTCCCCAAAATCTTACCATACCTTCAGACAAGTAGAAGGATGAAGGTTGTGGGATGTAACAAGACGAAGATGCAAGCTGTTCATGTCAACTGTTCAGCAATTTGATACAGGTTGTCATTACCCTTATGTGAATACTTCTGAAACACAGGTCAGACCCAAATAGCGTAATTGTAAATAACAATTTGCATCATTTTTAATGAGACCGCTATATTTTTTCAGCGGTTCCTATGTGTCTGCAAAACTAACTTTTTCCAACTGCATTGTCTCTTTGTGTGGCACAAGATTTGTGATTCAACCACCTTTCCTGTCCAAGACTGTAGTAAAGAAAGGGAAGCATCACTCCACGTTTTTTTAGTTTTACTGAAAGATAATTGTATTTTCTCTGTTGGCTCCTGCTTTTCTCCAGAGCTTTTCTGGAATGTTCACTTAAATCACTGAAGGAATCATGCCCCTGACTGCAGTACATTAGCAGTTAAAAATATATACATATTCTACCACTTAAGCTTGCCTGCCTGAAAGAGCAGATGATGCCCACTCAAGCAGCCTTTCTACACCCAGATCCCCTATCAGTTTCAATGCTAATTCCCTACAGAGAATGACTACAAAGACTGGGCTGCTCCTGCAAACATATATAGCATAACTCAACATGGTTAATGAAGTAACCATGACAGAAAGAATACTAGTTAAATATGTCAAGCCTTAACCACATGAATAGAAATTAATATATACACATAGATACCATCATCACAATGAAACAACAACAGGCTCTGCATTAGTAAACAGTGCAGCTGTAACAACAAAAACCCCACAAAACCAAACACCTTGGATTCTGAAAGGTGAAGAAGTGGAATAGACAAGTACACAGACAGAACAAAAGCTACTGTTTCAGGAAAAAAAAATATTGTGTGGAAAATCAGCATAGGTGACCTAACATAGTTCAGTTTCTCATGACCATATATCATCTCAGTGTATCTCCTTCAGTACTAGAAGAAAAAAAAAAAAAAAACACACCAAAACGCAGCAAACTAAACTTCAGGTTAAATATCATTAAATAAAAAAAACAAACATAGTAACTGAAGTGTTGAGAGGTACTAGATGAGAGGTACCCAAGTAGGAGAATAGCATCCAACTTTAATTTCCAATCATCGTTTTTACACACAGAGAGATAAGCACCTCATATTGGGTGCTTATCAGTTCACACACACTGGTAATATCAAGCACTTATCCCTACAAAAAAAGATTTCCAAGCTGCAGTCATCTCGTTTTTACAAGCATTTGCTGTCTTTATCACTTTATGATTTAACATTTAAAAGGATTTATGAGGCATCTAGTGATTTAAAAGACGATATTCTTCCTTTTCCTTAGAGTACAATCTTTTAGAAACAGTTTCTATGTTCATATGCTCATACTTCAGCCATTATACACTGTGAAACTGATAGAAATTAACCTAACATTCTAATACTGTACTCCCATAACTACATAAAAATCACACTGCAAACTACTAATTAGTTCCCTAATTAGATATTCTTTTCCCATTACCCCAAAAAATGGTGTTTGATGCAATGGAAGTGTGCACAACACATTATTAATCACTGTCAACAATGTGAAAGGTTGCAAAGATAACTACTCATCATTACAGATTCTGGGCAGGTGGCCAAAAAAAAAAAAAAGAAAAATCCCACACAGATATTAAGTTATCATCAATGGTTATGAATAGTATTTGGCTTTCAAAATTCTATACTCAAACATCTGACATGCTGCCTAAACATGCCTCACGAAAGCCTTGATTTCAAAAGGGTTCAACTGCGCAGTGTTCACTGTTAACATAGCATATGTGGCAATGAATTATGGCTGACAATTTGCTTGGACTGTAGACATGCACTAAGTCAAGATACTGGAGTCTAAAACTTGATTATGAACAATTTGCTAAAGTGCACAATCATGTTTTCCTTGGAAGCGTTAAGGATGAAACTAAGTTATTAAACAGTAACTAGGTTGTTTTATGTTATCTTTGACACTATCTGCAGAGGAAAAGACAGCATATAACAACAACAAATAGTCTTCATCCAGTCATTAAACAGAAATTAAGACTGACATTTTCATTAATTTCACAAAAAAAATATCTGAAATTGGAATCCACATTCTTGTTTAGTAAGAATGGATGTGAAAATAGAAATTAACTGTAATAATGTAACAAGCACTCTGGATTACTAACCTAATTGGCAACAAAATATATCATTAAAGTTATTATTAAAGATATCATTATAGGAATTGACTTGCAATAGAATAACTTCGGCATACTATTCTCTTTTAGAAGAGAATCAGTCATTGCAATTTCCCAAAAGCATTTGGGCACGATAACTGGACATCCTTTAAGCTGCCTAAAAACACGTGCAAGATCTAAGGAAACATAATTACATCCTGTTCTATCCTCAGAGGACCACGCTAACAGTCTTTGTATTACCTCTCTTCAAAAGGCACATCCCCAACTGGCTGGCTAGGGCAGCGGTTACAATACACTCTGGAGCACTTCATGCAGCGTGAGGTTGGTAATAGTATATATCGAGGTTCTTCAGGGACAGAGGGTTGGCTTCCTGACCTCAGGAAGTGATGCAAACCTGATAAACTGCTAAGAAAATGAAGTACATCTACCAACACTAATAGTTACATGCCTGGTACTTTCTAGGGCCCAGAAAGTATAGACTCTGTCCTCCTCTAGCCACTCCCCAGCTCAGAATCACCCACTCAGACAAGACTCTTTAAAAAAAAAATAATTTCACCCTGCATAAGTGCACCTACTGAAAAAGCTTACTGTTGAAGTTGCAATCGTAACCGCTGCTGTAGTTCACAGAGACCTTTACATCCCTCATCCAAAACCATGAAATTGGTGAAATAAATTAGAGGTTTACTTTGAGGACACCTAGTAAGATAAACTAATTAGCATGTTTAATTGGTTTATATATGCACCTCTTCAGAGACATTCAAAACATCTCAGACTAAAGGCTTGATCGTAAAGTCCTTCTGCACTTCACAGTCACTGGCAATTACTGTGCAGCAAACGTTATCAGTCATGACACATCACCTTAAGGCAGAAGAAACACAGGGAAAGAGGAGGAGAGCAGTTATTGTTTCATCATCTTCAGCAATGTGCAAGGCTGATGCAGATTAGAGGAAGCTATTTGGTGGTCCTTGCTCCTCTGAAACACGGGGCAGGGTGCGAGTGGGCTCATCTTTGTTCCCACACATACCTCTGGTTCTGGGGGACAGAGCTCTCGATGCATCCGTTGTCCAGTCGCTAATTGGGGAACGCATCAAAAATTTGTACAGACAAAACAGTTTTGCATTTTCGATTTCCACAAAGGCCACATATGGAACAGTAGAAGTCATTTACAAACACACTTGCAAACAGAAATTATTTATGTATATAAATATATATATACACAAAAATAAGTATTTGGGGTTTGATGTGTTGGGTGGGGTTTTTTTGTGTAGTTTTTTTTTTTTTAGAAAAAAGGACAAGCATATACTTCAAATTTTAAGCAGATTTCCTCATACAAAGTGACTGCTTGCATTATATTTGCTTTTATGTTGCTATATTGTGTAGGTGTACAAGGCTAGAACAAGTTTCTCGTAATTCATAAAGATTACTCATTTCAGATTTCTGTTTTACTTACAGCAATAACACACAAACAAAAAAACCACAACAAACCAACCAACAAAACCAGCACTGCCAGAACTTGCAGGAAGAGGGGGCAAAGCAAGAACAAGCTATGGTTCTCGACCTTCTTGTGCTCCAGCACCTTCCTATTTCTCCCTGATCTTGAGATCAGCTGAGGAGAGCTTGGAGCCACATTGACTACAAGCCACCAGGGGCCATCCTGGCAGCCACACTCCCACTATTAAAAAAATAAATAAATAAAATTCACCTTTATCCAAGGGGAATCCAATACTGGGGGCTAAGTGTGTCAGATATTCTCACCCATGCAAGGCAACATGGAAGGAGTAATTTAAAAATGTTGGCCATTGAAAGGAAAAACTGCAGCAGCAGATCGAGCAGTCCAATGCATTAGGCACACTCAAATTCTTAAGTGTTTTCCTTGTTTGGACTTTTCAATAAAGCTCCAGAGATGCTTCCTGCTATTGGAGCATAGACAGGTTGGGCAAATTGCTAGAACCAGACTGGAGTGCTTTAAATTCAGATCCTGTAAAGCAATGCAGGCAGTGAAGGAGCTAGGCTTTGTTTTTATACCTCAGCAATTCACATACTGCTCAGGAACCAGAGTTCCACCTATCCTCCTATTATTCCTGATTACAAGAAACTAATATTCTATAGAAATATGTTTATATACACAGAAAAACCCAATAGCTACATCTACAAGCTGAAAATGTATTACCTGCAAGTCAGATAAAGGCAGGTAAGCAGACATCAACAAGGCATTGTGTTTATGCCTTTATCAATTGCATTGTAGGTTTAAACCCCTGGATTTTGTTTTATTGTCATTTAGAGGTGCCAAAATGCTTTGTTAAGTTGTCATTAATGCATTATACACAGGGAAGACTGAGGCAGATGTCTTTAACAACATCTGATGAATTTCCACCACAAAAACATGTGGTGGGCTAGGAGAACCATGTCAATTTGTATTTGACACCTTATCTATTTAACAATATTGCTTCCCCAATTACATAAGCAGCAGTTACAACACTATCATTATGCAATATGCATGTTCTGGCTTATTTTGATTCTATCAAAACATTAAACACCTTCGCTTCAATTATTCTAAATACAATGAATGACATGAGACCACCCACCACCAAGATTTAAAGTTTCATCCTCTTAACAAAAGCAATCAAATCATATGCCTATTTAGAAATACCCTGGTCTGTACACTCTTCCATCTATTTTCGCACTTCCACATGCTGCATTGCAAAGTCCACACATCATAGTTTATACAAGGTGAAATCTCTCTTACATACTCAACTTTCATTCTCTACCAGGTGTTCTGTTATGTCATATCATTTGAGTTTTAAATGATGCCTCCACATATTTATTTTTCCTACCTTATAAATATTTATGAAGATTTTATTCCTGTCCTAACACATACATACTATAACTAACCTTCCTTTTATTGAGTCATGCACCTTAAATGCAAAAGGAGCTGGCTGACAGGCTGCTCCTATTGCCAAGCTTGAGCTCAGAAGTCAGCATATCAAGTGAGATGGCGAAGGTTTGGAAGGCAAATTAAAAACACCAACAACAAAAAGCCCACTGCAGTGCACAAGATTAACATGACTTTCACAGCAATGGAGTGCTCTAAGTACTAAAAAAGCCTGCAAAAATCAAATGCTTGAAAGAAAGATCCCTTCTGGCAATAGTTTCCCCATTCACCAGGATGTGAGTTAAGGCCTATTTTATGTAACTAACAGGTAACTGCTGCAGCTTTCAATCATCTCTAATATCCTACATGGATTTTCATCAAGGCTGATAGGGAAAGAATGGTGTCTTTTCCCTAACTGAACTACCATTGTCTGTTTTTTGTTTGTTGGTTTTAACATTCAGGTTGTGAACCAATGAAACAACAATGAACTGAAGCCCAGTTCTTGTTCGTATCAGAAAACCTAACTACAATCCAACTTTCCTTATCCAAAACCTACCAATTCCATGATCGCTCTAGTTTCAAGCTTCTCTTATTCCTACTGTGTTCACAGGATTTGCTTACAAATTTTGAATACCACAGTACTAAATTCAAGACATTTAAAAAAATTGTTACCTTGACATGACACAGAAAAAAAAAAATTAAGAAAACAAGTAACTTAAATTGGGAAATTCACACAAGTAACATAGGCAATTCCATCTGCCTTGTGTACATTTTTGGAGTAGTTGTTTCAGATGCATGTTTTTTATCCAAAACAAGTCCTCCGAGTTCCTGAAGATGTAATAGTTGCTGCTGTCATCACAATGAAGATCTGAAAGACTGTAGAAAATAAACTGCTAGCTGAATGCTTGCAGCATGCAGAGTTCCAGTTTTCCACCTATAACTGAGGTTTTTCATAACAAGCTTACCTTGTCTCTATCAATTTCTCAACTCACTCTATTATCAGATCTCGGAAGCTACTCCCCTGCCCCTCAGCTCCCTTGAATACAACTCCTTTTTTTAGTGCAGAACACTTTAAAAATAGCTACACAAGTCTGAGTACATATTTATTACCATCAATGTGTGATAGCCTCAAGAGACATCCACTCATCATATTCTGTTAGCAAGAAAAGGAATCACAGTCTTCAATACCGTGCTATTTTTTCCTAATGCTGCAAGGACAAGCTAATTTGTAAGCCTGATCATTCCTTCCTAAAGGATGAATGACAGTCTTCTGGAAAGAGAAAAAAAACCCCAAAGATCATTCTCTCAGCAAGTTTTGCTGCCATGGGAATGTTCCAGGAGCCTCTCAACAGATTCCCAAAGTCAGGTCAGGTTCCCATCAGAAGCTGCAGTAGGCTCCTGAGGAAAGAAAGTAAGGTCGAGGTACCTACACTGGTTCCATCTACCCCAAAACGCTATCACATGCCAACCCCAGCACAGGCAGTAGTTCTCAGTCATGTGTTACCTCTGGGTTACTCTGCATCACCAGTAAAAGAGCGGAAAGAAAGAGTGAGCTATCTGGTGGGCAAAGAACACAGTGCAAGAAAAGGCAAGAAGCTCACAGAAGTGCTCCCTTCCAGCTTTTCCTCTGCAAAGAGAAGGGAAATTACGACTTGATCTAGAGAAGATAAAGAATAGGAACATACTGCACTACAATGGCATTTCAGGTTGGGAGAATAATTTAAGATAACTTACTCCAGCAGTCTTCTTCCAGTTATTTTAGACCAATGTAACCTTGAACAATTTTTAGAAGAAAATATCAGCTTTGATCTTTACTCAGCCGTTTTACTATGAGGTTCTGCTACGATCTAAGTATTGCTTTTAGCAATCCTTTGAAAATAATATATGAACTTGAAAGGGTACACAGACATATGATTCTTTTCAAGGAGAAATAAATCACTAGGAAACACACATTTCTCACTCTCACTAAAAGCTCCCTCATTCATCTGCACTGAAACCTAGTACAGATCCACAGACTGCACCAGTAAATATGCTTCAAGTTATCTTTACTACTGGATCTACACCTTAACATGGAAACCTAATTTCTTTCTTAAAGAATACACTGTATTTTGCCACTACTGGAAGTGGTCACTAATACTTGTTTCTCAGTGTCACTGTGCGTTTCAGTAGTATGCAAGCATAAATAAACCTACACCACATCTGTCGAACTAGACTATAATCAATCAGAAAAAACCCTAACACTCAAAGCCTAAAAATAAATAATGGCAAATGCATGTCTGTCTCTCCCTAATGTCCCTCCTTTGGAAAAGCCCTTGAGGTCCTCTTAGCTTTGCAATATGCCTTAAAATTAGTAAATATAGTCAGAATTATCACAGACATTGTTTCCTCCTTCCCTCTTCTTTCCATTCCCTTTCTTAACACCCATGTCGCCAGGAGTATCAAAATAGATAGCAGACCTCAGGGACATCAAATTTGCTTCCAGGCACAGACATCACCAGAGACAGTATCTGGCTCTCCAACAGGAATTTCCCATCTATTTAGGTTTGGAAGAATTCAATATCATGGCCCACACATTATTCCATATGACAATTAATTCAAAGCCAGAGGCAATCCATTTGCATAATAATGAACATTTTTCTGAAGAGGTGTGCATGAAACTACATACTAATGACTTCTAGTGTATATTATCTGAAAGTCACACTTGCTTTATAAAAAGAATTAAAAACACAATCCCTAACACTTACCTACTTGTACCTTTTTTATAACAGACCAAGAGACACCTGTCCTATTAAACAAACAAAACCACACTGGACTAATACCGAGTCATTTGAAATTCACTGATTTATGTCAGACTGTTCACATATCTAAGGACTGTGGGCTGGCTTCTGAAGCTGTGCATCAGGGAAAATGTATCCTATGGAACAGAAAACATGGGTTAGCTACATCTCAATCACAGAAAGAATGAGGGAAATACGGCCATTTCTGCTCAATCACTGTAAAAGAAAGGAGGAATGGATGAGGTACATTTCACAGCTGAGGAAATATTTCCTAGTGCTCTTTGGAATCTGACAAGAAGTCAGAAGTAATTTTTTTTTTTTAAACAATCTAACAGCAAAAGGAAGTTTCTTACTAGGCTGAGAGTTCTCTATAGCATCCTCTCCATTGAGAGATGGCTGCAGCCCTGAGCTCAGCCTCAGTGCTTTGCCTCCTCAGCCCACACTCATGTTTGCCAGCCCCAGACAACTAAGCCTAAAGCCAGCTAAAGAAGGCAGCATTGAATGCAGAATACCACCTCTCCACACAATTCACCACCAACTGGAGATTTCCAGAGTCAGGGTGCCTGGCTGAATTTTAAAATACCCAAACTAATTTCTGACCATTAATACTTGCAGTCACATCCCAGATAAGAACAGCAGCATCTGGAATAAGGGCTAGATTTCTTCCCTACACACAAGGCAACCAGCTGATGCATCATATCATTCTGTTTCACTCCAGTTCTGAAACATTAGCTATTGATCAGTGCCACAGGCAGCACAACACACCAGACAGACCCTCATAGGATTTGTCCAAGTGGAGCGCACCAATTCATTCTTAATCTGCCATCAGAGAAGAAGGGGGGGAGTAAGCAGTTTAAAACTACATGCTACGATGATACACACATATATAAGCAGAGAATTCTTGCAGGCACAAGCAGCGTTAGGGGTGTCATATAAAGGACTTGCCAGCACTAACCCTCACTCCTGTGAGGCTGGAAATAATCAGTTCTTCTGTACTGTCCAACAGTTCCAGAATGCAGAAATCATTGATACCTGATTTTGTACCATTCCACTTAAGTTACATCTGTGCTTATCTACTGTGTAAATGCTCTTCCACATAACCATTTTCAGAGGCAGGCATTCTGGACTAAACCTACAAATATAATCACGGATTTTTATGCCTTTGTGATGTTTCACTCATAATTATTCCGTTAATACATAGCCACAAAAAAGCAGTTTATCAATCTCATCACCTGCTTGGCTACATCTCCTTATCACTCTGTGACTAGAGGGCTTTTGGACGCCCACTCCCTAGAGATGTCCTTTTTTATTATTTTTTTTTTTCTCTTTTTCATTGACCAGGAATAAGAAGTGTTGTGTTAGATCACCCAAAATGACTTAGAGATTAATTTACCAATCCAAGTCTGAAAGAGACTAGAAATATGTCTATACACTTACATACACTGGAATAATCCAAAATAAACCTTTTAAAATTAGACTTACTCTGATGTACATATTTAACAGAAATTGCACAAACCAGCAATATGAACAACTGACATGGCATAGCAACTCGGGATCGGGCAGAAATCAGCATTTAACATTTATTATATACACTGAGGTTTTGAGGTTTCCCCTTCCGATAACAGCACATAATTATCATCATCTAGGATATTATTGTGATGGACTTCAAGGGGCAACTGTTTGGAAGGAGGCTCCACACAATGTTAACAACTGGGGGTAAAAAATTTTACAAAATAAATAAATTAAAAAAAAAATCATACCTGGGTAGAAAAGATTGGATAGGTTCAGACATTGTCACATTGCAAGAAAGAACAGTTTCATATCAAGTATTTACTAGGAAGCATAATTCCAATCACAAGAGAAAAGAAAGTAGAAATTAAAATTAATCAGCTTCACAAGCAGTGAATATGACAAAATATGCTGGAATAAGACCATATAGATGAATCTGGGCACTCAGTTCTGTGAGATGGGAAAATGCAAATCAAAACTTTAAGTTAAGGTTATGCCTTATATATCACATGTAAACAACTACATCACAGGGATAAAAGTGGAAGTCACTCCTGTCCCATCCAGTTTTGCAGTACTGCTATAAAGCCCTCTTACTTTTCGAGCTTTGAATGCTGACACCCATAACCCCCAAACACACAGAGATCTTCTTTAGTTCAATTTGAAACGAAGCTGGATTTTCCTTTTTCACTTGGGTCACTGAACACCAGGTACAAAAAGCAACCAGCACAGCCACAGAATCACTCAACTTGCAAGTTTCAATCTTAAGACTACCCACAATAGGAACAGAAATAATCCAACATACCTCCATTACAAATCCCTTCCATGTAGGCACATACATATATAAAATATGAGATATACAGACAGATACACTTAACAGGTCATAGCATGTATACATGTGCTGTTTACTATTTACTCACTTCCATGCAGCAAAACAAAAAGGTAAAAAACAACAACTTCTGCAAGATCTTAAGAAATCACACACGAGCTTTTTCCATTTGACAGTAACACAGAAGCAGGGGAAAAAGGTACAAGACAAAAAAAACCCCACAAAGGTGAAAAACCAACGGTATTACATCTGAGTCAGTTTTAGATGAGACTATACCAAGGAGACCTTAAGTGCATGAAGTTCATTGCTCACAGTCTAATCTTATCATAGAATCATAGAATGGTTTGGGCTGGAAGGGACCTTAAAGATCAGCAAGTTGCAACCACCTGCCATGTGCAGGAACACCTCTCACTAGATCAGGCTGCTCAAGGCCCCATTCAACCTGACCTTGAGCACTTCCAGGGAGGGGGCAGCCACAGCTTCTCTGGGCAACCCGTGCCAGTGCCTCACCACCCCCATAGCTAAGAATTTCTTCCTAATATCTAATCTAAATCTACCCCCTTCCAATTTAAAACCAGTTAAAACCCCAACTCTTCTCAGGCTGTCTTCACAGGAAAGATGCTCCAGCCCTCTAATCATCTTTGTGTCCCTCCTCTGGACCCGTTCCAACAGTTCCATGCCCTTGTTACGTAGGGCACTCCAGGACTGGACACAATACTCCAGGTCTACATCCCTGCAGGCTCGCCGTATCACATCCTAATGTAAATTTAATTGAGTTTGAAAAAAAAGAAAAATAAATCAAGCTCTTAATTTAAAAAAGTTCACAAAAATTCCTCTAACTAGACAAATATTACAACAGACATCAGCTCAAAAGGAAAGATCCACAACGGAATACTTTGCAACAATCATCAGGGTTCAAATCTGCAGTGCTGAAGTGATCTGAGCAACCTGTTTCTTTGAGCCCATTCCTTAACAACAAATGGTTTCAAATAATCACAGATAACACATCCACAAAATGAGTTTCAGGAGCATCTTGAAAGCAGAAGACTCATGAACCTGAAGTGGAAGCCAAGACTTGGACAGATCACAAAGACCCATCCATGTACTTGAGTGCTTTCACACTGGCTCAAACACAACTGCATTAATGTCTTATCACAAAAATCTACTAATAAATATGGTACTCAGCCAACATCACCCCACTTCAAACAACACAAGTTCTCAGTATGAGAAGGTCAATACGTGTGAGACCGCTTAACCTCTTTAAACTGACTTTGATAGAAAGGTAGTAGCAAAGCATCCTCAAGCAAATCTGAAGTTTGTCAATAACAACCCAGGAAAAACATAACAGAAACCAAAGGGAAAGCTACAGCATATAGACTCAGTCACGTGTATCATAACAACTGTTCCAATAAAACAAGTCAAGAGAGATGTCCCATGTAAAAGGACTAGTCTGCTTTTAACACAACAAACTGCAACTCGCACATTCTTCATAAAAAAAAAAACACCAGAATTTTTCTATCAAGTAGAATGAGATTGATAAAAACAAAACCCACACTACTGGGAGATCACCATCAATTCAACTTCATACGGTCCAGCATCAGATCCACTATACATCTATGGTAGCATGGCTGGATAGCCTGACCTAACACTTCAAAGTCCAGGGTGACAATTTTTCCTGCATAAAGAAAAAAATAAAAAATAAAAAAAATCCCACAACCCACAAACCCATGCACAAAAGCAACCAGACACCTACAAGACCTTTGTAAGCAACACTAACATACTGCTCTCTGTGCTGCCGACAAAGACAGTCCTTCCTAAAACTTCCTACCTGGTGTATTGGACTAGCCACAAATAAGTCTCTGTTTATCTTGGAATTTCAGTTTTCATTAAAGCTAAATTTTAGTTGGACAATAGAGCACATATAAGATCTAATCTCATTTACAGAGATCCTTCCAAAGGCTAAATTAACTTCAAAACTGTACTTTACGCATTGTTTAATCAAAGCAGATTCATTCAAGCAGAGCAGAAGACACTTCTGTCACTATTGCACCTATGTATTTCTGTGTCCCACTCACTTAAGAGCTACTAATCTGAATAAGTAATCAGGAGTAGGAATGAATAGACACCCAATGAAGAAATATTCCATTTTTCTCATCAACAGAAGCAGCATTTAATCAGAACACAGGGCAGTACTAAAATTTTTGTGACACATTACAACTTAAATATACCTAATTAGATTAATTGAGCAGCAGTTTTTACCTGCTTTACAGTGATTTCCTTGAGTCTCCTCTTCAAGAAAGACAAGTTTACCAGTCACAAGCAATCATCTATTTTTTTTACATCAAAACATTATCCTACAGAAAAAAATCACGAAACCTTTAAGATCACCTTCCATTCTTAGATTTAAAGACTTTGTGGCCAAGGTCACACACTGGCAAAAAAGCCTCCTTAGTGAAGTCACATTAGTATTCATGTGGTAACCCTACTACCTTCAGATGGTTCACTTACATGGTTGTTAAACCTGATCAGATTTTTTACTTTTATAGTACAAGCTGCACACGGACTTCGGCTATGCAGCCAACATGGTATGTAGATAGATGTGATGCTATCCTGAACATTAATAACTAGAGTCCTCTTAAATTCAGCCTGGAAAGCTAATACAGCGATGAGTGAAAAGAACCTGCTTCTACTGATGTCAGCAATGTCAGACACAGCCTAGTTTCTAGTTCTTGACAATGAGCCAAAATACAAAAAAACCCACCCAAACCTCACAGCACTAAAAGATAAGCACAAATAGTAAATCTTGTCTTGCTTTAGTCAATATAGATACCTAGAAATACACTTACCAAAGGAAGGGGCTGGGGGGGCGGGAAGTAAATTAAGCTTTATTCCTACACCACAAATGCAAAATAGCTTTCTATTAGTTTACTTGGGCAAGACAGAATGATTTCTTATCGCTTCAAAACCACTGAATAACGGTTGACTTCATGTCCATAAAAAAATATATTGTTACAAAAACGAAAATGCACATGCCCGATTTAAAATGAGCTCCGTCTTGTTTCTTCCAGCACAAGCCTCATTTCCAATACCAGAAGTGTCTAGTGATGATTAATTTTCATGGCCCTTGATCACGCACCCCCTTTCCCCAATCAGAAACCTCAGAATTTAAAAGCTGAACAGTTTACGTTGCTATTCAATCCACAATAACAACTGAGTTGTACCAACTTTTTTTATCCCAACCTGATTTTTTTTTTCCTCCCCCAGTAAACATAAGTGTAAGCAAAGCTCTCATCAGGACCCTTTCGCTGGAAAATTCTATAGAAAATGAAATGTAATACTCTATTAAGACTTGTTTTGCAAACAGAAGTGAGAGAGATCACCCAAGCATGCAGAGTCATTAAAATGGATCTTACATATATCATTATAAATTTAATAATCTCCATGACGGCTAGAGCTCAAGTTAAAATTAATGTCAGCAAAGCATGACCAATTGATGTTATCCCAGCTGCCACCGAGCCTCACTTGGGGTTATATTATACACTCAGAGGCCCCATACTGCATGTGCACCAAATACCCAGAGCCAGGAGCAGATGGGAGATGTAGGCTTCTATACCTACCAGCAAGGAAGACAGACATAATTGCATATTAATTTTGGTGCATCAGAACAATTATAGTATACTTCAGTGTCAAAGGTCCCAAATGTTTTTCCCATCGCACCCTACATGCGGTATAATGTTGTATACTTAAAGAGAAAAAAGTGTACTAGCAGACTCCAGAAATAAAGTCAATAAAAGGATTTTGTTTCAACCCTTATTGATTTACTCGAGTCCCAAAATGCTTCCTCTAAAAAAGCAGAAAGAAGACCTTGGCAGTTTATCAGTTAATAGACCATGCTTAGTGCAATTAAAACACATCTAGAACATCTATTTGGCTCCCCAAATAAGTGTTCCCTAAATGTTATATCTAAGGAAACAGCTGCATTTTATCCAATTTCTCAAAGTTTTCCAGGCTGCTTAGATTTCTAATGGGGCAACTCGGAAACTGCTTTTATTCTTCAGTACACTTGATGAAATTGTGACACAAACTTCTTTCTCCCCAAAATTAGACAGCATCACTGAGCAGCCAAATAATAACTGACATTCACTTTTTTTTTTCCAACTCACTTTTCAACTGAAATAAAAGTCATATGTAAAAGCTATAGGAAAAAAGGAGCTCTCCACAAACAGGGGTTTTTATCACCCATCAAACCTGCATGGAAAACAATATCAATGATTTATACAGTAGAAACATGTCAAGTTTCCAGTTTGTTTGACTGGTGCCAAGAAAACAACTGTAACATCACAATTGTTCACAGGTTATATTTTTCTGAGACAGCAACTTCATTTAGATTACCTTAATATTCCAATCCATTACTATTAAAAAATAAAAATACTTCCTTGATACACAGAGCCTCCACAAAGTATTTGCACAAAACAAGGGCCACCATCAAACACATTCTGCTGTGCATTTTATTTTGTTTCAAGTCAGAGCTCCGTCTGGAAGCTACAGTAAAATGCAAGTGTTACCACTAGAACAATAAGGATCCTGACAAGTGTACAATATTTTCAGTAAATTTATTCACCAAATCTCAAGAAAGCAATTTTTTAACCTCTCTAATGATACCAATACAGAAGTTAAAGTTCCAATAAATAAATCATCTGATCACCCTCAGCAAGAATAAGTATACCTCATTTACACTATACACTTCAACAGCTATTAAAAAAATCTGGGGATTTGCCCATTATTTCACTCCTACTACAATTTTCCCTTCCCTCAGCTGTTTGCCCCATGCATCGCAACAAGCCTGAAGAGGAAGACAAAACTTTTTTTTTTTAAATAAATAAACAGAAGAGATCTACAGCTGGCTAAGCAGAGCCAGCAACAACTGTAATTGATAAAAGAGTTATCAAGAGCAATTCTGCCACTTGTATCTCATTCAGCAATTTAAGCAAAGTGCTTCCGCCTTTTGTCACTTACCCTTTTTTGATCTTCCAGTCCATGTGTCACAGGCTTTCTTTTCTGATGTTGGCTGGATTCAGAGCCAGGTTCCATTTCCCAGCTACAAAGACTCTTCCCACCTCTTTAAGCTTTCCCTAAAAATCCATAGTATGAACAACAAAAAAAAAAATCTAAAAATAATTTTTTTAAAAAGGCAAGAGAATTCCTTCAAACTTTGTCCATCTTTTTTAACATCTTTCTAAATTCTTGTTTGCCATCACTGCTCATTAGCTTAACAAGCAGCCATTCTGCAAACCTCTATATCCTATTTTAGCTCAGATGAAGGTTTCCATTTACGTGTGCCTCACAGAAGGATGACAGAGCTGAATCCAAACCCAGTAGTTCGTGCCACATTATTGCTCCATCAGCAGCCTTTTCAGTGCATTCCTGGCACGGATAATTTATATGTCAATAAAGGTGTAAATGTGCATTTAATCCACTGTGTTGATATTATCAGCATCCCTCTCTTGGGCAACCTTCCTCCCATAAATCAATGTAAACACTTCACAGCAATAATTGCCTTTTGCAAATCTAGCAGGTGTTAATTACGTAAAATCATCCATGCATGCTTGTCATCTTCTTCTATGTATTCAAACAAATACCTAAAGGGGGAGGGAGGAAAAAAAAAAAAAAGCATTTCTTACCAGCTTGAAAGAAAAAAAGAAAATATAGATACTGATATTCTTTGCTCACTACCAGGAGCCACAAGTCAGAACTGATACAATAAGTACATATTTTGCATATATCACACTTTTCACCCAAGCCTCTCAAAATGCTTTGGTGTCTATTTGGTGTTACTTTGCTTTTGGGTCTTTCTGACTATAAGCACCCCAGAATGTCAACACCATATATCAGAGTCAAGCCTACTAAAGCCTGTAAGCATCAACTCAAAGTTCAGGCTTCCAGGATTCAAGTTCTGGATCTAAAGCCAAATTCTTCTGGGGTCATTCACCCAAAAATCTTTCCCCACAGTTTATAAGGTTATTGTGTGCCACCTCCCAAAATCCTCAGCACAAAAATACATGAACAAACAGCTTATAATTGTGATTTCAAGTGCCCCAATCCCTCCCAGGTTCACAACTCAATCACTTTATAATATTGTTCTTTATCTACTAAGAAGCTCAAGTTTACTACAACAGAGACAAATGGTTTCCCAAGTTAGTTTGTACGGTTGGAACAAATTAGCAGGCACCAAACAAACCCTACATTTTTTCCACATCTAAAAAGGCAAAGTATCAAATCTCCTATAGATACCTTAGCTGAGCACAGTATGAAGCCACATATTCATCAGCATGCTCTTGATACTAAAGCTTGCGATAAGCATAAAAAAAAAATATCCAAACATACCTGTCCTAAAGAAAAAAAAAAAGGGGGGGAGGGGAAATCAGTCATTCTGCCATCACTAAAGGTTGGATAGTATGAAAAACACATTTTATATAAACATAGCGGAAACTGGCAATCTCGCATCATTCTACCTGAACTGAATACCTGAAATAAACACCCAAGTTAGATAAGGCAGACTTTTGGTCAAATACACAAACAGATTTGGTCTATGTGCTGAGGCCACTGTTATTCCAAGTCCATAAAAAAGGACCAGAATGAAAAAAAAACACAATTACAACAGGTAGAAATACTGCTTTTGCCTATCACTTCAAATGCTTTTTCACTGCTCCTCCCCACAAAGCAGCAGTTCATTAATTCTTCTGTTGAGTACAAGAACATGACCAACTGCAGTGATGCTGTATTTTGCCATTTGAAAACAATCTAAAAAAAAAAATCTAACCCATTTTATAAAGAAACAAGAGGCTTCAGATTTTATTCTGAACAACAATCTCATCCTGATCTGTAGTTTCACACCTGCTGATAACACCTAGAAATTACAGGTAGCTCGAAGGCAGCAAAGGGCCTTTGACTTTAGCAACAAATATCACGCAAAAAAAAACCCACACAACACAACTTTTATAAATATCCTTAAGTCCCACCAACGAAAACTTTTTCCCTCCAGTGATTTCACCGTGATGTGACACACGAGACTGCATCAGTCACATCGTGTAATGCCATGCTGGAATAGCATGACATAACCAGTGCAACTAAGGACAACGCTTCTCTGCACGAAAGGTCCCCTGAACCAGAAAAGAAAAAAAAAAATCTCCATGCATATACAGTACTTAGTCTATGCTTAAGTAACCTCAGAGCATGCATTACTGGCTATTTAGTGTCACTACACAAGTTAGCTACCCTAAGCTTCGTAAAAAAAAAAAAAAATTAGCAAGGAAAGGACATATCCTGAAGCTTGAAGAACTATTTAATTCAAGTCAGCTGCAAAAAAAACATTTTAAGTATTTGTTCTATCGAACAAAAAGAAGCGTCTCTCTTTATCTCTGTGCATAACCACCTCCACACATGGATATGTAAACAGTAAACTGGCATTAAAAACAAACCATAAGTGCTAAGACTAAAGAGAAAGGCTTGCTGGGGAAATCACCACACCCCCATCACAAACGCCAACACGACAAAATGCAAAGCGACCAAATACGTGTTCTCTCATTTTCCTATGACTGCAACATCCCGAGGCCCCAATCGACTGCACCCGCTGGGCCGTGCACTGGAGAACCTCCATGAGAAAACGCCTTTCAGAACCCGAACCTGACCACGGCTCGGGCACATGACGGATCCCCACGAACCTCACGTGAATTCACATCCTCAGATGTAAGCCTCAAGGGCTGGAAGTGGATGTGTCCTACCAGGGTCCATCCTCACACACAGCCCCAAAAGGACCCACACCTGCACAAAACGCCTTTCAGAAATGTCCCACCGGACGCAGCCGGACCCCCAGCAATGCCTCCTGGTCTCTATAAAGCAAAGCGGATAAACACAACTTTTATTTCTCCTTAAAAACATAATTATAATAAACAATCTCACAGCATCGGAAATTTCTCATTATGCTTCAGAACGACCAACCGAAGCGGCCCCTGCTCGCGGGTCCTTCTCCACAAGTTGGAAAATAAAGAGCGCAGCGGTAAGTTTCCCGGTCTCTGACGCGGCCTGAGATGAAGGACAAATCCCCGCGGGGTCCCCCAACCCCCGGCAAGACCCAGCACCCCTCCGCGCCCGCAGACAATAAGGAAGCAAATACAATTATCAGAGGCCAGCGGCAGAACTCGCCCGGCGGCTCGTGGCTCGCCCGGAGGCCCCCGCCCCACCACACCGCCCGGGTCCTGAGCTGAGGGGCTGGAGACCCGCAGCCGCCTCGCACAGCCCCTTCCCAGCCCCACACCGCCGCGCCCCCCACCGCTTAAGTTGCGGCCCCGCCACCGACCGGCCGCCCGCTCCCTCCGCTCACTCACACACACACACACACCC
>VXBZ01002209.1:27479-55431 GCA_013399135.1 Heliornis fulica
GGCTGCCAGGCCAAGCGCAGGGCTCGGGACTGTGCAACCCGCACGGTGCACGCAGACCCCCACCGCGCTTTCCAGGGCGGGCGGTGCCCATGCGCGCAGCCGTCGCCCAGCCGTGTGGCGTTACCCGCCTTGGGATACCCACAAGATCACGGGCAGGGCATCAGGGTGGGAGTTGGGATAGCGAGCGTCACGCACGCACCCACGGGAGTGTAGGAATGGTGGCCGCACGAGGGGCGACGGGGAACAGGCACGAAGGTCTGGGGGCACAGAGATGCCACAAGGCAGCGTGGCATTATACAGCGCTACTGGCACTGTGTCTTTGGTACCAGACACGTCTTGATGAGGTACCGGTTCCAAAGCACCAACGTAAACGTCAGATGCGTGTTAGGGCAGATGTTTGAATTACTTGGAGCAGAGCCAGCCTGGTCCAGAGACTCACAGGCTTGGACAAGCAAGTGCTAAGGCAGCAGGCTGGGTGCACGGTCACACCCTTGAGTGGCAGCATTCTCCCTTGGTCACCCTTTATCTCAGCTAGCCCTGCTTAACCCACACGGATTCTGCAGGGAAGAAGAAAACTCCACCAAATACCATCACAGATGGAAAATATGCAGGGTTTGCCCTGAAAGATTTAGCCTCAAACTGAAGTACACGTTTTATAGTGAGAGATGGTGTTCAGAGAACAGTGAAGTCCAGTGTTGAGGTACCACAGATTTCTGAAGGCAGTCAGCCAGTCATAGCCCTGTCTGCTCTATCTGCTGACCAAGTAAGCCAAGAATGGCTACTGCCTGCCACCTTTTGAGACAGGTCAGTGGAAAGAGAAATGGTTCTGTTCCTCCAGAAGATACAGCTGGGCGCAGTGTCAGCCTTTACTCTGGGTACCAGCCCAGGATTTCAAGGCATTTATCTCATCCTCTGTGTGACCTTTAGCGAGTCCTATACACGACTTGTTCTGTGGCACCGTACTCCTGGGGAAAGAAAATTCAGTTCCCTGTCAAATAAAATGACTACAGCTTTACCTTGGTTTTAGCTTTCCCCTCAAGGTTCTTGATTCAGCAGAGCTACAGCTTGCAGCCCAGTATTCAAGACGCTCGCTAAGATGGACCACAAGTAAAAAAATTTACATTGCATTTAGGCTATTTCTTTAATTTAACTGTTTAAGCATGTGGCCTCTCCAAAAAGAAGTCTGTGAACTTAGGTTGCCTGAGGTTTTGTTTAAGCTTACCTAGGAAAACAAGGTGTTATGAATACCTAGGCTATTGTAGCTCCTGGGATCTCGAAGAACCCCTTGTGACGCTCTGTCTCACCTGTGCTCAAAGGCCTTTGCAAGCATTGGGTGTGCGTGGTGAATGACATTTCCATCACTCCATAACTCAGCTGCCATTTTTCGTATCTGATCAACGACTTGCGTTCCAACTACAGGAATGAGGCGTTAAGCTGGATGGGGTCTTCAGCAAATTCAGGTGGCATTTTAGTACAGAAAGATGTTTTATAGCACATTAGTAAGAAACTCTGCTTCTACTGTAAGATTTTTGTATTTAGAAAATCTTGTTTTAAAATATGTGGCTAGAGGTAGAAAAGAAGATTATAATAGTCTAGTCTGTGATAAAGGAATATTTCAATTCAATGGGACTGCTGTAAAGACCCTTATTTATTTTTCTCAGCAGTTGCATTTTGCCTTTCACTCGCTTGCCTGCAGCTTTGGTTGCTGTGGAGGTTTTCTTCTGTAAATTCTTCAAAGTGATGGATTTTCCCTTTGAAAGAATGCTTGAACGTAGTGTAACCTTTTTTTTTTTCCTGTGCATGTCTGATGCTTTAAGCTGTGAAAAGACAGGTGCACTGCCACCTCTCTTGCTCATTTGCATGCCAAGAGTCTGAAAACTTGCATTACTGGGATCATACTCACCAACTGAAGGGTGAAGATGGTGATCTCTACTCTTAGTTAAAGGGCATCTGCAAAGACATGTTCCTCTTCAGATTAGTGAGACATTCATCATTTTATGAATCAAAGAAGCGTAAGGCATATTCTTATTGATTAAATGTTACAGTTGCTGCGCTTATGTACCCTTGCCATTGCTCTTAAATTCAGACAGATAAAAGGCAAGAGAAAAATTCTGACATTTTAATCTCTACTTTAGAAACAGAAAGCTATGGCACAGAACTGATGAGGGGAATTTGCCAAAATTAGGTCTCCCAACCAGCCACAAGCTGTTCCCCTTCTTGTGGGCTCTTATCCTTTTGATGTGTTCCAGCCTGTTAGGTAGGTAAAAGTAATCATGGCTTAAATTACAGCCTTGGACTCTAAAAAAATAATGATCAAAGTCCACGTTCTACTCTCAGTGATGAGAGCTGAAACTAGGAGCAATTCATTGGGTATTAACACAGTAATAACTCTCATTTAAGAGTCCTTATGGAACAAGATGTAACAGTCATTGTCCTATAAAAATCAGTAACAAAAACGCTTTAAACACACGCCTTTGGCCTAGTGATAATGGCATTCAAATGCCAATGCAATCCCTATGAAAAAGCCACTTAGTATGTTCACAGAAATTAAATGATGCTGGGGAAGGAACACCAGCCAGAGACTCGGGACTCCTCAATCTGTCATCTTTCTGTCATCTCAGCCCACACCGGGTACTGTGGAAACATACTGGGTTCCCATAGGATAAAATCTACATGCCAGCCATGCACTGTAAATGCTTTAAATCAAAGATTGCCTTATATATTTAAATTCCATAGGTATTCTAACAAAACGAGCCCACGACCTTAGCTGGAATCGATAAGTGCCAGGTCCACAATAATTAAGTGTGCTCTAATACTGAACATGTTTTGGAGTTGTGATCTCAGAAAGGACAGCAGGACCTGACCCAATGCATTTTAATTGCCACTGCAATATAAGGCTTCATAAACACTGTGAAAGTCATGATGGCATAATCGCACCATGGGCCACAAACGCTCGAAAATATGAGGCTTCCTTTGCGCCTATTTTCTGATACTACAAAATGTCACAGAAAGTTCAGATCTAAAACAGTAAAAGATGCCTTAAAATACCAAATGTTTTTCACATACTTAAAGAACAAGATTTTATAGTAAGTGAAAAGAAGTTTCATTATTAGAAAACAAAACATTCAGAAACAGCTACACGCAATTCATCATCTAAGGAATTTAAATCCTCTAACTTCAGATAATTCAGCTTTGATCCTTAGACTGTAAGAGTCAACATTTCCTGAGGTGTTTTCACAGAGTTTTCAGGACAACCCTGAGTTCATTTTTCTCTCTGTCTGCTGCAGGGTCTGGTAAAACGTTCTGTTATGAAACTGATGGCTGCAATGGTCAGGCTGTTTAGAGAGCAGAAAAACAGGGATGTTAGACTAAAATAGCAAGGCTTTCATTAATTTTTCAGGCTCCGTTACGTACCTTTTAGCTTTTGGCTGCAGGGAATCAAATTGAACATCCATATAAGTTCTGACTTACAGCAATGAATTCTTAAAAATGTCTTATTTTGCATTTTTAAGATGTTACTGTGTAATGCATGTACATTAAGAAAAGTTGTTGCTTTCAGGGATAGAATGCATCTCAAGAATCTATTTATCTCTATGAAATCAAATATAATCTTTGAAAGATTAACTCTTGAGAGAGCCAGTAGGTTTCTTCTAGGACAGCAAGATGCTGTCATTCTTTGTTGGGTTTTTTTTTGTGTGTCTGGGTAATTGTTTTGTTTTTTCAATATTAAATTTTTATTTAAATAAAATTTACATTTAGAAAATGAAATCAACTTCTGACTTGATCAGTAGAACAAGACAAGTCTGTAACACCTTAGAAACTGCTTTACTCATTTACCTTTCCTGTGATCTGAAAACTATAAGACTAAAGAGAAAATTCAAAAGGTAAATTTAAATGACAGTTTTATAATAAAAGGGAGAGCTGCTCTCCCACAATTGTGTCCACCCTGTACTTATTAAAAGGTGGGTGCCCCTACCTCTTTGGTGAGAAAGATGTAAGTTCCTTGCTTATGGCTCATAACAACAGCTGTTTAGATGAAGTAAAATGTCAAAAAAACATGTCTCCACAGCAGTTTACCTGAACTAAGATTTTGTTTCATAGTGTAACTATTCTAAGTCAACCCTCCATGAACTATCATTATGATGGCGATCAAGAGCTGGCATCTTTTTTGTCCTCAGAGTTGTTACAGCACACTTCCAAGTTTAGAATGCGCATCTCCTCAAAGCAGCTAACTTCATACATGGCTTGTATCCATGGTCTGCCAGCATCTTCTGTGGTCACTCATCATTACAATAAAAAGAACTCTGCAAGGGTTAGTTAGGATTGTGGCAAACCATTGTCCCAAGACATAACCAGCATGCCCATACTGCCAAAGTGACCTGCTCTCTCCTTTAACCACTATCTATGTTCTCTCAGTATATCAGAAATTTTTACTAAGTGGCATCTTGCTGCACTTCGATTCTATCACTATCAAGTACTTATTTTGCATCATGGCATCCAAATCTCAGCTTACATTCTTCAAGATAAAAACAGAGTTCGGAAGAAGTGATTTGATGATGTGTATGTTATCTTTTCTTTGGCAGATGAGGCTAAGAGCAGACCTTGGTTGTTTGCCTGCATTCTTCCCTGAACATCTGCCAGATGTGATAGTATTCTTAAAATTCTCTCTGCTGTTAGTGTCTCCCTAGCCTCTGAAGCCTGGCTGCCTAATTGGAAACTACTCCTTTTTCAGGCTGCCAAAGGAAGTGGGATACACCGGCCCTCACACCATGCTCGCCTCAGCCTGCAAGTGCCATAGGATTCCTGCTTGGGCACAGGGACGCTGCTAGCTACGGATGACTTCACAGAACAAAATGGATTTTAACTGTTATTTGGTGGAAATTCCATCTAAGGGAAGTCAACCTGGCCTGTTACACACCTGATTTTAAAGATTTCAGATCTTTGTTTTACATGAACAGGCCACTTTGAGAGTGTCTTAGGAGATCTACATTCAAATAGGTTCTCCAAAACACATTTTCCATGTCTTCTTTTATCTGAACGCAATCTGTCTTACAAGTTAGTCACATACACTGTAAAAGTTTAGAGACTGCATATAAACATGTTTAATGAAGCTGAATACTGCAAGCATAAGCAGCAAAAATATTTTGTTTACTTAACATTTATACACACTCAAGTAAAAGCTTGTTAGGTTTGGTTGGCTAAGCTTGTTTTCAAAAGGGACCTAGAAAGCTGAAAAAATTAAGTAAATCAACATATGCATAACAACACATTCATATTAGCATTCTAGTTAAGTCAATGATTAATTCTCCTTTTGAGGAAGAAGTGGTGGCAAAGCAAATCGAGTCTAATATCTTGTAGCAGTATTATAATCGCCTCAAAATTCCAGATTATATCAACACGTCTATATGCAACAATGGTAAAACTTCTAGAGCCTAAACTTTAAAGAGAAATCTGAATAAATGTATGCTTGCTTGAGTACTTAAGTATAGAGTCAAACTAGGTGCTCCCCACAATTAGCCTACCTGCTCTGTCTGCAAACAAAGAGATCACTAGAGTTTTCTACCGACTTCAAATGGCTGAACTGGAAGAGCAGGATAACAGCACAGCGACAAGGACCAATTCTGAAATAAATCGCCTGTGGTCAGAAAGGTCCATATGAACTCCGGTGGGATGGTGAGAAACACTGTAGCAGTGTCTTCTTGGAAATATGACTAGCTGCTCTGTCTTGGACAATCTGGATATCATGAATGTTATAAATTAGCTTTGAATAAAGGTTTGGTGGTTTATTTTCCCCACTGATAGAGTTTTCCATCCTATCTACCACAAAGATTGTAACACAAAGCATTGCCCAGCTGGGAACCATAAGACCAGCACTGGAGAGCAAACTGAAACCTTCTGCAGGGGGTCAACCTTTTCACGGTGACTCAGTAGACAGAAAACTGAGCCTTTTCCTCTTGGAGACAGGAAGGACCATATGGGAAACCCAGTATGGATTAAGAGAGGGATTGTGAATACCTGAGAAGAGCATCTTGCTACAGATTTTAATTAGTGGCTACAGCAGACAGGGAATTCCTTACCTTAGCAGCCCAGGAGATGGGGACTTCCAATATCCAAACCAAGAAGCTGAGAAAGCAGCCTTTATTTCCATATTCTGTCCTTAAATACGCAGTACTCCAGTGTCTTAACAAGGCTCCCTTTCAAGGGAAAAAGAAGTTACTGGGAAGGTCTGTGTAAAATCTTGTGGCTACAGAGATAAATTGTCAACATAGAAAGATAAATGATAATACCTTGCGTCCCAATAGCAACATCTGCATCGTTTTTTTTAAAGGTTATTCTGGGATGTGGGATTTGGGGGTATTAATTTCAGTAATATTAGTAAAGGCTTCCACAGGTTTTAGATTATAAGAGAAACAGAAGGGTTCATGTATGATCCAGCAGCTCCAAATATAAGTCAGTAGGCTAAAATATGCTCTGGCTGGCTAAAGCCGTAAGAAACTGGTCTGGTATCATAGCTGACCTTGTTTTGAGCAAAAGGTTGAAGTAGAGACCTCCTGAGGTCATTCTAACATGAATTACCCTCTCCTTCTATGAAAATAGAGACTGCTTTACCAAAACCAGTGCAGATGTTAGAAGAGAGAAGATAACTCCCATTTTGAAAATAAATTATGGCTTTAGAAAAGACTGCATTATACCAGTTATTTTACAGTCCAAAATTACATAAACCTGACTGAGGAACTTCTATTTTCCTAATATAAGCCTACAGAGAGAGCAGCATGACTCTGTCAACACTGATGCAGTCCTGTAAGATTCAGCTGGATTTAACCAGGACCACATTTTAATTGGGGAAGTACAAAGACTGAGAGCAGAAGATTAGAAACATTGCTAGGAAGTTTTTACATTAACTTTTTTAATATAAAAAAGATTGTTTAAAAATATGGGCATTTACAACCCCATGTTACCTTAACATCAAATGAAAATCTGTTTGCTTCCATTTTAAGGTAAGTTTATATGATTGCAAAGATGTTCATGAACAGGTGAGCTAAAAGAGAGAAGAAGATAGGTTGGGAGTTCACATTTTTTGCTTTAATATTAATATTTTGCACTTCTACAATCTCTTTCATCTAAGGATTTCAAAGCACACTACGGACATTAATGAATTAAGCCTCACAGCAGTCCTGAGAGAAAAGGTAATAATTTAAAGATTGAAATTCAAAGAGATGAATGGATATAAATAGGAAATAGCATTCCTAAAATTTCATATAGTACTTAGACCATATGGAAAATCTGCTGTTTTCTCCTTCATTTATGTCCTATGTGCCTTCAAGGCAATTCACACTACTAAAAAAACTGGTAAGAAGCATTTACAACTGCTTACATGCAGACAGTTTGCATACAATGACTGCAGTAGTACCAAAAATAAACAGATTGCAAAAAACAGTGGGTGTTTTGAACATGTTAAAGTTAATTTCAGACTATACAGGTAACAGATTTCACAGATTACTTTTGTATTGAAATGGATTTGCTTTACAAATTACAAGATTCAGGAATGTATGAAATAATGAAGACAGCACTGTTAGAGAAATGCTCTCCTGCTCCGAAACAAACCCAAAGTCTCTGAACATGGAGGCCACAGCAGAAGGAAAGAGTCTTGCTGCTCACTGGAACAGAGACTAGAAAAACGCACAGTATACAATACATTAAAAAGCACTTACATCTTTAATGAGCAGCCAAATTCCTGTGCCTTTGCTAACCTGACAAGTTTCATATATAAATAATTCCTCTGCTATCTAGCAGAATTCATCCCACAGGATGCAATATTATCTGCGATGATAAAAACAGTATCCTTCAGAAAGCAAGTGAAGCCTTTGATGCATGAGGACATGGCATTTCAGGGGGTGAGCAAGTATTCTGTGAAGCCTTGCAACTTTTCTTTCCCTTTTATGTTTCCATTGGTCACAGATACACTTTCCTCTCAGTCATATTTGCAGTTCTGCAAGCTGTAAAAATTCATAAGCAAGACCCAAAGGGAAAGTACCTTGTGTCCCCCAGGGAGAATATGTGCTGCAATCACATAATGAGTGATCTCTTGATGTACAGCTATCATTCAATAAAAGAGTCAACAGTTGTGTTAAGAGCGTGTAATTTCCTAGCTCAGAAGTTGTTGCTATCCTGGGGCATTAGAAAGTGAACCTCTTTGCAGTTTATTTTTTTTTCCCTGAGGTTGGGCTTTGGGTTTTTTTAATTGATTATTCATACTCTGAACTGAGCAAGAAACTTAGAAGTATTTGATTACAGAGAAAATAGCTTCACATCAACCAAGAAAACCTGCAATTACAAGCTGAAGCTCATTTCACACTAAAAAAAAGATTACAAGACCAGAGTTATAATGCATGCATATTAGCCTTTATTTACAATTATTACAATTAAGCTTCAAGATAAACATCTAGGAGCAATTTTTCCTGTAGGAGGGCACTATTTTAAGTGCTGAACTTTAAGAGCTCCTCAGTCACTTTGGCCACCAACCATCTGGTTCAAAACAGCAGCATCATTTAAAGGCCATCCTCACCTTTGCTTATGCTGCTATGTATCTCTGCCTCTTCAGAGAATAGCAAGCTAGAGAGAAAAAAAAAAGTCCAGCCCCAAAAACATCGCTATGCAGATTGACCAGAAATAGCACTACTGTGGTAAGTAAAGCCAGCTCCCTTTAAAACAACTCTAAAGTCTCCAAAAGTAAAAGCGGATGTACCAAGTCATGCCAAAAATCAGTTCTGTTCAATACCCTATCCCTAACAGTGCTCCATCACTGTTACTGTCTGTAAAAAGATGTAAGAGCAAACTGAGCACAGAGTTGCATTTCTCTACTTTATACTCCCAGGTTCCAGGAATTTGTGGCTCACAGCCTGAGCCAGACGATGCTTTCTTGTTCTCGCGTTAGAAAGTGAATACTCACAAGTCCTCAGAACATAAATAGTAGGGAAATCACAGGTACCCAGGCATGTCACACAATTTTGTCATTTCTTTGCATTCTTTTAATACTTATTAAAATACCTATTATAATTACCTATTTTAGGTAAAACTGTATTAATTCATACTTGAGAAAACAAAGCAAGACCCTTTTCCATGATGTCCATGGAAAGGACATGAAGAAATGGGCAGATTAAAATACAGGAAATTCTACTTAAATACCTTTGAAGTCTTGTTTTGTTGGGGGTTTTGTTTTGTTTTAGTGTTTTTTGGTTGGCTGGGTTTTGGGGGTTTTTTTTTGGATGGGTTTTTTGTTTGTTTGGGTTGGTTTGTTTCTTTTGTTTTTGTTGGTTTTTTGTTGGTTTTTTTTTTAGCTTAAGGGTGATCAAATGCTGGAACAGGTTATATAGTCTCCATCCTTGGACACAATTCTGGACAACTGGCTGTTGCTGACCTTGGTTGGGCAGGAAATAAAACTAGGTGATGTTTCAGGGTGCCTTCCAACCTCAGCCACTCTGATTTTGTGAAAAGCCACTGATTAGCAAGTGGTAGTGTGCTGCAAAAGATCCAGATCTAAAAGGTTTCTGTTCTTCCTGGCTTGAAGAAAGACTTGAAACTTCCTCTTGTGCAGCCCAAATGTGAGTCACATGCACTTAGTCACTCTCTGTTGCTTAACAGTTAAGACATTCCCTCAATCTAAGACAATTACCCAGGGTATTTATCTTTAGTTGTCTTGTATGAGCAAGCTCTCATAAAAGTCAACAGCAAAAAGTGCTATGGACTTTAAAATATACACTAAATATATTTAAAATATTTAATAATAAAATACTTAAAATATATTGGGCTTTGTTAAACCTTTGAGTCCCAGGTGCTTATGCACTAACAGTTCATTGTCAACAGAATCTGAACTGTTCAGCTCCCAAATACAAGTAAAATCTTGAACTAACAGTTTGAACGACTGGTAACAAATATAAGATCAAAACAACCTCTCTTGTCCTACACTATACAAATTTTAAGTAGGCAAAAGACCCCCTTATTATCAAGGGGTCATGCATCTCAGAGAAGACACAAACATTTGAGAGGTCTGCAAAATTCAAGCTCCCAAGCTGGGTTTCATCTCAAAAATCCTCACACACACTTAATTAACATATTAAGAGCTTAAACCTCCAGTGTTCTCCATGCTGGCTTCTCTCATTTGAAAGCTACTTTATCTTTTATGGGTAGCACCAGCCCTTATCTTCTCTATGGCTTAGCCATTGAGCATTTATTTCAGCTACTGATAATGCACCTGGATGTACAGCAAAATTTTACTTTCTAATCCGAACTCAGTAATGATGTGCAGCATCAAGATGTGTATAGTTCTTTCCTTTGAAAAGCAGAGGCAGTAGGTTTGCAAGCTCCTACATAAATCATCAGGACTCTCTCCATGTTCTTTATATGCAGTACACACACACACTACTGCATTCTACTTTCCAGTACCCAAAGGTTTTTGTCAAGATGCTGCTTATTCCCGGTTAACAGAGCTCAGAGACTTCCCATCAGCTCTGGAAGGATCTTTAATCCAGAGCTGCAAACATTTAAGCTAGAAGATTATTTGATCTCAACTGTAGTTTGTTTGTTCTCGTATGTGGAAATGCCTTTGGAGTGTTTAAGTGCCAAATTCCTGACAAGGTGGTTCCCTTGCCTATATTGTTCACTCTCAATATCTCTCCCCTAAAGCACCACAGCAAGGGTATTTAAGCTGTTCATCTAAAATGAATAGTGTCTATCAAAATATAAACATGCAAGTAAGCCTAAGGATGGCTGTATGTGTCTTGACAGAAGCTACTTGCACCCAAGATGCCAGTGTTTCTTCTGACAAAGAGAAACATATTGCTCCTGTATTATTTGTTACTAAAAAGGAGTTTACACCAAATTCCCAAATCCAAACATCAGACACCAAGAAGATCAGAATTCCAGATTAAAAATAGTAAATAGCACCTTATTTTGCATAACATTCAAACTCCAGTTTATGCCTATGTTCATTTATAACTAAGACTGGCTTCATAGCCTACACTGTTAGGGAGCTGATGAACATGGTTTGGCTTTGCTTGTATTACTCACCCAGAGAGCTAATGTTCTATTATAATTCAATTACTTCCACGACACTGACACTAGCAAGTACTAATTCAAATAATAGTTCTAAAATATAATTGACACTAAGAACTCCTCTGCTGTCTTGGGTGCCCCAAGATGGCCAAGCCAACTCAATAAAATAAGAACACAGCTAAGATTAGAATTTGGGTGGTTCTTAATCCAAGCCAAGGCATCCAGCATCTCAGCGAGGCATGCAGCTTGGCTGCTGGCTAACTGCGTGCCCCTACAGTGGCAAGAGCAATGTTAGATGTATACCAAAGAGAGTTTTAATTAGATTTACAAAAATCTGATGAGGAATAAAGGAAATATGTTTGTTTCCAAGATAGGTTAGAGCAATACTGACTTGACTTCGTTCACTTTGGCTGTTGTCAAATCAACTTGCTATGGCCTCTCCACATTTGGCACACTATAAAACTCCCAATGATTGCTAGTTATCAGATATTGTTCTACTCAAATACCACACAAGTTTGCATTGCAGTTAAAAGGAACTGTCTTTGCTTGCAAGCATCTGCTCCCATACTAATTTAATCAGATCAAGCACTTAGTTGAAATCTGTCCCAATATAAGCCAAAATTTATTGGCATGCAAACCAAACCAGATATAAGCTTATTTCACATTGGCAGTCCTAACCTACATCTTTACACACAAAGTATTTTCAAGGGAAGGAGAAGGTGGCATGGGCAGGAAGATGAAGATGGGGTGGGCAGGAAGACCAGATGCAGATAAACCACAGCTGACAAGTCTCTGCCTAACACCTTTACACATACAACAAGTTTTACCACAACCACTGAACAAAACACGGAGGAAGTAGTATAAGCCATAGCATGAACCAGCCCTGACACTGCACTGCTCAGCTGCTGCAGGTGAGGCAAGAAGCACTGCTTTGTTGGCAACATGAGCCTCAGTCGAACATCTTTCTGCCTTGTTATAAACTGTTAAAGGTGAAGGAGAGCAGAAACAAGATCTAAAGAACCAGTATCTAAGGCAACTACAACTGGATCATGTGAATTTGCTCTTTACATTCAACGTCTCCTAGGCTTCTTGGAGCAAGTTTGGCTGTTTGGTATTTTTTGAAGAGTGCAATAGAATTAACACCAATAAAAGGTCCCTATACGTTTTGGTAATTTCACCCGTAAACTAGCTGCTACTACTCATGCCTTGGCAGAGAAATTTCTTTATGGGAATTGTGTGCTAAGACCAGGGACTTACAAAGAAAAAGAAGGTTCTATACCTAAACTACTCTGTATCAGTCATGGAAATAAAAACATGCTTCCACTTACCAATTTATTTTTTTTTTTGTCTGGGTGGGGGAAAGAGGGAGTTGAGCAAAGCATGTTATGACTATTGACCTGAGACAGTCTCCTGGAAATAATCTAACAGCAGGGAACAGCAAGTCCTTTTCAAAACCAATGAAGCAAGAAAATGCTGTTGACCAACCTACTGTGAGAGATTTGAGGGAGGAGAGAGGACAGAAAAAAAAAGATGGAGAAGGAGAAAAAGATGAAATTAAGCCTTAGACTCTTACTTAATATTTCCTCTAAAAGAAACCCACATCACTTCAAGGCCATCACTTTAATGCCATCTCCACCATAACTAACCTTTGTTCCAAGGAAAGGCGCTTGTTTTTAGTGGCAGCCAGCTGGCCTGCCTAGGCTTATGACAGCAAGACTTTTTGCTCACAGTATGCAGAGCTACATAGCCTTGGATGTTTCCTGATATGTCTCTTCTTATAATGCCCTATGGTAGATTTGAAAAACAAGACAGTATTTCTTTAAAATTAGTATCACTTCTTGCCCTTCTTCAGGGGCTCTGTATTTTCAGTAAAAAGCCACTGAGACCTAAGAATTCTGAAATCTCCGTGTTTGTTTAAAAAAAACCCAAAACAATCCAAAACAAACCTAGGGGGAAAAAAAAAACCCACCACCCCCACCCCAAAACCACAAAACAAACACACACCCCAAACACCAAACCAAAACATACTCCCAGACCTGATAAGGTGAGATCACCATCAGTCAGCATTGCCAGGACCACTGTCACAGTGAAATTATGGCCTCAGAGAGATCTGAGGGTGAGGAGGACCTTGCTGGCATACATTTTGTGCGTGTTTCTTCAGATGCTACTACCAGTACCCATTGGGTCAAGTGATATAGACATGTTGGCCCTAAGAACATAGATAGTGCCCGTGTTCGCTATTTGCTTTTGACAGATTCTTTTCCTCAACAAGCCAGCTTTTGTTTCAGAACTACAGTGGCCAATACCGATATATTGTTGGATTTGAACCTAATGGTACTTAAAAATATTAGAAAGTGCCTGACTGCCCTCTCAAATAAACATTGTTCACCACCTCAAATAACTTAAGGGTGACTGTAGATAAGACATGATCATGTTAGAGAAACTTCCCAGTCAGGATTTTGTTTTTTCTTCTGCTTCGTTTTCAATGATCTTTGGTTCTTTTTGTTGATCATTCATTCTTTTTTGTGCATGTGCACAGACACTCAGAGTAATCTCCCAATGAAATACAAAACCCTCAATGTTAATTCATCTTATGAGCTAATCCGTTTACACTGAAAGCCAAGAGACTGAAATTATTATTGTTGCGCAGTGATAATTATGGGCTCCATCAGGAAGCCGTAGCAGTGGATTTGACTTTACCCATTCCTCATCATTTTCCCACATCAAGTCTGCTAAACTAAACTGTACATAATCAAAGGGGGGTCTATTGTCTGTGTTAGGAAAGTCAGAATTGAAGCTGCATATGAACTCCATCTTTTATTTATGGCATTCGTTGGTGAATCAGACACTTTTTTCCCACCACATCATAAAGGAGAGTGGAATCCTGCTCTAAACTGTCAGAAATCATCTTTTCTTATTACTCAGATATCTGTAGCCACTGTTAACACAGGCCAACTCCATGAATAAATTAGTATGTATTTACATTTTTAACCATGACATCACGCTTTAGGATTCTTTTCCAAGGAAAAAAATCCATGTTTAGTTCAAGAGTAAAAATGAAAACAGAGCAGGCGGGGTTTTAAGAACTCTGAATAGTTACCAATAAAAGAAATCTCCTCTACTGTACCAAACACGGATGTTCTACCAAAGCACCAACATCAACATGCAGAAAAAAACCCAACCAAACTAGTGATGAAATAATGAAGATACTTTCCCACATATCTAGGTATCAAATAAATAGCCAAGAAAAAGGTAGTGAAAGAATAAAGAAAAAGATAAAACAAAAAATCCTACAAACCATCTTTGGGATGAAAGCAAGCATGTGTAAAGGGAGCCCAAAGGGTAATGTAATTCAGAAAGCTTTAAGTGCCTGAAAATGAAGGCTTAGATTGAAAGTGCCTCTTTAGCCATAACTCTTATGTCACTAACGTAAAGCTATAATCTTTTTTCCTATGTTCTCACTATTATCCAAGCACTACGTGTCAGTTAAGATGTAAGAGAGCAGGAATTTTCAGTGGGGCGGAAATCTTTTGTCACCTGTTTTCTTATACATAAGAATGTGAAGAATAAAATAACAATTTTGCCATGGCTTTTAACTAATCTTTGGTTTACTGGTGCTGTGACAACCTTTTAAGGAGGTAGAATGTGAAACCAAATAATACTTTAACACTCTAATAGACTGGAAGTATCCTTTTTTTTTCCTCATCAAAAATAGCAGTTTCAATAAACACCAGAAAGGTTAAAGCCTGTACTATAATAAATGTGGAAAAGAAACAGATTTGTTAGCAAGCAGGAAGGGATACCAGTTCAAGCTTCCAATATCTTTCTTGTATATTGAGGGCTGGTAGATAGTATGTAACTGCCTGGAGTCAGTTTGCTTTACAAATGTTCTTACTTACTACCAGGGAAAATACGGTATTTTCACCTATGTATTTCACTGGAGAGAAAACAGAAGCACTGCAAAGAAAAATGATTTATGAAAAGGTCTTCCTCATCCACAATCTGACACGCTTTAATAAAATAGCTCATGTAAGAATAGTCACACTGGTGTTTGCAGCACCAGTTACAACATAAGATACTAATGACAGCAAGGAGGAAAGCAGAGTATATCTCTGAGTGAGCAGATGCTATTTCTTTTGATTCATGACTGGATATTTAAAAGGTTTCAGACTGAAGGCAGACTATGGATTTGAGTGGGATACCTGAATTTTGAACAGAGCCACTCTCCAGAGAAAGTCCATGAAGAAGGGCCTAGAAGACCAGACACAACCCCGCTCAGCCACATCCACTCCTTATTCTCTCACTCATTTGGCACACTGACATACAGACAGCTGAACTGGTGTCCCTGGTTAGGAAGGGCTCTGCACACGAAGCCATTTCCAGGAAATGGTTTCAATTTCTCAAGCTATTATACAAGCATCTTAGTAACACAAACCCGTCTGTTACCTTTTAATACAGATACTTATTTTTTCCAACCTGTATTTAAGAACCTAGTGCATAAGACCTCATCTCTCACTGACCAGAACTCCATTGAGTGCAATTTTACATGGCTTTTAAAGGGACAAGGGACTCTTCCATCTTCATTCTTTTCTCTACAACTGGGGAAACGATTAATACAGCAGATAATTCTCAAAAGAAGCGCCTCTCTGTGGGAAGAGCTCTCCACCCACAACTTAAAATGAGCTCAAGAATTGAATACCCCAGTCCTCTAACCACGACTTCCTCTGTAGAATCCTGGAAGGGTTTGGGCTGGAAGTGACCTCAAAGCCCACCTAGTTACAACCCCCTAACATGGGTAGGAACACCCTCCACTAGTCCAGGTCGCCTAAGCCCCATCCAACTTAGCCTTGAACACTGCCTGTTGGGCAGTGTTCAAGGCTAAATTCTCTAGGCAGCCTGTGCCAGGGCCTCACCATCCTCACAGGGATTATTCTTCCTAATATCTAATCTAAATCTACCTCCTTTTAGTTTAAATCCATCACCCCTTGTCCAATCACTCCATTACCTTGTAAGCAGTCCCTCTCCAGCTTTCCTGGAGTACCCCTTCAGGTCCTGGAAAGCTGCTCTGTGGTCTCCCCAGAGCCTTCTCTTCTCTTCTGAAGAAGCTGAAGTCTCTCAGCCTGTCTTCATAGGAGAGGGGCTTCAGCCCTTTGGTCATCTTTGTGGCCTCCTCTGGACTTGCTCCAACAGCTCAATTTCTTTCTTGGTTGAGTTTAACCACAAACATTTTCTTAAGGAATACTCCAGGTCATTGTATTTGAGTTTTGAATCCACATAGGTGATCACTCGTACAAGTTATACATCTCTTTCAAAGAAAGTAATTAAAAAATATCATAAGCAAAGTTACAACTATGCTAACAGCAAGACCCAACTTCTTTCTTCAGTGTTAGTCTTACACAGGACTTTGGAGGTTGGTCAGGGTTGGGTTTTTTTGCTAAAAGTAAAATGAAGTTCAAAACCCAAAGTTCTCACCCCAAAGTGTTTCTGTACTCTGAGGTAACTAGACAATAAAACGCTTCAGTCACCCACAAGGAAAGCACTCAAACTGCAGTCATGCATCCATGCATTTGGGTATTGTCTCCTGGTTCCTCAATTTCACACTTTGCCAGAAGCAAGCAGTAGCAGCAAGTTTCAATTACTCACATCTAAAACACTTAACCAATACAGATGAGCCTGAACTGTGCCATTTGGATCCCTGCTTCTGATACAGAGACAGTATCCTTTTGAATTTTTATGCTGCCTGATTATCATTATTTTGAACATAGCTTTCTGCATCCTAAAGAGACATATTAAAGCAGAAACGTAGCAATTAACGTGTTACTTATTACAAATCACATAAGGGTAGTAGCTTTTTTTAGCAAGGAAAAAGCATTTCTTTCTTTAAACTTTGAAGAAATGAAATGCATTCTCTGCTGCCATAAGCAATGTTGGAAAGCAACCTTTTAAAATGCAAAGTGGTTGCTCTGTTTATTCACAGCCACAGAAATTACACGTTAGCTTGCCATGTGCACAAATGGATTCACATCTGTAAATTCCAAGTAGTTCAGTAAAGTTTACTGCAGCACAGTTTACTCATTTTGTTTGGCTTGTCTGTTCTGTTAGCATCACTCCCATTGCCTAGGATTGGAATTAGTCCAAAGGATCACCTAAGGAGGCACAGTTGTAAAAGTTATTACTACAGCAACTCCTCAGTTGACACCCCAGTACATACTTCCATCCTGGAGCCATTTCTACATAAATACAGGTCTGAGTTATTACAGTCTGAATTAAATTCACTTGCTTATCTCACATAGAAATAACTAGTGACAAAGAAGTCTTGAGACCAGGGCTAGCTTTTCTCTTACTTTATGTTCAGGAAAAATAATAGCCACATTCAGTATATTACAATCATCTATATTCTACCATTTGCTCTCTTAATCCAAGAAAACATAGAAATGTTGAAATATATCTGCTGATGGAGTTCACTCAACATTTCTATAATTAACCCTGCTGAGAAAGTCATTGTAGAGAGGGTTGAATTTGGGTTTTTTTCCACAGAGAGGGGAAAACAGATTAATTCCTTGGCAACAAAATTCTAATTAATAAAAAATGTGGCTCTATTCATTCTTAGCTTCTTCATTACAATAAAATATCAGATGTTTACCGCTGAAATTATAGTCTTGATTCAATGCAAAATCAGGTGGCTCTTAAGATTTAATTATAAAAATAAAAATTAGGCTTATTGACTCTGCACAAGTGTTTATCTTTATCTGTGATTCACTGATTACAGAGATAAATGATTTAACATGAGGCAGGACATTCTGCAAACAACTGGAGAAGCATGCTTATCTCCAGCTCAACAGACTGCCAATCATCCCAGCAAACCATCCCCATGTCAACAGCAGAGAACTGGCTTTGTACCTCCTCAGCTTCATTCAAGCAAAACAAAACCCCAAAATTTTCAAGATCAATATGCCTTGTATATAAAGGCCACTTAGGGCACTACTCATGCTGCCACCAAGGTCATTGCCAAGAGGTCCACTTCTTGGTATATACTAGCTTCCACCGTATCTATTCCGATATAAGCAGTAGTTTTCCATGCCAATACCCCATTTATCTGAGCTTGTTTCCTTTATAAGCCACATCTCCCTTCTGTTGAAGACAATGCAAGTGTGCCCAGGACAGAGAAGCTTTGTCTTTTCATAAATTAATGAACCTGACCCTGGCAGTATTTAATGGCTTACAACTTGTCCATTGAAGCTTGTCTGTGCACGCTATAATTTCTAGTGGAAAAACACTGAGCCTTACCTACCTGGTATTATCTGTCTTCAATCACATTTTTGTATGAAATCCAGCTGTTGAGAGGTGAAATAAAAAACAGCAGCAGTGCTGGCTTTTCTATTTTTCTGTAGTTTTCTTTAATCTAGGGGACTTGATAATGGAGAGGTGTGCCTGAACCTTGGTGGTTCCCCCCCACCCCTCCCCAATAAAGTGCATACCAGATTTCACACTTATTTGATATAAAGATAGCAATTTGAATAGACTAAGAAAGGGATGGATATGCTGGCTCAATACTTAAAGGAAATACATATTTTTGCACCTATAAACTCCAGAAACACTGACAAGCTGAGCAGTTAGCATATTTATTCCACAAGCTTCACCCCTCTCAGGCCTCTATCAGTAAGGTGTAAGTAACACCTTCTTGCCCTCAGGCTTTTTAGTCTGCTTCTAGAATTAAGTAGCTACCTCTGCTCCACTCCACAAAAATCCATGTGGAAATCCTCCCTACTAAGATGCCTGAAGTATTTCTCTTTACTTCTCTGTCCTATCTCCTCAGTGTGTCCTAAGCCATCAGGAGAATATTCCCAATTCTTTTGTAGAAGCTCTTTCACCTGGGCAGCTTAATTTGCTTTTTATTAGGCCAGAGAAAGACAGACATCATAATTGGAAACTAAGGGCATCCACCTGTCATGCTTACCCTACACCAAAAATCATACAGTTATTCAGTGTGCAAAATTCACTGGAGACACAGGGAATACCTTCTCACAGATACACATGCCATGAGATTCCAACATTTTTTAACTCTTTGGACCAATACATTTATCTGTAGCATTTACCACGCAGAAAATTTAAAACAATCCTAGGCATAACCAGAGGCAGGTATTTGGGTGCCTGTGCAAACTGAAATGGGCTTGGCTAGAGAGAAGGATCTTGGGTATGCAGGAACCTCAAATCCCACACCTTGCCATCGACAGGGACACCCTCCACTAGCCCAGGTTGCCCAAAGCCCCATCTAAATTGGCCTTGAACACTGCCAGGGATTAACCACAGCCTCTCTGGGCAGCCTGAGCCTCACCACCCTCACAGGGAAGAATTTCTTCCTAATATCTAACCTGAATTTCACCTTCTTCAGCTTAAAGCCACTACCCCATCCTTAACTCTCCTTCCAAGCCAAACCATTCTATGATTCTATAGAAAATCCAAGGGTAAGGATTTTAGAAAAATCTAATCCCCATCTTCAAATAAATGCCTTAATTACTGAAAAATCCATCCTTGCACATTTTGTGATTGTGAACAGAATATTGAGTCTTTACACATCTCAGCTGATGCTCCTGGATGCTGCCATAATTCAGACAAGAAACAGCAATAAAACCAACTGGCTGCTGTCCGACCGTATAGACAAACCTTCTCACACCACCCCAAAGGACCTGAACCTGCTGGGTGCACATACACACTGGCAAACACCATTTCACATGACAAAGTTCTCCAAAGAAGTAGCTTCCCTTTTTTAAGCTGGCAACAAAAAGGGGGCCCTCACGTAAGAGGGTGCAAGCATCCACCAGGATAAAAGGTGCTTGTAAAAAGGTACCTCCATGACTTAACAGCCTATTAAACTTCATCTCACCGATGCAATGTGCCAAGTGTCTTTCCAGGCCCCTGTCTTTTTAACAGATAACTCTCCATTGTGGCTAAATACTGTATCAGTCCTCTCAGAGGAAAACGGAGCACACTCCCCAAATCATGTACACCTGACTGACAGGCCACGGTCTGGAGTACAGCCGAGCCGGGATTCACAGTAAAACCCCCAGTTAATCATAATCTTCTCTGGATGCAAAAATTTTCCAGTGTCAGATTATTTGGAAGAAAAAAAGGCTCTTTGTTAGAGCACCACACATTCTCCTGCATTCTCCACAGGGGGGAAAAAAACACAACAAGGCAGCTAAGAAATGAATATTCAAACGCATTGAAGTTTCTTTTATTCTCCTCTGTATCTTCACAGAAAAATACCCTCAGAGAATGATCATTTCTGTGAAGAATCGGTGAGGCTGCCAAGCAAAGCAAACTGGATTTTATTTTGATGGGCACACCACAACGTGCATTTATCATCCCCTGTGCAGCCTTGGAGCACGAGCATTATTACTGCATCACACTGTCTATGCCAGCCACTTCCTCTGAAATACTATAATGCTCAGAGTGCACCCAAAATGTATTTGTCTAGTTATTACCCATAATTGCTAGGCTTTTGGGAGGAATGCAGTGAAAAGGTAGTAAACACAAGTTTCCTTTAATAATAGAGGATGTAAGTTACCTTCTCCTACAGTTCTAGGTTAATGCATACTTGACTACATTCCCAGTAAAAATATTTCAAAATAGTGAAAAAATTGTTTTAATCTTTGGGAAAAAACCCTTACCCTTAAAAACTTGGTATTAACAAAATTTTTCATTTTGCTTGGCTTCTGTGATATTTAAATCCAAATCTTCTTTGTTCAGTGTCATTTCACAATCATTTTAAGTCACAAAAATCATTAATTAATAACATGAAATTAAACCTATTTTGATATTAAGAATTACAGATAGCTTTTGAAAAATAGCACTCAAAATATTTTATCTACAAAACATTATTCAGTTATTTTATAAAGGGAAATGTACAGAGCTCGGGAGCCAATTGCTGAGGGGTGGCATATGTTAGAAAAGTCTGTGAACTTAAGGATCAATTTAATCATTCTTCTTTCTTGCTCTCTCTGCTCACCTCTGCCAGCTCTAGTTTAAAGTACAGCTTGTCTGTCACCAAAACTTAAAGCACTAAGTATTTTCTACTGATTGCACAAAATTTTGCAAAAGTCTGTCCTCTCATAGGTCAAAATTACTTTCTAACAGCAGCCTAACAGGCTCCCAAGCAGGGAGTAATCTCAGCTGGATTTTAACTGGAACAACACAGGCTAAAATTAGTTAAAACCTGCTGACCATCTTCTGTTTGCTGGAGTGGACACATATCAGCATTGTCTATGCCAGCAAATGACACCTTTATAGATTTATGCAGTGAGAGATTTAGAGGGAAAGTTATAATGAACCTCTGAGCATATTTAAGCAAAAACAACTGCCAGAGAATGAGGCAAAGATAATTACTGTTGACATGTTTAATCCCTCTGTGGTAGATGAAATAATTCCACTTGGTTAAAATGCTATATACAGAATATAGAAGAGTATTTCAATAGAGATGGCATTTGGAAGAGAAGATGGCAGGTCCAAGCAAAGTTTACTTCAGATATTATGGGCTTTGTGGTGGATTTACTGCTCTCAAGCAGCATTCTCTTAGGGGAGGAAAGAAAAAGGTTATCTGTACAGTGATGACTAAATTCCTCTACACACAAAAGATATGGGCAAACTATCTAATATAAAGAAAAGTCTGCTTCCAACTCATAACAGAATCTAGCTTTTAATTGCATGCAGAAGAAACTGGGAATCCCCTATTCCCTTTATGCCATTGCAATGCATGCTATTTCCAAGAAATAAGGACTTTTTATTACCTATTGCACAAGATGGAATCCACACTACAGAACTAATAATCTCACTTTCAGATGTACTTACTACAAGGAAGACTGCATGCATGGTATGTGATGCTGCGAACGTTTGAAAAAGCCAGACTTCTACAACTGCAGAAGGTCATTCAGTAACCCTTTCAGACAGAAAGAAGTAAATAGGAAAGCTGAGTCCCTGTTCAACACATCCATCAGTCCATCACAATCTTAGACAATTATAATGCACGCTCATGTCTCAGTTCATCACATGCCTATCACTGACAGCCTGCACAAACATACCTCTTGTGGACAGGATTACTCAAGAGCAGGCTTGAAAGAGTCAGCAGGACATAAATGAGCTATCAGAAGTTACAGAAAGAGAACCTACAAAGCAAGAAGCACCTTAGGATGACCAGGTGGCTCAGGTTAGAAAGGCAAAGCAGGCCAGAAGGTTTAAAGCAAGACATGAAGAACAAACTCAAAGAAACACAGAATCCTAGGAGGGTTTGGGTTGGAAGAGACCTCAAAGCCCATCTAGTCCCACCATTCTGCTATTGACATGCCATTAATAATACACATGTCCTCTAAATAAAGCACTGGGGGAGTATATAGGTTTGGTGTAAGAATCTGCATTTTAAACAAACATTAACTTGCGGATGTGTCTGTGCAGTAGGAAACCTGCAGTAAGAGCCTGGATGCTGCTTGGTGGCAAGAATCAAATGAAATCACATCTTAAGAAAGGCACATTTAAGAATCCACACTAGATTCTACTATAAATACTTGGCAGAAGAAATACAAAAGAAATAAGTGGTTTCAGTAGCACAACCACATTGGGAAGTAAGATCTTCCTAAAGGTCCTACAAATAACAGCAAACCATTTTGGTTGGTTGTTGGTTTGATTTTGGTTTTTGTGATTTGGGTTGTTGAATTTTTTTTGAAGGGGTGTTTTTTGTTGTTGTTTTTTCTTTTTTACACTCAATCACCAAAAATTATATGTGTGTATATATATATATATATATAAAGTGTGGGTTCTGACACTATTATAACAATCTCTTCTCGGGAACAGCGACCCTGTGTTTTCGCTGACCCATGAACTTCTGACTTCAAGTTGGGCCGAAAGCATACAAAGTAGTAAAAAATTTAAACCTAATGCTCTAGTTGAAGGATATGAAGCAAGCAGGTCTTTACTCCAGTTAACACTTGAGATTTGGATCAGGAAAGAACAACTCAGTGAAAGACTTGTCTATATGTTTCTCTTTGGCAACCAGAATTCCTCTTCATTTCTCAAAAACACTGATTAACTTCTGCAGCTGTAAATCCAGAATTTTAGTAGTCATATCTCTGAAATGTTGAAAGAGCAAAACTTATATTAAATAGCATCTAAACCATTTCAGTATATTACCTTTAAAATGTTTGCCTAAAGAGTAGAATGCATTTAAAGCATAGACATGCTCTTTATGGAATACACTGAACTCTTAACTCCACATGCTCAGCACCCATGTTTACAAAGTGCCCTGCTGAACCTAAGATGTGTTTGATCTTGACTCTACACAGATTTCTGTGCCACTATCTTCTTTTCTTAGTAATTCCTCTTAACAGAAACATACCTACAGAAGTGAAGCACCAAAACATTCCATCTCTATTTCTCTTTGTACCACGTTATTAATATTCTTCCAGTGTAGTTTCTGGTGCATGAATTAAGTTTAATTAGCATTCCCTGAAATTAGCATGACTGAAAAAGGCATTTGTTTGTTTAGGAATCCAGGTTTACCATCATGGGGCTTTTGTTTCTTTCCCAACCTTCACCTCAGTTTGACCGGCTGATTTAATTTGCCTAATTTTAAAAGATAATGCAACAACTCAAAGCAAATAAACTGAAGTGAAATTAAATCAACTCATTCAATAATATGTCTTAATATGATTTAATTTTATGCAGACTAATGAATACAAAATTAGGTAAGGCTTGAGAAAAGCACACTGCAGCGCCTTCTGAACCAGACACTGCTCCCTCCTTTTGCCAGTGCCATCTCCTGCACTGAGTTGCATCTGTCCTATGGCTGTGGCCACCAAGTGCTGCTCCAACACCCAGATTTGGGGCTGCCAGTTATCCTCCCCCCAGCATTTCTCCCTGCAACTGGACCAGTTCCCAGCCAGGTGAGTTGCAGCAGTGATTCCTTTGGGTATCTAGATCTGACTGAGGCTGCATCTATCTACTGCAGAGCTGATCCCCCTGACTGCCTGGGCTATGCAGATTATGTGCTGCTGTCTGTGGAGATATCAGATGGCAAAAGTATATGAGATCACTTGTAGACATTGTGTTTTTTCAGTCTACCACACATCACCATATTTGCCATCATTTCCCCTAATCTTTACAAGTAATTTGTAAAAATAATTTTTAAAAGTAATTTAAAAGCCATTTTGTGCTGTCATATAGTATATGACATTACACATGTCATTCTGCTGGGTAAATATGACATGACTACAGCCTACAAGCCCATCACCATAACTTCGCAGCAGTGTCGTCTTGTAGATACAAAGGAGTACAAAGTCTGACCTCTAGTGAACCCAAGTGCTTACATCACTTCTGCAAGAGACAGTCTTCACTGATCCTCATGCTCTTGAAAACTTTATTCATAGCTCTGAGATGAAGACATTTCTGTTACAGAATAACCCAAAGCAAAGATGAAGACAACAGAAGTATAAATATTATAACCTTCAATACATCAGATTTTTGAGGGTACTGGCAACATCAGTTATAGAAACATCTGAATTAAAAAAAAAGCTGTTTTCCAACTACTGCATTGCACTTCGGGATCTACTCTACCTTCTTTTAATTTTTATGTAAGAATATAATATCATTATCACTACTTAAACTACAACAAATATTTTATCCCACTACTGAGAGATTTCTGAGGTATTTCAGGGTGTGCTTATATCACAAACCTCTTTACTACAAGCGAAGACTTCAGTTTTGCCTAGATACCCATCAGACATTAGAATTAAGGTATAATTAAAACAAAGGAGCTCTTTGCTTGATAAAGGAAACATTGCAAGAAAACATAAGAATTGAAAGAGTCGTATGCAACAAATAGCAATACTCCTAACAGCACTATTTCAGCAGAGGAATCTGATATACCCAACTTCAGGCATTTGCCTGCGAAGCTCCCACACGTGACTGTTGCTTACAAATTCACAATTTCAGTCCTAGAGAGAGTATTCCCAAACTAGTACCTTGAGGAAAAGAGGCAAAAACAGCCAGAAGACAGACAGCTGGGCAGAAAAACTGCAGAAAGATCTCTTTTCTGAAGACTTTACAAGCCATGGCATCTTTTGAACTCACACACCACTAGTGACTTTTTTTAAAAAAACAACCAACTTTACAGCAGATTACATTCAGAGATGTAATCACAACACAGAATGGCAGAGGCTGGAAGGGATCTCTGGAGGTCATCTTGTTCAACCACATGCAACACGAGGAGAGCCTTAAGTCCCCTGCCCAAGACTGTGTCCAGATTGGTTTTGAGTATCTCCAAAGATAGATATTCCACCACCTTTCTGGGTAGCCTGTAAGAGATCTTACACATGGAATTACGCTTTAGGAACAGCTTCAGTAAAATTCTTTATGCATTGTTTTTATGTGAGCCATTAATTACAGCTGCACTTGACAGAAGCACACAAAATGTTGAATTCGGTAGAACAAATCCATTATTTGACAATGTTCATGCAAAAAGTACAACTCTGAGCTGAGCATGCAAAGCAAACCACATTAGTGCTTCCTTTAGGATAGCTAATGCTGTTACAGGAAGAGCAAAATATCTATGGGCAAGATAAGGAGACAAGCTTCACCAGAACATGGGCACTAGAAGTACCTCAATTTACCTGTTATTGACTTGTTTACTACCCTACTTACAATCCTAGCTTATCCATGCATTGCATTTGGCTAAACCACTAGGCTGTATCACACATACTCTTTAACCATTACAATAATCCTTCAAGTAACTCTTTACTTGAGCTAGTGTAGATAAAACTAACCATCACTCTCCAACACCAATTGCCAACATCGGGTGTGCAATTCAGCACATTACTTGAAACTAGCTAACAGCCCACCTGAGAATCATCGCAAAAAAGCATCCAGGTTACACATCAGAACACCTATTCTTAACTTGGCACTCATGCCTCTGGTTCCCAGTCAGGGCCATACACCTTGTAACTTTTTCACTTCTCTTTAAAATGTACTTAGAGAACTTAAATGCTGCTTCTCATACCCAGAGCTACCAAGAGCTGCTCGAGCAAGAACAGATAGAAATACGAACAGGCTCAATTGATGGCTGCTCTATGTATTTATGTAACCCCAAAGACAGTAGCATAGTAAGGAAGACCATGAAAGTGGCACACTAGTTACAAGAAAATCTCTATTTCTGTATCTGTAATAGTGTTTGCGATACTTTTCACCTTTATTTAAAAATACTTGATACTGTCAGAGGGACAGATTGTAAGGCTAGCAAAATCTCTCCTGAACAAAGGGCACAAGAGATACTACTGTGTGTTTGAACAGAGATAATGGCTTCTTGGTTAGGGGATAAGAATAATTTTCAAAGCTCAGCATAAATTAAAAAAAGAAGATAGTTCGAATGTAAAAGACTTTTTCCCTCTGTTTGATTTCTGAAACACATGAATGCATTTGCTCCTCATTTAAGCAGCTTCAACTCCAGCAAACACGGTATTGCATGGGACCAACCCTAAATGAAAAAACCAACCAACTCCTCACCATTTCGGAGTACTTCTCGGGAGTCACACCCCCATTCTGGGTTACCAGAACACACAGCTACACCTACTTCCCGCGCACCTCTTACAGAAAGAAGCTGATATACAGAAACTGCATCAAAGGGTGAACAAGGAAAAAGAGAAACGTCACTCAGTGCTGAAACTCACGTTTTACGGTGAGGCATCTACATACAGCTAGAGAACAAACTTTGACTGCTACATCGTTGGCGATAGCAGGGAGTGAAGGTCACCTGGGTAATTCCTCAATTCGAACTTAGGCACTTCCAAAGTCGCCCTCCATAAGACTGGGCAGCTAAAGAGCTTGTCTTCATGCAGTCCTCACACACACACGGAGCCTTAAGTGGTTTCTAATCCCAAATATCTACCTACAAACCAGCAGCGTCGCGGTAAGCGGCACAGCCCCCCTCAACACCCGGCTGCTGCTGAATCTGATCTCAGGGGGCACTAGGAATGCCCCTTCGCCGCGGGGCCGGCGAGCCCCGCCCGCACGAAGCCGTGCGGCCTGGGAGGGACGCAGCTCTCCCCTCTCTTTCTGACGAGAGCGCTTCCTCCCAGCTAAGAGCAGACGCGGCGCTCGAACCCGTGGTCAGGAGCGGGCTGCACCTATGCTGGGGGGGGTAGGGAAGACCTCCCCGCGCCTCGCAGCCTGGCGAGACGCCCCCGCTCCCGCCCGCGAGGCAGAGCGCAGCCCGGGGAGGAGGGCGGCTGGAGCACGACCACGGATTCCGTTGTTTTAGACGGAGGAAACGCCACGGGACCCCGCGAACAGGCGCGGTGGAGCCGCCGGCGCCGGCTGTGAGGGACGACCGACAGACAAGCGGAGAGATAATTAGCTCCGCTAAATCAATTAGCGCCCCGGGCTCAGTCCCGCTAATCCCCTCAAGCCAGCGGCCGTTGAGGGAGAGAAGGAGGGAGAGGCGGCGCGCGCCCTCTCCGCGCGCCTCGGTTCCCGCGCTGCCAACCCTCCAAACCCCCGGCCCGAGCGTTGACTTCCCCCGGCCCGCGGCGGCGGCGGGAGGAGGGAACGGCTGGCGAGCGCCGCGCTCCTATTAGCTGCGCGGGGCCCAGGGCTGCGAGATGATTGGCTGGGCCTCCAGCCCCACCACCCTCATCCCTCCCTCGGCGGCTTAGCGGGCTGAATTCAAATCGGCACCGGGAGCGGCAGAGTGGCGGGACCGGATCAGGCCGGGAGGGACGTAGAGGCACCACTGCCCTCGGTGGGTGCTGGCTCTCCCGCGTCGTGGGGTAGGCGGATGGCGGAGCGAGGGCAAAAGTGAAGAAGTCTCTGGGCGCGGCGGTGGCACCAAGTGTTTAAACCGGATCCTGGAAGGGGCCCG
>VXBZ01002209.1:55477-103839 GCA_013399135.1 Heliornis fulica
GTCAGTGGCCGGGGCGGGGCGGCGCCGGGCCGGGCGCGGGCCGTTGGGCGGCGGGCGCGGGCCGTTGGGCTAGAGGCGGGAGGCGCTCAGACGTCCCCGGTGGCAGTGAGGGCAGCAGGAATCGGTCAAGGAGGGCGCAGCCGTTTGCTCGCTCGCTCGCCCGCCCGCCCGCTGTCCTGTCACGGCAAGGGGTCCCCACCGGTTGTCCTACTAACGCTTCCCTCTTCCCGCCCCGCAGAACCGGCGGGGCCTGAGATGCGGAGCGCCGCGGCGGGACAGGCGGGTGTCGCCTCCTGAGGCTGCGCGGCNAGGCTGCGCGGCGGCGGAAGAATGCAGCAGGCGGGCGGGGAGATGGGGACCGGCGACAAGGTATTTTCTCCGCTCCGCCTCGGTTTTCTCCGTGCCTGCTCCGGTGGGAAACCAAACGAGCAGCACCACCGCCACCCCCGGGGGTTGCTGTCCGCCGCGGGGGCGGTCGGGTCGGGTCGGCGGGGCCCTGCCGCCCGGGCCCGGCGCGGTGACAGCCCTGGGACGCCCGTTCTCAGCCCTCTGCAACGCCCCTGAGGTCGCTTCAGCCGGAACGAAGGCGTGGGGAGCCCGTGGGGTGGCTGTAATCCCGCGCCTTTTACCCGCTGTAGCTTCTACCCTGGACAGAATTCCCTGAAACTTTCCCTGGCGACCTTTATCCCCAATTCCGTAAGGAGCATAACTTCCTGGCTCCCCTGCTCCTTTTAGCCGTCATAAAAGGTGCTTGGTACCGCCTTTGTAGCTCCCTGCTCTGCATTGTCGTTCACTCTGGCTGTTTTTTCCGAGAGGGAAAGTAAAGGAACGTTACCTCAAGAACCCCACGGCTCCAGTGTCTTGAGCTAAAGGGGCGGATTTCCAGGGAACGGGTTCTGTTGGGTTGGAGTAAAACCGCAGACTTTGGCTTAGTGCTACCCAGAAAGGGTGGGCGGTCTCCCACTCGGAGACCGGTTATAGTGCTGCTGGGTTTTAACTAGGTAGGGGTTTTAATTTTAATCCTGTCATGTAGGAAAATCATTCTGAGCCGTACAGGAGCGTACTGAAAACGCCTTTGAAACAAGCAGCTACCTCGCATTCAGTATTGACAGAGATACAGCCGGACTGTCAGCCGCTAACCACACCCCCAAAACCAAAAGAAATCCTTCCAGCAGACCCATGGACGCCTACTTCAAACCTGAAAATGTTGATCAATGCAGCTAGCCCGGAGATTAGGAGCAGAGAACAGAGAAGGGAACTGTCAAACAACACATGTGAGGTCCAACAGGCAAAACACTCTTTGCAGGTAGATCTTTTTTATTTGCCCTTTTTTTTTTTTTTAATTAGCTGAAGGCTGTTTATTCAGCATAAAAAGTTATACATTAACATACTACAACGGTTTTAAATTTTGACTTCGGTATATTTATCAAATATAAGTAAAAATATTGTCTAGTTATGTGTAACAGGTAATGTTTTGCTGGTTTTATTTCACAAATGTGAGTGCAAAGGAGAAAACAGCAGGCTTTTGACAGTGCTCATAATAAAGCTGTTCAACACCTATGTTTAAGTATTGTAAAAAATTTCATATTCTCTTTTTCTTATTCCTGTGTAGGAGCACTTATCAGGAGATGAATATGAAAAATCTCAACCAAGTCGCAAGGAGAAAAGTCTAAGGTTACTGTGTCATAAATTCTTAGCTCGATATCCTGACTACCCCAGTTCTGCAAAGAATATTTACATTTGCCTTGATGAAGTATCTGAAGAACTGAGTAAGTTGGTGTATATGCTGTTATATACATTAGTTTATATTTCTTCATACAAATGTGCCAAGAGCCAACCATTTTTGTTCATACATTTTTGCTCTGTTAAAGTTTTCAATGCTGCTGTATACTCCATCTTATTTAAGCCCAGCTTTAAACTCTCTATTCTTAGGGCAATACTTTTTATAAGCTGCAGTTTCTTCAGTGAACTGAATCGAGAAACTGAGTTTCATTTAATATTAAATATCTAAAGTACTGCCAATACCACAAATAACCAGGTGCAGTTTTTCTGGATATAGAGATGATGACACAGATTAGTGGTTGGATTTTTGCAGCAGAAATGAGCTCTTCTCAAGCTGAACCCACAACTTCCTGTCCAATCATGACATCAAAGCAAAAAAATGCTTTCAACTCTCTATGATAATTTAAATTTCTCACTTTATATCCCTATTTTTATATTGCACCAATGATCTATTGAGTGTCTAAGCTGCTAACATTAAGCCAAAGGGGTTTTTTTTTAGTCAAATTGCTATGAAATTGCAGTATGCTACGGATTCAGATGCTTATAGTAGTTCTAAATCATACTGCTATAAAATTTTAGGTGTTGTACTATCTTCAGAATATGTTGGAGGACACAGAGGAGGAATGAATCGCAAATTAAAACTTCCATTTATACTTTGTACAAAATAACATCTCTTTTAGAAAATGCTTAATCAAACCTGAGAATTTGACAGAAGACAAAAGGACAGTGTGTTAATAATGTAAAAAAATTAGTTACAAACCAGTTGTCTACTGTGAGTTTCCAAGGTTATTTAATACAGCAATCTAAAATCAATGTGATGAATAATTAAATTGGTTTGGTAGGGTTTTTTTTTTTTAAAGCTGTATTGAAACCCACCTAATGGGCAAGAGTGAATTTTATTTTTAAGGAATGCTGTAAACCAAGTAGAACTGTGGAAAAAGCAAGATCTGTGGGGGCTATTTTCAGAAACCTCTGTGACCAGGAACTGGCAAAAAGAGCTTAGAAGTAGAGAAAACTGATGCCTTTTCTGGGCAAACTATGTTTCAGGTAAACATATGACAAAGCAAATGTAGTAGAGATGTCATGCTCTTTTTTTTTGTTGTTGTTGTTTGTTGTTTTTTCAGATGTAGAACGTAGACGCATATATGATATTGTGAACGTGCTAGAGAGCCTACACATGGTTAGCCGCCTTGCCAAAAACAGATACGCGTGGCATGGGCGACATAATCTCTCCGAAACCCTGCACGCTTTGAAAAAGTTTGGAGAAAAGAACAAATATACACAGCAAATTCAGATGATCAAGAAAAGAGAGTATGAGCATGAGTTTGATCTTGATGGTGAAAGAAATGAAGAAATGCCAAGATCTTTTGGTTCAAATGAATATTCAGAAATGTCATTTGTTGAGCTCCCAAGAATGAATTTTCGTGATGGTAATAATTCTCTATAATGCCAAGAATAATATGTGCTTGTAATGATACATATATCTGTGAACCTAGAAAAACATTTATTGGACTTTTTTTTTTTCTTTATGAAATGCTATTGCCTGAAAGGCACCACAACTGTTTGTGGTGAGAAAAAGTGCTCTGCACTCTTTCAGTTCTCGTTTTCATTCAATTCTTAGACCTGTAGTTTGGTTTTACAGTGTAAGGACAAGGGGGCGCCAGATGAAAGTCTCAAACATACCCAACATACAATCCAACTAATGGATTTGATACTACTGGATGTTTTAGAAGCCAAACACATAAATTACTCAATTTTTAAAATATTGTTAAATCGTTGTATAACCTTCAGTTAAGCATCTTTAAGAGTACAAGTTGTCAGACAGTAGGAAATGTATACCTGGGAAACATCGCCTTCTCTCTCTCCTTCTGTAGTTAGTCTTGGTATACACCCAATTAACTGATTCTTGCTATGTAGAGACATGACTCTGGAGTCCACATCAGCACTGCCTAGTTACTGTGTTGTTTGTTCTTATAATTGTTACTGACAAATCTCTCAGGTTTTTTTTAATGTTTGTAGCTAGCGTATCATGTAATGCTTTAATCCTTTCTCCTGTCTGATGCAGCATCAGTAAATAGTTGGAAAGACAAGTCTTTACGAGTGCTGGCTCAAAAATTTGTGATGCTGTTCCTTGTATTGACTCCTCAAATAGTAAGCTTTGAAGTTGCTGCTAAAATCTTGATTGGAGAAAACCAGTTAGAAGACTTAGATAAAAGCAAGTTTAAAAGTAAGTAAAATGATGCTGTTGCTGTCTGCTTTTTGATCTTGCTATAAATAGAAGCATCAAGTGTAAGCTAAACAGACTATTCTGGTACAAATTTATATAGTGTAAAAAATCATCACCTTTATCCTGCCACAAATTTATTTAAGCCTCGAAAAACTCACTAAAGACTTTGCCTGGTTTTTAATATGGAACCACTTGTGCAAAGTCATTGATACATAATGACCATTAAACCCTGTCTCCTAAAGTGATGTCACAAGGCTGCTTGTTGGTAAAATTTCTTTTTCCTCAAGCAGTCTACCAAAGCTTTCGGCTTCATTTCATCAACACTGCCACAGAAATATGCAAATGTGTTCTCGTCATTTAACTTATTTGTTGGAAATGTAAAGAATTCTGTAGAAGTCCTGTTAATAACTTACATGTGAGAGGAAGTGAAACCAAATGCTGTAACTGTCAGTCATTTCTTCATTTTTTTTTACCCTGCTCTCAGTTCCCTGCATGTTTCCCCTTCTTCCCATTTAGATGAAAAGGTACTTCTAGGTCTAGGCTCATACATCTGCAATAAAAAATGTGCCTGCTCTTGGGGCATCAAGAATTAAACGTGGCTTTCGTTAAAAATTACCCCCCTCCTGTGATTTTTTTTTTTTGTGGAATTGTATATATACTACAAGAAAACTGACCATCGCTGGTTTCAGTTCATCATTTCCTTTCCATCATGGCAACAAAGAGAGGGTGGGTAGTCAGTTGGGGCTTTATGTTTGTTTTCATTCTTTCTTCTTCCTCCATAACATCTTCCTTGGTTTCACAATAAAAACATCCTCAGGGCATTCCATCCATGTGTCTCTATTTCAGGTATCATGTGTTACTGGTTAAGAAGCATAGCCTTCTGTGACTTGCGGACTCTACATTTTCAGTAGCAGAAACTTTGACCTAAGCATATGTTTTTTGCAGTCCAGAAGTCAGTTGGCATTTGACTGCTGCCTAAAGCTTTTCCTCAGTAGCTCTACCTGAAGAGAGTTAAGATAACGCAGGACGGTTATTCTGTTGGATTTAATGTCTTTCCCCTACATTCCATATTCACCACTGCCAGTGCACACCCGCCTTTTAAGCTACTTACTTTGACTATAGAATTGCTATAGGTTTGGCCATCACACAAATCCTAACTTGTTCTGAAAATGGCTTTTTTTTTTTTTTTTGCATAACATATTCAGCAAAATTTTCTTTTCTGGATCTGTATTGATGTAGTGCTATTTTACATATAGACTTTCTATTGTGATTATGTTATAGCATAGTATTCCATAATATAAATACCTGCCTGTTCTGCAAAATTGTTTTTATAAAAAAATTATAAACATTTTTCCTTTCAGCCCTAAAGGGCTTTAGAACTTTTTAAATCTGATATTTCTTAATTTTAATTAGAATTTCTATACTTTGCATTTGCTTATTTCAGCCAAAATTAGGAGACTTTATGACATTGCAAATGTTCTCAGTAGCCTTGAGCTTATCAAGAAAGTTCACGTTACAGAGGAGAGAGGTAGAAAACCAGCGTTCAAGTGGACAGGACCTGAGGTCTTACCTAATATTCAAGGTAGGTGTATGTGCCATTTCTTTTTGCTCTTTTGATGATTTTGATTGTTTCTTTGCTTTCTCTGCTGGAAGTGTTTTCTCCAGAAGACAGTAAGCTAAGCAGAAATTTGCTAGTCACATCACCGTCCTTGGTTCTTGACAGCATAGCACATGACAATGTACCTCTGCCTCCAACAAAAGTAAGACATCTTATAAACTGTCAAAAATAGACAAGACAGGGAAAATACATGTTGCCTGTAAATCTAAGGCTTTACAAGACAGTGAAAACAAAGCTAAATTGGTCTGTGTTCACTGTGCAGGTACACAACAGTTCTTTCCAGTTTGGTGGAATAAATCCAGTCACAGCTTGCACAGTTGCAACAAAGTGTGTATATTTATGGACATAGGGACCAAATTCAGCATGCTGTAGGGAACCTTATCCCCTTCTTTCACACCAGGCACACAAGGAGTGACAAAGAGTATTTGTGGTGTGAAAGAATATTAAATCCCATTTTACATATCACCATCGTGATTTTGTGTGATGCCTTACTACACACGTTGGTTTGTGTAGTATAGCTGATTCTGTGGATATTGTATCTTTGTGAACTGCTCTGACCCTGGTATGTTGTGAAAACTGTGCTTTAGATCTTGCTTTCTAAGAACTTTCATATTTGCATAAAGTTGTCAGAAAATTACTTATCAGTGTCTGTGGTTTTTTTATGTATCCTCCTCGTAGGGGGGAACAAAAGGGAGTTGAGGCTTTAAAATATTTGACCTAAGCCACCATCCAATTGATTAAATCAAGTCTGGGCTGCAGTCTGAGGATAACATGGAGTCTTAGCGTCTCCTCATTATACGTGTATGCCGCGTTAAATAATGCAGTCTCCTCAAGACAAAGTTCAACTTCTACATTTGATGTACTAACAATTTCGTTTTGTTTCCCCTCTCCAACCAGGCACTGATCAAAATTTATCAGCTTTCCCAAGTAAAACGGCTCAGATCCCAGCAATTGCTAAACATCAGCCAGAAGGACAATCAAAGTAAGTTTGCACAAGCATTAAGGTGAGAAGCTTTACTTTGTTGCTGGCCATTAAGTTAAAGCTATGCTCGGTTTCAGTTGGGCAACAGTCTGCACAATCTGTAACCCCTGATACTGCAGGCTGGTTTCTTAACTTTTGTGTTTAGTGGCTCGAGCAATACATGTTTCTTTGAGTCCTTGTACTGCAGAAAATAATTTGTCAGGACATTCATTTCTGCAGTAAATATATCTGGGCCTTTTTTCTGTTTGTTTTGGTTATTTTTAAGGAAAGCGAAAGAGATGAAACTGAAATTGTCAAAGTCTGCTTCGGAACGTAATCTGTCTCTGCCTGAGGTAGTCCCCAAGCCCGACCCTGCTTTCAGCGCAGCACCCTCTCAGCAGCCAGCTCTCCTGCAGCCACTGTCTGTCTGTCCTCCAAGCCACGGTGCAGTCTCACCAGTAATGCTACCTCATACTCCTCCTGGTGTTTCATATGCAATATATCTACATCCTTCCCAAGCCCACACTGTTACAACTTACAGCCCAAGTTTCATGTTGCAGCCTCTACCGTGTGCTAATGTAACTGGAATTCCGAGTGTTAACTCAAAAGCTTTAAATAAAATAACCACTGAGGAAGAGGACAGACAAGTAGCTACAAGTGATCCAACAAAGTCCTTGATGGCTAAAGAAAGACCAACTGTGAAATCAGAAACTTCATCACAGCAGTGCCTGAAAAGACCACAAGCATTACAGGAGACTAATTTAATTAAAAGGTATAGATGTGATGAGGAAAGCTGTTATATATCTCGGGTAAGTTAAATCATTTTTAAATGGCATTTTATAGCTTAACGATCTTGCCTCCTACTCATTTTCAAAGTCATTTAGGAGCCTACCACTACATGTAGGCTTTTTAAATAACATTACACTTGAAGGGATGGCATTTATCTTTTGTGCTTGCTGGTGTTTGGGGGCTGGTTTTTGTTTGTTTACACATGTGTATATATCAAGTATCACATAATCTTGCTGGTATTTGCAAAGCATCAGGCAGAATATCTAGTACACAACGTAACAAGTATCTTGAAAGGCCAACCTAGGATCAGGCTGTATTTTTGTCCTTGTTTCTTTTTCTTCCCCCTCCAAATATGCTGAATGTTTTAGCGTCTCTGTAAATTATTAGTCTGCTTTAAATTGTGCTTCCTCAAACAGTCATGAAATGTTACCAGCATTTTGTGATGTGTGTTGTTACAGATCCTCCAGCTATGAAAGGAGCAAGAGGGCATAACATAGAAATGGTTCTTAGTGACTAGAAAATTCTACAGCACAAACATGGGAATCAGGAAGCTCGCTTTCTTAATTATTAAAATGTATGAAGGCATTGTGGACCTGTAATTGAGAGTGCTCAGGCTTACAATGTCTGTCTTTGGGTCCCTTTTTTTTAAAGGGAGAATCCATTAGGAATGAAAGGCTACCTTCCAGTAACTCACAAATGAGTCAGGAAATGGACAATTTCCAGGAAGAGAGACAGAACAAAACTGAAACAGTAGAGCAAAACATGGCATGTTGCTATGACCAACATAAAAGAGAAGATATTCCAGAAGAGGAGGACAAAGCCAAACCTAAACAAGAGATACCTGTAGCCTTTGCCATTCCTGCTCGTGAGGTAAGCTTTGCCACCACAGCGCATCTTGGTAAAACACCACCTCAATTCTTTGCAAAAGAAACAGGACTATAATGAACTACAAGTCTATAGATTGGTTTTGGTTGGATTAGTTTCTAGTGTTCTTTTAAAATCTTAGTTTGTAGGAATGCAGACTTCTATTTCTGCATTAAGTACACAAATGAGAGGACGTGAAGTGACTTTAAGGCTGTAACTGGGATGAAGATCACAACTAAGACTAAACAGATGAAGGCAGTGTTGAGATTCCTTACCTCCCCAGTCCTTTCTTTGTGTATATTTAGTCTCAAATATTTTGATTTACAACAGAATCACACAAACTCTCTTTGAGGCAGAATTTGGTCTCCTGCAGTTAAGGCTTACTACCGTAAAGAACCTGCGTAAAGAACAGTTTTGTTGACAAAACAGAACTTGGAAAAACAAAAAGATTTTCTTCTAATATTTGTCTTATGAAGAGCACCAACGGAGAATGAGGTGACATGATGATTACTGGGTCCAGATGTTTCTTCTTGTAATAATAATAAAAAAGCATTTGGTATCAGGATTTCTCTTTAGTTCAGTTGCAACGTGTTTGTCTGAGATGGATTTCAGTCTCTCATTGAGGGTATAGGCTGGAAATGGAGCCAGCCGACTTCTGCACAGTAGGGCAGTCTTACCTTCTGGAGCATTTCCTTGAGGCAGTTCCGTCTACTTCTCAACAGAAGGCAGCACAGGTGTGGAACACTGGGCACATAGAGAGTAAAGGATAATAACAAGGCAAGGGGCACTTTGGAGACAAATTTCTCTTTCTTTTTTAGTATGTGTTTGCAGCGAAGATCTGTTGTCTTTTTCAGACTTTTTTTCCATCTGGCTATCTTATTCCTCTTACTCAGTGCACCCATGGCAACAAGGCAGGCTTTTCTGATAAAGAGCAAGCCGGGATAAGTTTGTTACAGCACACTACCTACAGCTCACCCATTGCCGGTGAGTATTACATAAAACAGCTGTACAGTTGTCTGGCTTGAGGGATTTTGGGCCAAATTCATCCCACTGAGGTAAAAAAATCACAATGCAACGTCTTTGAGTCTCAACATTTAAAGCCCTTCAACACTTGATTTTTCTCTTTCAGGTGTCATTCCGGTGACAGCACCTGAACTGAAAGCAGTTAACTTTCCTGCTTTTCATATAACACCCTTGAATATAATGCTGTCACCAACTTCTATAGCTGCCACACCTGTACTGAGCAACTCCTGTCTCAATTCAAGCAGTACCAGTTCTGCCCAAAACCTGAATTCTTCGGTTCTTAACTTGACTCTGCAACATATAAGCCTAATCCCTGCTGGGGTGCAAGTTCCTGCAAATCCTGTTCTTCAGCACATGCCAGTCTCTTCACAACCAGAAAACACTGGCTGTAGCTCTGAAAACACAAACTTGCAAGAAGAGATGGTAAGTAAAAATAGATTGCAACTTCTTGACCGCGGCATGATGAGTGGGAAGTGTAGTGCAGAAATTTCTTCGGAGCACGTAATTCTTTTCAGTTTTTTTTGTTTTGTTTTAAGCTTCATAAATCAGTGCTGCCCCAGAAGAGCAGGCAGTGAAGGCTAGTGAGTGCAATATAGTGGAGAGGGTAGAAAGAAAGAACAAGTATCTTATTTGTTGTGGAAGTGGAAACATTTGGAAGATGTGAAGACAGGATGTGAAGAGACAATTCTTTAAGAGGGAGGATTTTTCATAGATCTGAGCTGACATTCACTAACAAACTGTCCCATTTGTTACTTGATCATTCTTGTGACTCTCCTGATGTACTCTCAAGTTTTTTCATTTAATGTTAGCCTTTTTAAATAGCATAGGAATGTGGAGGATTCAAAAGAATTACTTTAGTATTTTTAAGAAAATAATTATTTGGTATTTTTGGTATTTTTCTTACAGAAAGTTCGTTTTGTGTAATACTGTATTGCCCAAGATCTGTTTGCATTAATAAACACATATCAAAGAATCCAGGTATATTCTTCTCAGTGAAAAGTTGTTACATTTTTAGATTTCATCCTGCAGAAACATAAAACTAGAATGCACTCTCTAGTTTTGTCTTCCCACCCCATAAGTGAAAACAACTTTCTCTCTTCGTTTCAGCTTTCAGTTCCAAATGAACCCCAAGTACCCCAGAGAGTTTCAGAAAACTTTTTCCGCACACCGGGAGGGCCGAACACTGTAACTTCACTGTCTGCAAACTCAGATGGTACCGGCAGAATCTCTCAAGGAACTCTCTATATTCCTCAACGAAAACTTGAAGTGTCTGAAGACTGATTTTGGGATATCAAATTACTGAATGTGTTAGAAGGTGTAATTACTGGAAACACACTGCACACACCTTGGGTTGTATAATGGACAGTGTGTGTTTTGAATGTGTATTGGCAAGACCTCAATACTGGAATAGCCTTAATTCATGCTTTAGGATTAATAAGAAAGTGAAAGTCTATTTTTTCCCCCAAAAGGCTTACCTGAAGTATTATAGCAACAAATTTATGTATCTGGTGGGTTTGTTTTGGTTTTGTTTTTTTTTGGTTTTTTTTTTCTGTGTGTGTTGCTTTTCTGCTATGCAAAGTAAGATGAAATTGTCTTTGTCCAGAAAGGTACAGTCTGTCAGTACATATTTTGCACAAATAAAAGTACTGTATGTACGTATTTTATGTCTTAACAGAAAGGACACAGTTCAAATGTCTTGCTCTTATGTTCCATGGCACTCTTTTGTATAGTTAGTTAAAAAAACCCAAAACAAAACAACAACAAAAAATTAATTTCTTAATCAAGTTTTATATAAGAATTATTTATACTGTATTTTAAAATCAATTTGTTCAGATTAAACTTACATCAAATTCAAATTTTTTACTTTTTTGTTTGATCAAATTCAATGACCTAAGTACTACATGTGTATTCACTGGCATCTTTTTTGTCAGGCAGGGATGTCTGCCTTTCAAAGGCAAGGACAATGACATTTCATCAGAAAGGGATTTAAGTAACTCAGTCTGACTTCTGAACTCTGTGGCTAGAGGAGACATCTCCTCAGAACAGCCATTAGAGGAAAATATAGTTAGGAAGTCTGGAATTCAGAGTATCTTTATCACCTGGAGCATTCTGGAGCGTGCAGTCCAGAGGTGACAGAAGTGAGAACTTACAGGGTTTGGGCTTCAAGCCTAAGAGAAATTTTGCATTACATTCAAACAGAGGTTTTGTGACTATCTAAACAAGTTTGTGGCAGAAGTGACGGGCAGCGACTGAAGTAGAAGCTACTCATGGTTTCAGACACCATACACTCTGGCGTGTTGAAGGAGGAAGCCCTGTGTCTTGTGGGCATACCCATACCCTACAGGGACCATACTGGTAGTTTCTGCATCTAGCTAAGATCAGCGTCAGCTCCCAGCTGCTGTTTCTCCCTCTTGCAATTTCACATCAAATGGGTTAAGCTGAACCAGCTGTATCTAAATAGGTACAGCAGAGTCCCTTCTAGGCTGAAGGGAGAAAGATGAAACCTCATGCAGAGCACACTCAGATGACAAGGAATGACTACCAAATTAGAGGAAAATATAGTGTATCTGCTTTCCCAGAGGAGACCTGCCTGGCTGTCCAAATTAGGACCTGAGAAATGATAGCAAAGCCCAAGATTCAGCCTTAGACTGGGTAAAAAAAAAAGTAGTTAAACTAGCTCATGCAGTAAAACTTAACTGGCTTGCTCTTTACTAATGCAAAATTATAAAGCAAAATACACGTGACAGACTAGGACCACTACTGAAGCACTCCTACATGAGAGAAGAATTCAAGCTGGGAGATGGGGGAATTCTCACAGCAGGAAGGTTATTTTTTTTCTTCTCCAAAGTGGTAAATGATTTTCATTATACATGCTATCAATCTAATTCTACAAGTATCATGTCAGACTTACAGGAACTTGCATTACTCAAAGGAAACAAGCTACAAACTTTTCATTTTTAGACACTGCAGTTGACAGAGTAAGAAACTACAGTAATTAGGCTCAGAGAAACATCCTTCTCACAAACCATGCTGTGTTCTGAAAAGCTGAACATCCATTCTGACTTGCTGCCTGGCATCTCCTGGCTCTTGTCAGAGCTCAGTTGCTTGTTTTTTCACTCAAGCTTTACGATACCTAGCACTTCACTCTGTTCTTGATCAGCTTGCAGATAGAAAAGCTGCCCCTTCCTCTGCTCACTGTACCCCTGTTCCCTGGAAGACTTGCATTTTGCTCTGACTAGCAGAGGCCACTGCTCTTTCCTGCCTCACCAGCCCTTGAACGTGACACAAGTACCTATCTGATGTGTTCTGCTGCCAAGCTGTAGCAAAGTCCCTGCTCCTCAACCTCGCTTCACCTTTGACATGCTACATAGACAATGCTACATTCCCACTCCACCAGGAATATAAAAACTCTCATGTGTGTACAGTCCAGTTGCTTATTACAACTCTGTTCTTCCAACCACAGGTCCAGATAGACAGAGCAGACCAGGGATTATATGAAACACCAGCTAACCCATACGTGTCCAACTGCTCTTTCGAGCTGTAAGAGCCTCTCAGGGCGGTACTTGGGGTAGCACAGAAGTACAGGAATGGAGCAACACCCAATATAGGGAAACTAAAGGTTGTTTGCTGCCTTTTCACTTTACATTCCCTGACAAACTCAAAGAGAAAATACTGATTTTTTGGCAAAATCTTTCTCTGCAGATTTCGTGACACGATGTACTGTCACCATTGCATCAACACTTAAAGGACAGACAGAAGAGTTCCATTAAATACTAAGGGAAAACAACCAAGAAGTGATGGAGTCCAGCTCCCAGACCCCTAAAATCCTAAAGTCCATCAAGGATTTGATGACTGATTTCGTTATGCTCCTACCAAAGTCCGGGAGTTGAGATCCTCACTTCAGACTCACAGCATTTAACACCGGGGCTTTAAGGGCTCGGTGCTTTCACGCACGGCAAAGACCATGATACTGAGCAAAGTTTCTAAAATCAGACAAGCTTTTAGAAAAATCAGCACTGCCTTATAAATCTTTAAAGCACTTAAAATAAACTCCTGGAAAAATTGAACTTTATGTGCTTTGTACTTTGGTCTCCACTTCCAATATGTCTGCAGCATCATCCATGTCCAAGGGGCTCAGTGAGGCTCAGTAAACATAACTGCCATGATCAAACACGCTAAATATTATACGTACTAAGTAGCCATCTTAATGCCTTAAAACCAACAAACAAGATTACAGTGAAAAGCTTAATTCTCTGTACTGTAGAAGAGAAGCCAGCTGTATCTACCAAATCACGACCTGCCCCATGAAATTCTCCTTGGTTTAAAACTCCAGAGTTTCCTATAAGGTTTTGATTTTTTCTTTAAACAATTCTTTTGGTAAATTATTTTTGGCAATGTGGCCATTTATGACTAAATCCCCATTTCGGGAACCGTTATTTTATGATTCACATCTAAGCATTGCAGCAGCAGCTAGAAAACTCGACTCTTTATTTCTGATCTATTCGCCTGCAGTTTGGAATGCCCTCTAGGTGTAATCTGAGGGGCTGCATTGTTGTCCACCTACTCACAAGTGGACATAAGGGAACAAAATGCCAGGCTTTTGTCAGAGGCTATTTACAGCTCAGTGATAGCAACGGCATCGCCTGGATCCCTCTCCTTCCCCTCCCCTCCCAGCTTATAGGACTGACAGCAGTGGCCACTGCATTTAAAGAGCACAAGAGTCCCTCACATTCAAACCTTTTGAGAGACCAAAGGAAATAGGGAGAAGTGGCACACAGCTCCGGTAAGTGTAATACATCGGGTTCTACCAAGAGTCTGCTTTAAAGGCTTGGGTTGGTTTTTTTCCTAACGGGTGGTAGAAACAATTTGTTGGTTGACAAAGAAAACCATGTCGGCAATGTACAGTGAGTCCTGCAGAGCCGAGAGCTGTAGATCAGGTTTGGAGGAGCCAACTGAGAAAAGAAATTTTTCTGGACTTCTCAGCCAGTTTAGTAGCTCCCAGTTGGGCTATAGGCAAAGCTGGAGAACAGAAGTTTCCACATCTTTAAAAAAAAAGCTACAGATTTATGTTTTCCACAAATAGTTTGTAGGCTTTTTAAAACATACAAATTTATCTGTTTTCAGAACTCCTCAGCTAAAAGTATTCTAGAAGTAAAAAAAAATCCAACCAATGAACCAAAAATCCTCAAAATAGTTAATGTAAGCGACCTAATGGTTTTATATCAAATGAGAGGGAAATGTCTATGCAGCCTCCACAGAAAATTGTTAGATAAAAATGCAGGTTGAAAGAATTCACACATCCATCACACAAGCATTAAACAGCATGGGTTAGTCAAGTCTTAAGAAAAACCTCAATAGTTTAAAAAAAAAACCAAAACCAAATAAGTTATTTACTTTGGAAAGTCTTCAACCTAAAGGTAAATTTACTCCAAAGATTCAAGTCTTGTACGTGTAGACAAAATAATCCATGTCTGATTTCAATCATCATAGCATCATTTCCCACTCCATAGCAGTTTTGCTTCACACTTAGAAGACATAGCATGTGGATGAAGGATTTAGAGGAGGATTTTGTGGGAAGAAAAGTGAGAGGTGAGAGCCCAGGATGTGCTCTGGGAAAGGGAACAGGTTGCTTGGACAGCTGGGTGTGGTTTGAAGTAAACTGAGCTCTGTTCTAGTGTCGGCACATCTTATTTTTTGAGGTGCAATCTTAAATTTCTGCAAAAGTGTGGATCAAGGCGGTTTGAAAAGAAATGTGGCATCGCTGTGCTAAAAAATAACAGCTCTCTGGGTAGGACGCTGGGATGAAAGCGGGGGGCTCGGATACAGAACTCTGGGATTTCTATCAGCTTTGCACATCATGTACTTCATATCAAGTCACTTAAAATCTTTGGTTTCAGAAGGGTTTGTGTAACTTAGAGACACAAGGGTGAGTGAAAAATATTAACTCTCTGTGTGCTGGTTTGCCTCAGAAACAAAGGAAGAACACTTGTCATCATGAGATCCCAGTGGAGGCTTAATGGATGACGTTAACAAATAAGCTTAAAAAAGAATCCAGTGAATGCATCAGAATATAATATGATTATAAACATATAAAAATATTGCATGTCATTAAATGAGCTCACTCTTCAAGCAGAAATATTTCCTCACTTATGAATCTATTTTGCAACAGATCTGACTCTGACAAAAATGCCTTCATTCTCTCAGTGATGCAGTGGCAGGAGTTGTACTTTACACTGCAGGCACATCAAGATGAAACTTAGCACAGGGAGCATTAGCTCCAGAGAAAAACTATAGCAGCATTTTGCGGATACTGTTTTAAAGGAAGCTAGGGATTGTCATCCCCGGGTGCTGGTGAGGCAAGCAGCACTAAGGACAGTCGCATGAGTCACTGGTGGTCACGGGACAGGTCAGCAGGAGGGCTGTGATTAGATACCGGGATGGGGTCCTGGCTGCACTGGCATTTCCCACAGGCTGCAGCTGGGAATGGAATTTCATAGCCTTGATAGTTGCATATAAGTGCAGACAGTGATTTCATCTGACATTATTACTGTTTATTAGGTAAGGAATCGGTATTCTTATACTTTTAACCGATTCTAGACCAAACAGCTAGCTAGGACATACACAGGGAGGTGCAAGGCACATCCTATCCCTCAGCCCTGTATGAGGATTTCTACCACCATTTCTATCAGTGCCCGACATTTCCCATTCCTTGATCCCCTTCAGTGCCGTCTTGCACCACACATGGCACCCCAAGATAATCCTCCCAGCCCCACACGATGTGATTTCTGCAGCCCATTCAGATAAGACTGGAGCTCTAGACTACCAAACACATAAGGATTTAGAAGGGAAAACCTGATGTTTAGCAAGAGCACACCAGAATTTCTTCCAAAATCTTTTCCACCTGCACTCCCCAGCATGAGCGCTGCCTTTTATTCCTCTACACAATTTCATCGGGCCAGTACTGCATCCACTTCTCATTTAGATCAATGGATCTAAATATATTTTTGGATTATATTCTTTATCAGCAGCATTCTGGTTAGAGTGAGAGACACGTTGTGACAGGTGACACCCAATTTGTACGGAATGCCGAGCAGCCTCACAGGAGATGGTTCACATTGTCGTGCCAGTGCAGAGCACCAACACTTCAAAGGCTTCCTTGCTGGGAGGCCAGCCGACATAGCAGTGTTACAACCGGTACATAAGAAGAAGCACGTACTCTTGGCTGCACATCTAATGAATATAAGTTCTACTCCAAAACGTAGCTTCATTTTAGACAGAACGATATGAGCTACTGGCTGCTCTTAGAGCAGGACCAAGAATGCTCCTGCAGCTTAGCAGTACCCTGAGTGCCTGCCAATTGCGCCACGATGCTAATGCTGAAAAGTTTCTCTGCCACACGCTTCTCACATTTAGACTGGGCAACTCTGCTTCCCACTAGATCACCAAAATACAGCAAGTACCAAGCCATTAGCCAGACTGAGACGAGTCCCAGGCAATGCAGGGGGATTTAGATACTGACACCCAAATTCAGGGAAATCGAGACTTTGGATATAATTTTTACTATTACAAATAAGAGACTGAGTTCTATTTGCATGTCGTAAGGTTGGATATTTAATCCACTGTTGCAGTTCAGATAAGTACAAAACAATGAATGCCACATACTCCATGGGCTCTGCTTGCTCTTGGCAATACAGATGCACAGGCAGCACCCGCAGGGACGGCCCCTGCACGTCTGTGTTGGGCAAGGTGAGCAAAGCAAGGACACGAGGAACATGGACCTGGCACCTCACCCAGCACAGACATCCTGGCATAAGCTGCCACCCTTACTGTGGCTTCTTTCTCCTACAGCTTCCCATCAGGCAATGCAAAAAAAAAAACAACAAAAAAAACAAAGGAAAAAGTGTCTGCATGCCCAGTCATGTTACTATAATTAGCCTGAGGAGCAATGATTCTTTGAAGAGCTCCAACAACAGCCCATAGTAGCACAAGGTCTGCTGTCACACTTTATCAGACTTTTTCAGAGATTTTTTTTTTTTTCCTTCAGCTAAGGACATAGTTAGAGCTACTTTCCAACAAGCATCCCGTTGCCACAGATGGAGATGCTCGGTGTGCCTTTGCAGGGAACTGAACTGGCAGACGTGGTTCCACAGAGACTGCTCTCCTCCCAGACAGCTATGGGTGCTGCTCCAGCTGGGAAGGATTTGAAAGGGAACACTGGGAACTCAAAAATCTTAATTTTTGAAAATCAGTTTAGCAACACTTTCTTATCTCCTGTTGCCCTTCCTTCTCTTAAAACGTTTAAAGGATTATTTGGTCTATTTTGATAAGAGAAAGGAAATGGTACCAGTACAAAAGTACTGTAAAAACAGGAGACAATTCAGCATGGCAGAATGAGACAATAGGATTTTATATACATGGAAGATTTCTCTCCATTCTTTTAACTCCCATATAAAAGAAATGGGAAAAGGGATTTTAGCAGTGCCGTGCAGGAAAGCCTTCACGGAGCAAGGAGGGACCAAACCCACAGTCTGTTCCTTGCATGCAATTATCTTTGTTTCTTATTTCAGCCACATCAGACTCTTGCTTCTCACTCGTTATATTTCCATCCCCTCCTTGCATCATTCCTGTTTTCTGTCAGAGCTCAGCTCATGAGCAGCCTCCTGGGAGAACCGAAAGGGTCTGGATGCAACTAATGATGCCATTGCTGTATGACAGCAGAGGACGGGGCTGATTGAGCTGGGGAGGTCATTCAGCTGAGCATAAATCAGTCTTGCAGAGAGATCAGATCTCGCACGAGATGACAGCTCTGCCGTCTGCTGCAGGTAACCGCCCCAGCAGCGACTGTGTGATTATACAGGGTAACAAGCGAGGATGGTCAGACGTGCGCTGTTAGCAAAGGCTGGTTGTTAAAATACACGACGTCGCTCTGTTTTTGGTGCTATTGCTTCAGGACGTGTGCACACCCCTGTGCCACCTCCCTTCCAGTGGGCAGACCGCCTTCGGTACCACTGCGGGAATTTCAGTGCTAGCTGCCAGACAGAATTCCCTTCAGTTTCCAGAGGTGGTGTGGAGAAACTGTTCATTTCGGTCTGAAATTCAGGAGGTTCAGCGCCAGAGTCACAGAGATGATGATGAACTTAGGATATCACCATTGTTAAAAGGTAGTTTAAAATGTGAGGTGTTTAACAGACTGTGACATCACTGCTGTGATAAATCCCCCTCTCTCTCACTTCCAAAGAAAATTCTCGGGTAGCAGCCCTGATTCAGCATCCAAAGTCCTTTTCTCAGTTCAGAATATCCCAGGCTGAGTTTGATCAAATACAAATAGCACAAGCTGGCTTCAAAAGAACTATAATAAGAAGGTGACTAGATTTCCAAGAAGGATAGGGAAGTGCTGCACCAGCAGCGAGGAACAAGCTGATAATGCGATGTGCAGATGACAAGATGACATACCAGTCTTTCCAGAAACGATGACTCAAACAAGAAAACAGAAGGGCAAACCCTCGGCTGGGCTCATTTCAGGTGCGTAATGGTACAATCACTGGGAAGGACATTTTCTGAGGGCAGACAACCCACGCTGGACTCCCGGCTCCGACACTGCCCTCTCCTCTTTGACCTTGGGCAAGTCACTTCAGCAGTAACTGGAACAGCAGGGACCGGGACAGTAAGCACTGCTCTTCCCCCCTACCTCCTTCAGATGTGCAGATATCAAGAACGATTGACAAAGAAACCTGCCATAAGCACCTTAGGAACCTGTTACTACTTTATTCCTGAGGAATCTGTTATCACCTTACAACAGCCGTGCAGCACAGGCACCTTGCAGCTGGTTTAGGAGGAGTTCAGAAAAGCAGTAATGTCTTTCTAGCAAAGCATCCTCTGCAATAACATCGTACATTTGTTAAACCTCAACATGTGAATTGTACAAAATGATGTCATGCTGACACAGAAAACTGCCTTTACACGTGTCACCTTGGAAGCTCATGTGCCAGTAGATGAACTAACACTTGCTTTGGAGTGGTATATATAGTATTACCCACTGTCTCTGAGCAGAGACCTTAGGCAGAATGCTGTTCTGCCAAACACCGTCTGCACTTCTGCTTTTAAACTCCAGCAGAGCCTCGAAGGGCTTGTTGGCTTCTGTTGATCTGTGAATCTCAATCTGTGATTTAAACTTTGCCTCACAAAACCAGATCAACACACACAAAACAAAAACCAAGAGGAAGAGGCTGCACTGGGATAAAACAGAGGGCAGGATCAAAAGAAAAATTACGATTTGAGGGAAAATAATTCCTAGAACTGCTTCTCCAGAAGGGATCTGAGTGATCCTTGCACTTTTTTACTGAAACACCTCACACCCCTTCCACACATTTACCATCACAACATACCGAGCTAGGGAATACCCTTATTTACAAGAGAGAGTTCCAGACATTTAGACTGCTCCTTCCCCCCAAGCACCAGGTTAGTGCCATCACTCATAGATGGGATATGTCACTGCTATACCATACGTATACACAGTATATGGTGGCTGCTGGGTGCCTCAAACACATGTTGCACCAGCCACAGCTCTCACCAGCAAAGAGGGTCTCCCAAAGTCTTAGGGACCTGCAAAAGCAGGTGGCTAGAAAGGTCAAAAAAAAAAAAAATTAAAAATCAAGCTATTCTGTTTGAAATAATTCACTCATACTGTTGTGTTAATGTACTTTGATTTTCTAGGTGACCCTTCAGGTACCTAGAATGCCGAATTGGGGAGGTGGAGTCAAATGTGGTGCCTGCGAAAAGACCGTGTACCACGCTGAGGAAATCCAGTGCAACGGGAGGAGTTTCCACAAGTCATGCTTCCTCTGCAGTAAGATGGGCTATACTGCTTTCCCTTCACAGTATTCCCATAGCTCTTTATAAGGCCTCTACTAAAGCTGGAGAACTTATTTCTGGATTGCATGGTGTGCCAAAAAGATATTTCATAGCTTCCTCCCCACTAAACCACCCATGTGACACCTATCGCAGGCTTTTAACCACCCTCAGCAACATACAGGTTGGTAGGAGCAACCAGCGTCACACGGAATTCCACATGGGAAGGTTTTGTAAAGTTGGTGCATCTTGCTTCTGGGAAAGCTCAAAGTGGAGGGCAGTCACATGTTAGCCACCCGACCTTGAGTACAGCTCAGTGAGACCGGTTCTGGTCCAGCACCCCTAGAAATGGGAAGATGAAAGCCATTTCCCATCCTTATAGCAACAGAAGGGTGGACAATGACTGTATCTGTTTTCAAAAAGCAGGAGCTCCTTCTCTGAAATGCCAGTTGGCAACTCCATAGCAGCTCTGGAAAACTCATAGCCCCTTACCCCAAGCCATCTGCCTCTCGGGCTCCTGATTTTTCTCCTTTCAGACACACATTGAGCAATTTTTGTTAGGGACACTGGAACGCTGGAGAGTCACAGCATGTAGGTCCATCCCCAAGTAACCCTACCTTCTGCCCCACAATGTAGCTCCTTTGTTTCAAGTTAAATAGTCTAGAATAACTGAACCAACCACTTGTAAGGATGTAGGATGTGTTGATTAGGGTATTAAGAGGAGATGATCACTTTTACAATGACCACTAAGGTGAATTCATTTCACACAGGAAAGCTGAAAGACATTACTTGGGTGTCACCAAAATATCCCACCAACACTCTACAAGTGGGGACTCCAAAATACAGGGGAGGAGGAGACTGAGGCATTTCACTCACCCCTTTACTCCACACGCCTCTGCAGTGTCCAGCAGACAGCTTCCAGGAATTTTGCTTTCTCTGCAGATGAGCTAGCACTTGGAAAATAAGAGAGAAGGGATCAGTTCAGCTCTGCTTGTCCTTTGTGGTGAGAGTAAGCAATCTGATAAGGACTTCAGATAACTAAATATAAATTTTGCAGTCAATGCTTGAGATTTAGTACCTTGGCAGTTTGAATGCCAGTATAACAGCTTAGAGGCATCGGACCTGATTTTTCACACACCTTTCTTGGATGGACAGAAAATTCTCATTTGGAGGCACGAGACTGATCGTAGATGTGCTTAGATGACATGGTACAGTGTTATGCGTACTGAGTCCAAAGGACCTGAGCTGTCTTTCCTTTTCTCCCCATTCCCTGTCAGCAATGCCTAAATGACCGAGTAAGAACTAATTCCTTCTTAAAAGAGTTTGTAATTGATGACTTTCAGTCAGTTCTGACAGTTTTGTGTAAACTCAAGACTTTGCACTGCTCTGTGTGCTGCCTGTAACTACAATACTAGGTATCGCAGAAACTATGGGGAGAGGGACATGAACGCTGTAATTGCAAGAAAACCTTTAACTGACACTTGTGCTTTATCAAATGCTAGAAAATGATATGGCAGCAGGCAAGAAGTGAGTAGCCTCTCCAGTGTCTAATAAAAAAACAGCTGTCCCAGTGGGGTGTAGTTAATGTTTCTCTCCTACCCAATATTGGAAGAAGTTTAAGCTTCTTTCTTAGCATAACTGCTTGTCTTGTTAAACACACATCCATCAGCTCTGCCAACTACTTGTTTGGTTCGTTACGGGGATTTTTTTTATGTTTCCTTTTGGTTGTTGGAGTGTGAGGGGTTGCTTTGGCTTTTATCTGCTTCCTGTAAGTCTGAGCTAAATCGGTAATAGGTTAGATACTAAAAAAGCATTCCTAGCAGGAGTACGTTTGAGGCAAAAAAGATGCGTGTAAGCCCAGCTGGCATATGAGAGGGGTGTTGTTAAATGGCTTTACTCCTCCAGTGATTCTCTCACGCTAAGCAGCAGCTCAGGACAAGTTGGTGTCATGTATCATGTTCACAGGCTTTTCAATGAACCAATTAGAGGATTTCATTTCTCAACAGGAGAAAGGAAATCCTCCCTGCCCTAATCTCGGGCACAGAAACAGTTAACCTATTTAGCTGAGCTTTTATATATGTTTATGTTAAATATTCTTTAAATTTATATTATTTTTTACATTGTATTTGACTAGACACACAAAACACGCTGATATTTTTCAACTGAAAAGTTCAATTCAAGCAGAATTATAGAAATTCAAACCAATTTGTTCACTCAGTAAGAATCAGACTAGCTAAACTAAAATCCCACGCTCTCCACTCATGGTTTTTCCATGCAAACCTTACAAAAGGGAAAAGCTTCTTCCCATAAACTCTCTTTACCTTGTTTCCCCATCAGCTTTTACCTAAACCACAGCCATGAGGGACATTTGGCAGGATCTCATGCCATCAACCTCAAACATCTTCGTGCTGGCTCGTGATTAGCATCTCTTGGCAGATGAGGGGTCTCAGCCATTTCAACAGCAGCACTTCAAGGGCTTTTGCTCCGTTGTGGCGAATTGACACTTGATCCATAAAGTGCCAGAAATAGAAAGGCTTTATCTACTGATGGAGTTTCCGTCATCCCTTAACTCCCTTTGCAAACACAATTATCATCTCCAAGCAGAAGAGGCTGCAGCACAGTGAGATCAGGCTCACACGTTCACAGAAGCCTCTTGTTCTATTCCCGTTAACTATAAAAGTCCTCGCAAATTATTTTCCACACTACACAGTACAGTGATGGAATTAAAGCTGCAGAGGTTCCTGTAGCAGCTTAAAGTCTCTGATGCAATGAATTTTTGATTCGCAAGAGGACTGTTAAACATGGGGGAAAGGCACTAGTCAAACACCCAGCAAGCTCTCCTGGAGCTTGAACCTCTACCCACTTGCAATATTTGTGAGCTAAGCTAATTTATTTTCTAAGCTATCAACAGTCCCTGGTGACAGGAACACCCTCTGTGGGGCACACACTTGTCCCAAGAAAGCTGGAGAGAAAGGTATTCTCATTTTTCATACTCCTTCCCTGTGCCACTGTGTAGTCCCACCCATGGGAGACAGTCCTCCAGGAACTTCTCCACAGGAGTCCTCTCCCACGGGGCCTCGGCTCTTCACCAACTGCCCCAGTGTGGGTCACTGCTATAAACTCATAAAATGTCTCTCAGTCCCAGACTGCTGGCCCCAGCCTGGTCCCTCACAGAGTTACAAGCCCCCCAGCAAATCTGCTCCAGCATGGGCCTCCGTCTCTCTCTCTGCTTCTTAGCTCTCTCCACTGGCTGCAGGTTCTGTCAGGGGCTTGCTCCAATGTAGGTCACAGATTCTTCCCTATTCCTCCACCTGCTCCGTGGTGGGCTCCTGCCTGGCCCAGGTACCTCTCCACATGCTACAAATGGGGTGTCTACATCCTCCGTGGGCTGTGGGGGGACACCCACTTCACCATGGTATTCTCCACAGGCCACAGGGAATCTTCTCTCAGCTACTCCTCCTCCCCCCTTCATTGATCTGCAAAGTGTGGTGTCTGCAAAGTTTCTTTCATCTTCTCACTCCCTTCTCTGGTGGCAAAATGCATCTGTTTGCATTCTTCTGTCTCTAAAACATGATTCCCAGAGGTGCTGTGACTGGCGCTGATTGGCCTGGTCGGCCTTGGGAGTTTGGCCTTGGGAGCTCAGCTGGGATTTGCTTTGTTGGACCCTTAAGAAACTTCTAGCTGCTTTTTAAAGAAGCCACATTGCAAACCCCCCACAACTGGACTGGTAACAGAATTCAACCTCCAGACACTGACCAGGTTTCAAATGAGTCAAAATGGTCAAAAGACCGGGGGGGGCACTAATCTAGCATCTGCGGCCACTCAACCAGCATAACCGTGGCAGAGTCCAGCCTCGGCAACGCTCATTAGCTCTATGTGTGGCTCGTGTTTCTCAGAACATGGATGCTTGCTTACTGAGATCCCCAAATAAGCAGCTGTCAGCACCCCACAACTTCTGCTTCTTCCAAGTTCAGGCTTGATTTAAAGCAGCACCATAGAGGATGTAACTTGTATCCCATTTGGAGCAGATCCAGGAGAGGGCCATGAGGATGATTGGGGTCTGGAGCATTTCTCCTACAAAGACAGGCTGAGAGTTGGGCTTACTCAGCCTGGAGAAGGCTCTGGGGAGACTTTATAGTGTCCTTTCAGTACCTGAAGGGGGCTACAGGAAGGCTGAGGAGGGGCTGTTTTGTAAGGGCATGTAGTGACAGGACAAGGTGCAGTGGTTTTAAATTAGAGCAGAGCAGGTTCAGATTAGACATTAGGAGGAAGTTCTTCAGTCTGAGGGGGGTAAGACAAGGGCACAGGTTGCCCAGAGAGGTGGTGGATGCCCCATCCCTGGAGACATTCAAGGTCAGGCTTGAGGAAGCTCTGAGCAACCAGATCCAGTGAAGATGTCCCTGCTCAATGCAGGGGGGTTGGACTAGATGGTCTTTGAATGTCCCTTCCAATTTAACGCATTCTGTGGTTCATTATGGCATTGTCTGTCCTAGTCTCCCAGACCGTTCCTATTGAGTGAAGCCAAGCACTGCTTCTCAGTACAAACTCACCTGGGAAGAGGTCTCATACTCTTGCCATCTTGGAGGGAGCGAATCTAACAGAGCTGAGACTACCAGTTATTTGGGGTTATTGCTTTGCCTCGCACTACAGCTCAGTTAAATTGGATTAGCTAAATTGCCCAAGGTTGGGCTACAATAGAATTAATAAATAACCTTTCCAACCTATTGTTTAACTTCTATTTTTTAAGATTTAAAACTTTAGAATGATGATTGCTATGATCTCAAACCCATCTTAAGCTCCATAGATGTAGACAAATTGTCTTTACAAGTTCATGATTTTCCTAGGGTTGGAGAACTACTGTATGAAAGATGCAAAAAAGCACGCTGTGTGCATGCACAGCTACTTCAGCAACAGCCCAGTGAAGTTTCATACTATCACCCATTTCTTCCCATATCCTTAAACAAAAAACCCCACTACTTGCAATGTTTCCGAATCATGAAAATTGAAATTTTAAAGCACAGATCTTTATATGGGCCCTTCTCCTACTGTTTTCAGTGGCTTGCAGGAAAGCTCTGGACAGCACCACGGTAGCGGCTCATGAATCCGAAATCTACTGCAAAACTTGTTATGGGAGAAAATACGGCCCCAAAGGTATTGGCTTTGGACAAGGGGCAGGATGTCTCAGCACTGATACTGGCGACCATCTGGGCTTGAATCTGCAACAGTGAGTTAAACCCCTCTGTCAGTACCTTTTTTCTGCGGCTACCTATTACTTAGCAGAGTATTTTTGATATTTTATTCTGCTTCCATAACAACACCTTGCACAAGCAGCCGATCAGACTTTCCCACAACCTTCCCGTCAGTGGATGCTGTAATTTACCAGTTTTTAATGACATTTAGTCTCTTTAAGCCTTCTTTATAAATGATCTCTTCTTTCAATGGGCAATTATTCTGCAGAAGCGGCCTTTATATGGCACCACAGACATAAATGTTCACTGCAATGTTAATCTGCCATTAGTAACATAGTGGTAAAGTCACATTCACTGTAGAACATAAGAATTTTATCCCCCCCATCGGAAGCTAAAACACTGTTAGGTTTTACTGTTAAGGGACATAATCATGCTACCCCATACTGTTAACTCTCCTTTCAATGGGGGAAATAACATTTCTAAATCCTCCCTGTGGCTCGAATAACACTCACAAACACACCGAGAATATATTTGAACAGAGGAATTCCAATGGGATACCATCTTCCGAGAGCCTCAGCAGCACATAATTATCTGAAAGTACATTTTTACACTATTTTTCTATGATTCTTAAAGCTGCCCATTTCCAAGCCAACATTACTTTCTTCTGGTATTACTATAAGGAAACCAATTTAGAACTACGCTACACAGGTAATAAAAGCTTAAATAATAATGTATTATTATTTAATACATTATTATGTATTAAATGATCTGAAGCCATTACGTGGAATTCTGCATCAGAAACTGTCATGTCCCGCAGATTTAATGACCTGTTGCAGTCCAGCTGCACTGTAACTCAAGTCATCCTGTGAAATGCTTTATGCTGGCACAAAGACACACATTACCAAAATCAGAAATACAAAGCAAACCTATTTTACTTTTCTGACGTGCTTTCGACCCTAGGCCAGCTTAGAGACACAGCTCCCTCTCCAAACACAACTACACAACTACTGAAACCAGTGGGTTTTTACCCACTGAGTACCAGCAGATGCCGCTAGGAAGCAGAGAGAGGCCTTTTGTGTTTTCCCTCTTGCCTCTCATTAAAACATTTTTTTTTACTTTCATTTTTCATTAAGTACTATCTTTTCTGTACAGGGCAACCATCAGCTCCCTGTACTCGTCCCAACACAGTTAACACCAGTGGTCACAGCATCAGCTTTTCAAACCCACAACACTGAATTCAAAGGAATACTTTCATTTTCTCTTCCTCTTTCACATGTCTAAGACCAGTAATAGTGTATTTTTCTCCCTTACCAAAGTAATCATGCAATCATGCTTCTAGAATGAAGAGAGTATTAAGCAGCATTTAAAAACCACTGAAAACTTCTGTTTTAGGGGGTCACCAAAGCCTGCTTGCCCTTCTACACCAACTAATCCTTCAAAGTTTGCCAAAAAGATGGTAGATGTGGATAAATGTCCCCGTTGTGGCAAATCAGTGTATGCTGCAGAGAAGATCATGGGAGGAGGAAAAGTAAGTAGCTACTCCGGCACCAGAAACAACACACACCTATAGTGATGACAAGCTGTAGGTAATAAGTCTTTGATCTTTTACATTTTTATTTGATCTCAATGAAGAACACATGAGGAGGAATTAGCAAATTGCTAGCGAGTCCCATGTACCTTCAGGTTTAAAACCACATGCTTTTCATAAACTGCCTTCTACCACCGTCATTCTACTGACACCTCTAGGGATATTTATAATTTAAACAGCTATTTGTAGTGGCAATTGAAGAGATTATGTGACTTGCAAAACAAAAGCCTGCCCCACCTGACATTTATAGTCTAGGAACTTTCACTAGAATATTATGTCCACACACCAAAGAAGTGGCCAAAACAAGAGTAGCATCTGTACCACTCTGCTTTTTGTTACAAGACTTCCACTAGTAAAAACGTTACTAGGTAAGATCTTGATATGGGATAACAAAGTAACTGAAAGAGGACTAATCCAGAATGACTACAAAGGGAAGCACCAAGGACAATGAGACAATTCTAACTTTTCAATGCCACAAAAAGCATCATCTTTTTGTTTCTTTACCTGCTTGCTGTGTCCTTTCTCTAACACACAATGAATTGTCTCAATTTCCTCAGCCTTGGCATAAGACGTGCTTCCGCTGTGCCATCTGTGGAAAGAGTTTAGAATCCACGAATGTTACAGACAAAGATGGAGAGCTCTACTGTAAAGGTAAGAATTGCAATGAACTGAACTGGGTTGTTGAGTCAACCTAAAATGACTTCTTAGACCTAACACTGCCACCACAATTTACTCTGTTGCATGCTTATCAACTCCACAATATTTCCTCAGCAGAGTTGTGATAACTATGCACACAATTAGTGATACAGAGTTAAAAGGGAATGGTTTAAAGTACCATCAATAGCTTCTGGCCTACTCGATAGATCTTTTAGCCTCCTGTGAAAATCTCCAATTTACTCATCAGTCAGTGTTACTGATACAGACCAAGTCTTACTAAGTATTTTCAGACAGGAAAGCATGTTTAATGAGTGTTAGAACTAAAAAAATCTGAAACTGCATGTATTTTCATACACCATCAAATGTGACTCAATTCAAATACACAACTGCAGTGTCACTATTATAACTGTCTGGGAAGGATGCTGTTTCAGCTTATCTTCCTGTTATTAAGCTTGGCAGTAGTACTAAAACCAAAAGTCATTTATCTCTATATGAAAACACTCAGAGAACCATTTACCTGCCATCTTTTTCAGTTTGCTATGCAAAAAATTTTGGTCCCAAAGGAATTGGGTTTGGTGGCCTCACTCAAGTGGAAAAGAAAGACTGTGAATGAGAAGAAATGGATGCCACAGACTCAACGTGCTGTTGACACCACCAACTGACAGTTGTCAAGTAAAACATTAAACATCATGTATTGCTGAAAACCTAGGGCATTTGTTTAATACTTTCCACCTTGCAGGAAGAAATATTAGAATAAAGAGATACAGTGATCAAACAAGATTAATGTTTGTTTTACAATAAATAGAGGAAAAACAACCCCAACTTGTGGAACATTGTTGCTTCTTAAAGTAGTATTTACCACACTTTAGACTGGAACTTTATAAGCTCAGCATACAGTCCCATTAAGATAGAGATACGTTACGGAGTGCTCCGACTTTGGCTGTATTTTCCTTTGAATGCTACACCATCTATGTTCCTATCAATCTCCTAATGGAGTTTTGAAAGTTTCGACCTTTTTGTTATGGCAAAGTAGATGCTATTCACTTCAAGGCAATTAAAAAGCATTTGAAATTCTTTCTCTCAAAGGGAGTTATTTCTGAGGAAAACCAACATTTTCACACAACACGATGTTTTAAGTTTTGTTATTGTCTGTTTTTAAGCTATAATAAAGTACCAATATTGTGTCACATTAATTCTACTTGAATTTGCTTGTGCTTTATGAACTACAGCATCACAGGTAAACACAGTTCACTGACACATATAAAATCCCCTGTTCCTTAATCAAGAACTCTGTTTCATTACACTACTATACTCTTGTGTTGTCAGTTCTAGGTGATATTTATATCCCCCTCTTGATCTGTTTCCCTCCTGGCTTTCATTACTATTTACTTAGAGATATATTCAAAACCACCCTGCTCTGATGGCTACTCTGGACAGATGCTGTAGCCTTTTCTCAGGAACACTGCTGACAGCTGGGAATACTTCACACTTTCTATATGCATTGCTGTTTTCCATCATCAACTTACCTGTTTTCATACACTAACGAGAGCGTATATACATGCAAAATACAAGGCAAAGAGTCAGGATCTTTTTATGGTTTTGTGCTTACCTGTTCTTCAATACCTTACTGGTCACACATCCCTTCAATCTGTTTGAGCACGAATGCTCTATTTTATGACATGTAAGACCTCCAAATACAAAGACTTAACTGAGGTTTTAACAACATAAGCCATAAAATGAGAGGGTTAGTGTAATATGAAATTTTTCAATATGAACAATCCCCTTAATATTTGAATGCAATTTTATTATCTGCAAAATAAAGGGTACCAACATGGTTTTGAATTTCTGCCCTAAAAAACTTACCTTCAGAAAAATATATTCTTAACGTCAGCTTATCACACAAAGTCTCAAACAGTTTCAGCTCAAACTACATATACACACAGACATATAGTGATTGTTCTGTATACAAACCTGCTGTAGCTTATGCAAAGTAGATGTAATATTTGAAACAACACAAATAAAACCAAGCAAATTCAGAAAAATTTGTAAAAATTAACAAAATAACCAGTTTTATTCAGCTTTCTGCCAAACAGTTTTAGAAATTAAGCAAAACTTCATACAGAATGCACGTTTTTCTCCTTTGTCAGATGAAAAAGGTTGTATTGCTTGGTCCAGTCAACTTCATTGAGTTTGAGCATACCGAAGCATCTGCACTGAAAAAAGTCTGCGAGGTTCTGGAAACATCCAAGACTGAAAAGGCGGGAAATATCCATTAATAAAACTAACAAAAAAAAAAAAAGACCACAAGCATAAAAAATGCATGTTCACCAGGAGACAGTACTTAAGACAGTTTGTCAACACTTTATCAACAAAGACAGCTCTGGGACAAGAAACGTAAGAACAGGCCTCTATCGTGCATTACTCCTTTGCTGAACTTTAAACAACCTGTCTTACATTAATGAGTGACAGCACATTAAGTTAAACTCAAATACTTAGAAGACAGTACTTAGATCTTGTCTGTTTACACACATAAGGACATATAGACTGCTGGTATAACTTGGAAACCTTCATATTAATTTCTCTGTTGAGCTGAACACTGCAACAGAAGTCAGAAAGGGACCCGTTCATACCTGAGTACTTGTTCTGTACCTCTTGAACAGACACTGACATCAGTGAATAAATTAGAGGACAACACCCCCTCACCCCCAAACCAGCATCTAGCAATTAGCACTATAGATTGATTTTGGAACATCTTTTTTCCAATACACACAGCCATGCAGCAAGTACCCCAGCAGCTTTCATGATGGTTGCTTATTTCCAAGGGCAAAGGATGTTCTTAGCCTAGAAAGGTCTGGGTTGGAAGGCCATCTAACTCCAACCAACTAACATGTGCAGAGACACCCTCCACAAGCCCAGGTTGCCCAAAACCCCATCCAACCTGGGCTTGAACACTGCCTGGGATCCAGAGGCAACCAACAGCTTCTCTGGGCAACCTGTGCCAGGGCCTCATCACCCTCCACAGGGAAGAATTTCTTCTTAATATCTAATCTAAATCTATCTTCTTTTAGTTTAAATCTATCAATCCTCTCGTCCAATCACTCCATCCACTTGTAAGCCAGTCCCTCTCCAGCTTTCCTGCAGTACCCCTTCAGGTACTGGAAGGTGCTCTAAGGTCTCCCTGGAGCCTTCTCTTCCCCAGTATGAACAAGCCCAACTCTACCATTCTGCCTTCATAGGAAAGGGGCTCCAGGCCTCTGGTCATCTTCGTTTATGAAGCAGTGAAGCAAATCAGTACTGAAAATATACATGCTTAAAACACACTATTCATTAATACTCACTTGTACGGAGTTCTCCTGAGTGAAACAGGATGCTGAGATGATTTTCTCTGCATCAGGAGGTTCATTCTTTCATGCGAGGTCAATCCCAAGAACGCAGTCTTACACGAAGGAAAATATAAGAAAGGGTTAAAAGACAAACATCATAAATAAAATTCTGGTGATACCAAAAGATACTATAGAGAAGGGAAGGAGGGAAAGAGGTTGCCCATATCTAACAAATAAGTAACCACTGCCATAATTAATGACTGTAAAGTATGTTTTTAAATGTCACTTGGACTAAAACAGAGCACAGCGAGATGTAACATTAACGCTTCCACTGAGAAGGCATGCTGTGTAATAGGGTAACTGTAAAGACTGTACATTGACAGATGTCTGTAGAAGATAGGCAGCAGTTACACACATATCTCCTCAGATTTTGTCTTTATTCTACCACAGATTGGTAGAAAAAAGATCCCCCGAAAAAAGACAAAAGTAGCTTAGTAAAAAAGATGAAGTAAATGTCAGATACTTAACAACAGCTTGCTCGTTTTCTTGTTTCCATCTTTTCTTTCACCGTTTCCTAATGAAACTTCTGTCCTTTTTTCTCTGTATTTCTGCTTATCTATTTTATTCTTAATTTTAGTATTTTTTAATCAGTGTAAATCTTATAAACCATTATAAATGGCTGCAAGGCTGTTTTGCCAAATGACATGTTAAATGTCATAAAGTGGTACATGACTGTACAAAACACAGTAGTTCACTGCAGATATCTCAGTGACTCAGATCCCTTTTTTCTCCAGGATGGCATCTCAGTGTCTTGAACATTACAGAAATCAAGTAGCACACATTTAAAATTGCAGATTACTTTTTTTATTTTTTTAACAAGACATAAACCAAATCTTTATTTCAGTACACTTAACACATACTCAAATGACAAATCTTTCCTAAATGCTGCTAAACAAGTGGTTTTCTAGATATTTTAAGACAGCTCTTCTCAATCTTGTTTGCATAACCAAGATCTCTTTGAGAAAGATGTAAACAAGAAATTTGACAGCCCTTGTTAGGCTAAAATCCAGATCACAATTTTACTGCAGCAATGGGATTTAGTAGAGTCTAATGACGCACTGCTGAGCTATGTCATACAATTTTCAATTCAGGACTAATTGTGAATTTGAGCTTTTGTGCCATTTTGGGGGCAGTAATACCAGTTATTAGTCAAGTAAGTTTCTTGGCTATGAACACATCTTCTCACAGGTTTGGAATTTTTGTTATAGGAATGATTTGCAACTGCGATCCAGCTTCTAACAGGATTGCTGAGTGCACAACTACCCATGAAACTCAAAGAATTGCCCTGAGATTTAAGAAAAGCATCTGGATCTGGCATTAAATGGTCAAGGGAAGCAGGCACAAAGTTTCTGTGGAGCAAATGGTCCATGGAAAAGTTTTAATATAATGGCTCTTTAAGAGAAGCATAAACTGAAGGAAAACAGTACCTGATAAAGCTGAACCGTTAACCACAATGAAGACCATACAGTATGAAAACAGGTTATAGTGAAGATGTAGGAAACCCACGGAGAGCAATAAGTTATCTGCGTGAAGTATGTCCATGCTCCATCTTGATAATAACTTGTTGCACAATGGTTTGACCAATCTGACAAGATGTATCGTTAATTATTGTTTAAGGCCACTTGAGAAGTTAACAAAAATAATTTGCACTGAATATTACATAGCAATATGCTCCAGAAGTACCATGTTTAATGTATCATGTTCCCACTTAAAAGCACCCACAAAGCTATGTGACTGCTCCCTATTCTAGCAGCATAAGCTTTATCTTATGTGCTCATAATCCACAGAAGGAATTTCTGAAGCGCTGGCTGTGTACTTTTTGTATGATACTGGGGTAAGTCATTATCCCTCATTGTCAAGAATCCCAAAGTTTTCCTTCACACTTACTTGTAATTTTCTGACAAGAATTTATCATTTATCTTAAACACCATCACAAACAAAAGACAACCTGATGGTGACAATGACAAGAACACAGTATTTTACCACTACTAAGCAGACACAAATTGGAATGTCCAACTTCTGCAAGTTTTCTAAGAGATACTTAAAGCCTACCGTATTTGTATTCAACTCATGAAAAAATACACCTCCAACAAACTAAAAGCATAGCAACTGTTTTTTATTCCTCTACATCAGTAGAACAACAGAGGTTTTCCTTCCATATTCCTTCACACACAGGAAACAGAGAAAGTAATACGCTTTTTGCACATGTAAGACCACTGCTGAAAGCAACCAAAGTTCACACCCAGCGCCCTCCACTGCCATAGCTGCTTCACTTCACTCTATGTTACATATTGACTATTTCAACACAGCTGAAATATGGTATAATTTGTGCAGGTATAATTAATTACGCTTGCTGGAAATGAAATGTTGAAAAATAAAGGCCTAACCACCCCCCACCCCCTTGAAAGCTTAATTAAAATACGTTAATGGATACTTACACAGAAGGGTTCCATAGAGCATCCAGACACTGCTGACAGTTAGGAAAGACAGAAACAGTAGGTAGTAACGATGATTCCCAATGCCTGAATTTGAGGCAAGGAAGGAAAAAAAAAAAAAAAAAAAAGAAAAAGGTTGACATTTTAAAATTCAGCGGTATTTGCATTTCCCCTTAAGTTAACAAGAATAAGAAGAACCAAAGCTACTTATTATTATTACCTCTGAAACCTTCAAAGGAGTTTGACAAGGCTGATCTTTCTCAACTTTCCCCTGTTTAGCCATCTCAATTTATATTGTAAAATTACTTCTGATAAAGTCAACCAGGATCTGTCTCTCGTGCAGAACATGCCTTTGGCTTTTTCAGCAAGATGGGGACCAATTACGCAACCAAAACTCTCCCCATGCATGGTACAATTGTCGCAAGACTGAAAAAATCTAAGCTATTCAACTTAATTGTTTGACTTTTGTGTGCTTCTGAATTGCAAACGCATGCATAAAACCAGACTTCTATCAGAGAAACTGCTACATAAGGATATATAATTATTTTTCTTTAAATCAGTATTGCTCAAAGTTTTGAAACAATGCATCAAAAGGATGTCTCACCACCTTGTAAATAGTGAACACTGTAAAACATTTCCAAGTATTTAATATTACAAAAAGAAGTACTGGTAAAAGAATATCCTAAAAATATATCACTACAGATGTAAAACTCTAACCTTTCTATCTTAAGCATCACCAGTAACAAGACAGCAAGGAAGAATGGGAGATTCTCAAAGAGCACGAGAGCATAAAACCCCTCCCTACAGGGTTATCTCAGTGGTCCAGCTGCTCCACTTTACTGTCTCTAACAGTGACAACAGGCCACGTTAGTTCAGGAGGCCACCCAAACCTGGACTCTTTCTGGAGCTCATTCTCCTCAGCCGCAGTATGAAAATGTCAGCGTATGCATACCTGTCTAGATCTTTTAGTATCTACTTCTGGACACATTGTCAAAAAACTTTCTCTAATCCCTTTCTGAACCTTCTGATACTGCCTGTATCTGTCCAGCAAGATCCAAAATTTCACTGCCGGCCATGTACAGACATTTTTTTACCAACTTCAAACCCCACTGCTATTCTAGTGCCTCCCCAAGTCTTAGTATATGTTCGGTGAGAACAGTTCTGCATTCAGTTTAGCCATCATTTCTGCTGCCTTTTTCTTTTTCCTTCCCTTCTGCTCTCTAGAGAAAGAGGCCCAGTCGTCTTGGTTTCTCTCTCAGGGTGACCACTCCATCCCTTTATTCATTTTAGTTATATGTGTCTCTTCCATGTAACTGATTTCCCTCTGAGAACTATCACTAACCTGTTCTGCATCAACTATGTCATCACATAGTAGGTGTGATCTTGTGGAGGATTTTAACAGGTAACAGACATGAGGGCAATCCAGCATTTGCTGAGATGGCTGTTAAGGCCATAAACAAGATGGTTGTTTATCAAGCTAGAAGAAAAGAAGAATGTAAAGAACGTGGAAAAAGGATAATGAAGCACCAATCAGCAAGCAGGTCTCGCCACAATACTTAACCTATGAGAAGAGACTGTTAGGGGGTGTGCTTTGTGTACTGGGAAAAAGGAACATTGGGAATATTGGGTTTGGAGTGAAATAAAGTTGGCATTAATTGATCACATTGATCTGAAGTGATGACCTGTTATTCCTCCGCAATATGATCTCTCTCTAAGGAGATAAAGGTTACTTCTGCAACTTTAATCTGTGCTATCCTCAAAATTGATAAAACATTCTTACCTATGCACTGTCCAATCCACAGAGAATGGTGATCGTATCTGGCCACACAGGAATCACAGGCAAGGCAATGCACAGATCTCAATGGCTTACGTACCTAATGCAGGATGAAGGAGAACTCAGGTCATAGCAAAAGCATTTATTTTCCTCAACGTTTAGAGCATCATATCAAAGGCACCATGATATTTGGAACAATTACTGGATAACAGACCTCACAACACAGAATGCAGATCAGAACTAAACATCTTAATTTTACAAAAAAAAAAAAAAAAAAAAGGAAATAATTTTTTTATTAAGATTTGAATCCAGTGATCTAAAAGCATCTCTTTTATCACTGTAAAGAAATTTAAGTAATGTAAAAAAACCATGCATGTAACACTTGCATGACAAACAATGAGGAGAAAAATACTGGGTTTTACTCAATACTGCTATAAAAAAGCAAGTACAAAAATAAAACAAAATATCAAAGTGTCACTTACAAGACACGAAGTGCAAAATGTTCTGAAGTCCAAGCAACCTGCTTCTGCAAGGGCTACAATATTCTGAAAGACAAAGTAGTTTGCATCTGGATCACACTCATGAAGATTTTTAGATAAGGCCTTCTGCAGTTCATAAGCATTTTGAGAGTCCGGCACTGACAGGAGTAAGTACTTGACAGTTAAAATGATCCATGAGAAACATATAACAGTACACGCTAATGCAACTGCACTTGCGCAGGATTATTCAGGAAAGAATCTCAATGCTGCTGAAATCAAAGAATAGTGTGGATGAAATATTCCTTTTTAAATAAAAGAGATTATATTACGACACAAAGTACCTCTCCTTTAGTCAGCCAGACAAGGAGAGCAGCTCTATCTCCTGTTCTGATACAGATACTACACAGATAACGTTTGCTAGTTCTGCAGTAACAAAATCTCAGCTTACTTTCCCTGGCAACTTGAAGAAATACAGCCTCACAGAGGTTCAATGAGATCACAAACAAAATCCTTTCCTTAATCCACAGGCTGGGGAGACCAAATACTAAATTCTCTACTGATTGCTTGGCCCTGTTTTTTTTCTTTTTACCATCCTAAACCAGCTAGAAATTGCATGTCATTTAATGATGCTTAAGCACAAAACAAATCAAACCATTATACACATCTTCAAAGTATCTGACAAAATTCATTTCTAGCCATTGGCATGTCCTACAAGCAGGAAAACTGGTGAAAGCACTGTGAATCTCTTTCTAACCAGACTGGAAACATAATACATATCTACAGTTCAAGTTGCTGAATGCCAGAAGTAAAAGCTCTCAAAAGAATGAGGAGTATTTCACTGCCTTCAAGTTAACACAGCTGCCCATGATGACAAACAAATCAACCAGAAGTACATATGTGTCATACCAGGTTGACCCCTACATCCAGTTATTTAATTATTACAAAATCACCTACCTCTTTTCTTTCTTTTTCGGAAGTCTTAATGTAACCAGGATCAGTTCTCCATGTTTTGCAGAAATAATAAATAAGCCCCACCACACTGACTATGACATTGACTTCAAGAACTGTACTGGTTACATGTAATATTCAAGTTAAGGAATGTATACTTACAGCACTAGATATAGAGCTATTTGCTGCAAGCTCTCTAGCAGAAAAAACATACATGAGGGAGGACATACAATCATCAGGAACATCTCTTTTACATTACAGACTACAAGGTTAGAGGGAGAAACACATGTCAAGATTAACTGTCTCCATACAACAACAGAGGAACATGGAGTGGGACAAGATTCCTACCACTCAGACTCATGTGTTGAACATGAGAGCTCAGGTTCCTAAAGAACAGTCTGTGATGCCATCAAGGAGCAGAAAGCCCAAACCTGTATTCTGTCTCCAGGCACTATGTAAACCGCAGAGTGAATAATGCTTAAAGATCAAGCAGCGCAACCTCAAGGCTGTTTTGTAAAGTATAAAATTGCTGCAAAGTACTTCTAATTAAAATAAAAATAATAACTGAGGAAATACTGGTGCTGTCTATTACCAGCCCTATAGTTGTATTTGTTACAATGCAATTGCAGGGTGCGCGTATGTAAGTCAGAATTATTCCTTGTGGATATTGCTGGTCTGTTTACACTTTTTTTTTTTTCTTTTGTGAGCTGAGAGAAGTCCCTAATAAGAATAGCTGGAGTTTCCTTCACACATAAATATAAGAAACTAAAACACTTTTATAACACTCAGATCTGTGACCAGTTCTAGAAGGAAAAGATATTAACAAGGAAAAAGGTTACACGGGGCAACAGAAAACTACTTGCTCGTCTCACCAAGCTATGTATAGAACTTCAAGAATATCGCTATGCTCACTCATTATCTTCAGCAAAGTGTCCCACTCAAAGCCCCATCGTTGGAATTTTTTTCTTTCAATTAGATGACACCAAGAAAACTTTAAAATCTCACAACGCAACACTGAGTTAACATGATTTTCATTTAGACAAGCATATACTGTATCCCCAGTGGGAATATACTCGAACAGTTTGTCAAAGTTAATCCAGATAATTCTATTAAGGAGATCTTAATTGGGAACAGTACAAAAGAAAATGCCACTTAAAGGATGAAATAATTGTGTAACAATATATTATAGCTGGGTTAGTACAAAACTATTTCCAGTTTTAAGTAACTCCCTAAAGGCCTTTTCACAAAACTTACTAAATAAATAGATGCCCGCTCTATAAGAAAAGAGAGGAGCACTGAAAAGAGTATGAACTACTAACACATATTTATACTCATCAGTGCAAAACCTCTTCAAAGAGAGTAAATGAAAGGTAGAAATTCATCCACTGCAAACTAAGGATGCAGCATAACCTGTGACTAAAGATAGGAGACTGGAAGATCTATTTTGGAGGGACATGATCAAAATTTGTTCTTTGGGTTGCTCTTTTTTTTGTTGGGTTTTTTTTTTTTTTTGTTTTGTTTTGGGGGTGGAGTGTGTGTCTTGTTTTTCAAAACAAGACACTGTCAGATCCTTGCTAATTTTGAAAGAAGATATGCTTTGAAAATTACTCTTAAAGCATGTGTTATATCTGGTTATACTACATGCCAAAATGCATTACTATATGAGAGTCTCAACGAGGAAGACTAAAGGGCCACATAGATATGTTAAACCGGGACAAATAGGCTTATAACAAAGACATTTTCATTTTGGTATTTCAGTAACGTAAAAAATAATTCAGAATTGTACAGAAATATCTGCAAAAGATAAAACATGGTACCGATTTTTATTCCGTATATTACTTAAATTTAACCTCAAAATTATTTCATCCCCACCCAGTGGAAGTAAACCAATCTTACCAGACATCAGCAGTCACAGGGAATGATCTGGGATGGCTCATTACTATTTGCATGACCAGGTTTAGATTTATTAGGGTCTGTAAGGAGAGTTCTATTGCATTTCTTGAATATAAAGGATATCAGGCAGGAACCAGAAAAACCAGGTCATTGACATCCAAAACAATGAACTTAGCAGAAACGCTGTAGGAAGATACCTTAGGTTCTTGAGCCCCACACATTGCCTGAAAGAATATTAAAAAAAAAAAAAGGTGTTTTTTTAACGATAGTTATTTAAAGTGTAATTCCACAGGATGTAAATGATCTGTTTTATTATTTTAAAAACTTCACACTCATGGTATATATATACTTCAAGTCTCTCAGAGCAATCAAGAACTGTCATTCAAAAGCATTCTTTTGCCAGGTGCATAGGGGGTTAACAATGCAAAAATAAACCTGAATAGTGCTCAGTTCCAGCTTACTATCATACATCAGAAGTGCTGTAGCCAGCACTGGGTGAGAAGTGCGATCTCTCTCTGTTTAAGCACTGATAGCACTGCCATTTCAAGGAATACTGCCTGTTGAAGAAAGCAGAGAACCTGGGGAACAGCTTCAGATAACCCTGGGAGGTCTGGGGAGCAGAGGAATGAATGAAGACATTCAGTTCCTATGGCCACTTTAGAAAGTACATACATGTAAATCCTTCACACACTCTGCAACCATTTCCCAAAAGTTACTCACTGTGTTACACAAAATTAAACTCTGAAAAGAATTCTGCATTAGATGCATCAACATCTATTCAACATCTTTGTCGGTGACATGGACAGTGGGATGGAGTGCACCCTCAGCAAGTTCGCTGATGACACCAAACTGTGTGGTGCTGTCGACATGCTGGACGAGATGGATGCCATCCAGAGGGACCTTGACAGGCTGGAGAGGTGGGCCCATGCCAACCTCATGAGGTTCAACCAGGCCAAGTGCAAGGTCCTGCATCTGGGTCAGGGCAATCCCAGGCACAACTACAGACTGGGTGGAGAGGGGCTCCAGAGCAGCCCTGAGGAGAAGGACTTGGGAGTACTGGTAGACGAGAGACTCAACATGAGCCGACAATGTGCTCTTGTGGCCCAGAAGGCCAACCGCATCCTGGGCTACATCAAGAGAAGCGTGGCCAGCAGGTCGAGGGAGGTGATTCTCCCCCTCTNTGGGCCTGTTGTGACAGGACAAGGGGTAATGGTTTCAAAATAGAGTGAGGGAGATTTAGATTGGATATTAGAAAAAAAGTTCTTTACTGTAAGAGTGGTGGAGCACTGGAACAGGTTGCCCAGGGAGGTGGTGGATGCCCCATCCCTGGAGAAGTTCAAGGCCAGGTTGGATGAGGCCCTGAGCAACCTGATCTAGTTGGGGGGTGTCCCTGCTTCTCGCAGGGGGGTTGGACTAGATGACCTCTGGGAGTCCCTTCCAACTCTAATCATTCTATGATTCTATATGATGTCTGCAACAAATAAATACACATAACAGAGATAAAATGCCACAAACCTCACACACAGAGCCATCCCAAATAGCAGGGAGAGAAGCAGACCTCCTTTCAAAAGCCAAGAATCAGAACTTAAGTTCATTATGTATCCTATGGCCCACATCATTGTCAAGGAAGATACCAACAGCAGGAAGAGCTATTAAAATGAATAGTGTTAAATATAACAAAGTATTCAGTTAATGTAATAATACATGCTGAAAAACTCAGGATAGACAAGTCAAGGTGGCATACCAAAACATCAAAGGGGGAAGAGGGAGTCAGATAAAACCTCCCCTGCCCAAACCACTACTACATGCTTATAAGGTTTCTGAAATTGGCTGTACAAACCCAAAAATTATTATAAGACCCTTGTTAGAAAAGTTAATTTGTGCACTGTTCTAAACCCAGAACTCTGTAGCATTATTGCCATTAGTTATCACTTATGAAATTACCTCGTATTTCTCTACTATTTTCAGTAACCTGTTATTTCTTCTGTTTCTCATTCTTTCTTCCTCTTTCACCATATAAATCATGAAGCGATTTGGACTTTGATAAGCAAGATCAAGTGGTGTCTCTCCCTTTAACAACAGAAACAATTATTTCTTCATGTTTTTAACATATAAATGCTTTGATTTTTAACAGAAGCAAGAAATATAGTTGAGACTTGTCAGTTACTTCAACTTCACTTCCACCCAAACCTCCTTTTTTTTTTTAATTAAAGCAAGGGTAATCTAAATACAAAGTTTCAATATGCTTAATCCAGTGCCTTTTAGTTGTAAAAATCAATACTTGCAACTAGACTGCATTCAAGTTACCTGTTGGATTTTCTCCAATAACCTGAAACTCTGAACTGCCTGCTAGACTATCACATTCTTACTGAAAGGGAAGGTTTCTTGTTTATGAAAATTTTTAAAACTCACCAGGAATATTTTAAGTCATACATGCAAATAAAAAGAAGTGGCAGGTGGAAAAGCTGCACGGCTTAATACACAAACCCTGAATAACCACGCTGTATGAACACATCTAGAGTCACAGGAACTAACAGTTTCAACATTTATACTTTTCACTACCAGTTTTTACAAATATCAGGACAAAAGCTTTCGTATGCGACTAGACTTTTTGAAGGTACAAACAGACACTGTCAAACACTGGTTTTCACAGGATGACACACACATTTTTGAAGTCTTTAAACATCTCACTGAACACCAAGACACTTATTTTTTTAAAGTCTAGCTACAGTCATTACTCCTCATAACAATGCTTTGAGCTAAAAAGCAGCCAACTCAAAAAAATAATTAAATCTGCAAATGACAGGATTACATTCATAGTGACTGACGGCTTGGCTGCTCATGAAACAAATGTTATAAAGAACCTCTGTGCCACACCACAAGAAAGGTGTGGTTTCTCCTTACGGGAAAGGCTATGAATGCCTGCTCCTAGGCAAGTCCCATTCCAAAGGGGAGCAGACTCAGTATCTTCTTCGCATTTATTTTACACATTCATGCCACAAGTACCACGAAATAAATTGTACCTTGATATTCTTTACATCCAGGCTGGCACCAGCTTCCAGCAACAGATCGACTGCACTAGTATTGCCTGATGTTATTGCCCAATGCAGTGCAGTATTCTTTTGAACATTGTCTACAGCATTGAGAGAGGGGTTAAACTTCAAGAGAAATCTCGTGGGTTCTGGTCTAAATGAAAATAAAATGTAAGAGTTAACAAACAGAACATAATACATACTGGAGAAGAAATCTTATAAAAACTTAGAAGTTTATAAAAACTATTGTTCCTATCTGTAGAATAACAGCAGATATACAATGCCTTGTCTGAGAACACGCTCATCAACAACAAAGTCAATTTTACAATTGAGGACCTGCTCTGAAGGTCCTCAATTGTAAAATTGACTTTTTCTCCAGACTATGTTCTCTTACCATTTTAACAAGTATGAGGCAGATACACCGATTACATCTTCTGAAAACCCATTTTACTATGCCCACCTCCAATTAGTTTCATTTCTACACAAGCACAACACCACTGCAGCTAGTTTGGCCAAAGACCTAAACCTCTTTCAGAAATTCTTTTTATTTGCCATACCCAATTAGATACTTTATAACTCCAGGTATCTGAAGTACTGCAGATTTTAGCAAACATAACAGAGTTTTTGTAAGAAAAAAGTGACCTTACTTCTTCTTGGGTACAATAAAATAGGTTCTTTTTTAAGTTACTCACTACTTACCCGATCACTTTTTGTGTTGATAACATTAAAGGTGTTTGTCCATTGAAGTCTGTTGTGTCTATGTTCTAAGTATCAGGAAAAGATAACAAGCAAGGGTTTAACGATGATTTCAGGAAACAGACCAATTTACAGCATATATATATATATATACAGCAGGCTTCGCTTCACTGCGGTAGCAGAAGGAAACCAAATTATATCAGCCAAGTAGCAAGCACTCACATTAACTGCTTTTCCTCCCTCCCTACGAGTCTTGTCACTCCTTTCAGAATATACTGAGTCTCCACAAAGGATAATTTTAAGGGAACCATGTTAATCATATTTCTCCTTCGTTTTTGTGGAAAACCACTATAAATAAAATGTACCTCAAAAAGCAATGTTAACCATCTTCCTTGTGTAAAAAGAGGTGCCCAGCAGAATGTCCAAGTACACAAAACTAGTTTATTAATACAATAAAAAAGGCTTCTGTATCTCAATACACAATTATTTAAACATCTAACTTGCACTACCTAATAGCCTTCCTTTTTCTTCACAATGAATTCCACAGCCCTGCTCATTGTTACACTAGAGCGGATTTACTTAAAAAAATAAATGTTTAAAACACTAGGGGTTTTAGTAGACAATATGTAGGGTAAAAACTTTATGTTTATGACATGTGTTATGTATTATTTATACCTACATTCTGGAAGTCAGTTACTCTACTAAAGACAACTCCACAAGAGAGGAAATGAACTTAACAAATCTTTAAATCTTAATACACAGTGATTCAAAAAAACCCAGCCTAAATCATATAAGAACTCCCCTCTTATCTGTATTTGCAAATTGTTACACTTGTCATTGACTCTGCTTACTAATGTAAGTTAAGCAGACATCGACCACAGTGGATACAATTCAAAATACAGAATTTCTAATAAAAGATTCAGTCCTAGTCAGATCATATATTCTGCACTCACTTGATGGACACTCGCATAGATTATTACTTACAAATCTGTAATCAACAAGCAAATACTTGATGATGTAAGTACTTCATATATTGGGGGAGGAGGGGGGTTGTTCCTATCAGGTTTAAAAGCCAGCTGTTATTTATACAGCACCAGAAATTTGCACAGCCTTAATAACTCCCCTTAAACACTCCAAATTGTACATGAATGCACATGCGTGGGGATTGCAAGAATGGGGAAGTATATATACATATATAACCTAAGTTTCTCTAAATTTATGGCACAGGGAAACAGCTGTCAAACACCTGTTTACCATCTAGAAATCAAATCAGTTAATTCTTAAATATACTGTACACACAGGCAGCTACTCACAAACAGATAACAAAACGAGGTATCAACAACGTACCTGGCCTTTTGACAGGAGGTAAGCTACAATGGGCATGTGTTGAAACAGCACTGCTAAGTGAATGCTACTGAATCCTTCTCCATCAATAAGACTGGCATCTGCTCCACATTTCAACAATAACATGACCATAGGTAGGTGTCCTTGTCTGTAATGACACAGAAAATCAAACTACAGTGATGATAACAAATCTAGACGTTTTACGTGTTAGGTTAATAATTTTCAAAGAAATTCTCTCTCAAAAAAATAAAAGCCTTTCAGATTCTTATGTTTTTATTCAAGAAATTATATCAGAAATTTGTATTAAATGTATACCTGAATAAGTCAGTCTAAGGCAAACTGTTAATTTAGAATACAACGGTTATTCTACAGAAATTTCTCCTATAAGCAGTCCTCCTCAGAAGCAGCATCCAACTTTGGCAGAAGACTAGATATAGCCCAGAAGCAAGCACTGTTCTTCCAGTGTGAAAATTTGCACGTGGACAACTTATCCCAGAATAACTATTTTAGATTTACTTTTTTTCCAGACAAGCAGTGCTTTGTTCTTTTGATGATTTTCCTCCAGTTCTGTCCTAGAAGCCAAAGTTGTTTGATTTTAAACCATATTGGGTTGAACAGATGTAGTCTAGAGCTGATGTACAAAAAGAATGGACCAAGAGAGCCATTAATCATACACAAGCACCAATAGCTACCAGAATTGCCCAAAAAAGAGACACTGTGTTTTTGTGGCAGCAGTTCTCAAGAGCCCAAGGAAAAGCTAATGCCATGGGGGTACAGTGGCCAAAAATCTCTCCATGTGCCTCGGAACAAGATGTCTAGTACTAGTCCTACTGCTACAGGTTTGTGCTTTGTAGTTCACAACTGGCAGCGTGGAGTCATGAGAAAGCACCTATGGGAATCCAGTGCAGAAGCTAAAATGGACAGCATTTAGCTAGACAGGCTAAAGTCTGAGGAGAACCAAGACCCCAACTTTTTCTGACCTAAACCACGCTCTAGCAAGTATCAACAGTGCTCTAGCACAGCCAACTCTTGGTCCAGCATGAAAAATCTGAACAGTACTGCTTCATCCCCAGGGATACTTCAAAACTGGAGGTCCACGTGACAAAATCATGTCAAAAGTGACGATACACACGTCAAAAAACTCTGGGGCCTACACAGTTGCCAGGAATCAGAGAACAGATTTCAGCAATACAATGGACATGCAGGCAAATCATTTTACTTTAAAATCAACACAGTACAGAATTCAAAATGACCACTGGTGTGCTATATAAAAAAACGTAACTGCTAATACTTCCAGATTTGCAATTAGTAGTTGCAAGTAGCATACCTAATGGCCCAGTGAAGGGGAGTTGAATTCAAATCTCCACCTAGCTGATCCACTATTGCACCTTTAGAAATATAGTACCTGTATAACAGTAACATAATACAATTAAGAATAGGCATAACAAAATATTAAAATATAATGCTAAGGATAACTCTAGTAAGAAATAGCTCATAATGAAAACAAAATCACTAGAGTAGCAAATGGATGAGTATTTCTTCAGAAAAAGGATGCTGTTTTAAGAAATCTTTTAGGGAAAATGTAATAACTGGCAATGCACTTATGAAATCAACTCTAATCTTTGTTAAACGGAAACTGAGAAAAATCTAAAGATATCATGTATTACATGATTTCATATATAAAGAAACCATAGTTACATTAAACTTCAGTGACACTTTCACAAAAATAATTGGGTTAAAATTTTAATTTTACGCTTTTGTTCTCAAGCATCATGTTCCCATTGTTTTGAAGTATAAAGGCAACAAAGTGATTATAAATAATGGCAAAATGTTTGTGTTACTTTCACACAGAGCTTACTTAACCAGCTCCTGTCTGTTGTTAATCGCAGCCCAGTGAAGAAGAGTCACATTTTCTTTGTCTGGTTGTCGAACATCATATCCTGCTTCTACCAGTTCTTTGCATCGCTCTATTATTCCATACCTTAAGTGAGGGAAAACAAACAGACATCAATTTTGTTTGTTAAGTGTCCTCATTTAGTGACAGACACATAGTGATGGAGAAAATCTCAGCAAGCATCAGCCAGCAGTTCCTACTTGAGCAAATTCCAGACTGCATTCAATGGAGGCCTTGCAAAAAGATTTGGGCTGAGCCTTGATAAGCAGAATTTTCTTCCCAACATAACAAAACTCTTTGAGATACCATTGTTTCTGATAAAACATTTACAACAGTACCTTTACATGGTAATTCCTCTTTCACTACAGAGTCAAAAAAAAGTTTGTCTTTGTAAAAATATCCAACCCCACTCACCTTTGAGGACATTCCCATTATTTCAACACAGAGAAGATGTACTTACTGTGTAGCCTTGACAATATCACAGGTGCCGGGGTCTTCAACAATCAGGTATGGCCCTGGCAGCATGGGCAGATCTTTCTCCCCATGGGCACTATGCCAGTTGTACATATGAGGTCGATGAGGCCCATGGCAATGGTTTTTACACTGTTGGTTAACAAAACACCTATCAATAAACATTTCTTAGATGCCACACACCACACCTCTCTCTTTACCAGAGGCACACACTGTTACAGGTCAAGTGGCGTTAATTAAGCCCACCCGACAAGAGACTACTCCTTTGATTCGGCACAGGGACACGGGAGCACAGTAGGGGTACAGTTAAGGTCCCACATGCCAGAGTACAGAGGCGTTAGCACCTTGCCGAGCTGCCTCCTGACACAACACCCTGACCCGCTCCAGAAATGACAGCCTGCGTCCCCGAGCAAACTTTGAAATGGAAGGGCACCCGGGAGCCACGGCTCCGTCCGCGCACGCCTACAGCAAGCACACTCGGGCGGGACACGGGCCTCCTTTCCCGATCAGCCGCAGCCGCCGGCGGACACCGGTCCCTGCTCGGCAGCTCAAGGGCCCCGGGAGACCTCTGCCCCGCCGCGGCCGCCTCCTGCAGCCGTGTGCGGAGCTCACGCCGACCAGCCGTAGAGGGAGCCGGCCGGCGGCAAGGGGCACGCACCCGGCCCGGCTCCCACCGTTTGCCCCGTCGCCGCCAGCCTGCCCCAGGAGCCCGAAGCCGCCGGCCGACCTCCGCCTCACGGAGCCCCTCGTACCGGCCCCCACCGACCGACAGTCCGAGCACCCCCCCGTGGCCGGGCGGACCGACGGCAAGGCCGGCGGATCCCTTAACACCCCTCCCTCGCCGGGAGCTATCGCCGGGCCGGGCTGGGCCTAGGCTCCCCTCACCGCCGGGCCGCTGCTACCGCTGGCCATCCTCCCGGCCCGAAGCTGGGCGCTCTCCGCAGCTTCCTGCCTCCGCAGCTTCCTGGTTACCGGGGAGCGACAGCAACCGCGGGGCGGGGCCTGGCAGCCGCGATGTCGGGGGTGCCGTCGGGCCTTTTCGAGCCTCGGTAAGCCGTGCCCAAGCTTTCCCGGCCGCTGTTGGGCCGTGCACAAGCGGGCCAGGGGCAGCTAGCTTGCCCCGGCCTCAGCTGCCCCTCCTCGTGGGCAACGCCACGGGCAAACTCGCTCGGCGCGGATGCGTGTCGCATAGGGACCCCCACCTTCCCCCAGGGTCAAGGAGCAGGACCAACTACTTTTCTGCTGGCGTAACCTTCGGGGAGCTGCGCCTCGGGTGGCAGCAAGCAGGTTCAGCAGAGCGATACGAGCCCCGCGCCTCGCCTGCAGAGGCTTTTCCAGCGCCGTAACGTGTCCCACGCACTCCGCCTTGTGCTGCGGGAGGAGGCGAGAGGACGCTTGTAACCCGCACGGAGTTCAAAGACTGGCAAGTCGATATAAAAACATGAGGAGGCTTTCCCAGTCCTTGTAAAGCCTGGGAGCGCTTTCACACCTGATAATGCTGCAAGCAAACATTACAGTATGGAAGGCTACCACAGAATTATCCCATCCTGAGCACATATAGAAGTAAAAAAAGTGACCGCCCATGTGCTGGTTAAAGCTGTGTGGGAGCGGAGGAGCAAGCAGGCTGTATCATAAAGCGTGTGCAGCAGGGCACAGGGAGAGTTAAGGCAATAATGAACACATCCTCTAACACTCCAGGGTCTGATGTCACAACCGTAACAACATTCACTTGGCATGTCTTCATACGCAGTTTCCTGCAATTATTTTTAATGCTGGGACAAAGTAATTTTCTCTTTTGTATAGCCATAACAAGACTGTCATATATCACTGGAGCAATATCTACAATTTCAGTCAAAAAAAACCCTCAACACACAGGAAATAGCCAAATTAAGCTGTTACCAGCTACCTTGAGAGACCTGGAAGTGCTTGTTGGTTCACATTGTAGGCCAGTGTCAGCTGCAAGATACATGCCTGCCTGCCTATATCCATGGAAAACATCCTGCTCAATGATGTGTAAGCCAATGGAGACCTGGAGGTTGAGGGACTGTGCATAGGGATTTCTGATCTGGTAAGAAAACGCCTAGCTTGGTACATTTATTCTCAGCCCAGTGATGCTGCCTTAAAGAATGGATGGTTCTTCATCATGTTCTTAAAGAAGTTCATATCCTCTTGTAAGTTTTTTGGCTACGATGCTTGCAAGTCTGAATGAGAAGATGGAAAATTTCAGCAAAGCAATTAAAATGTTTTTTGGTTAGTCAGTTGCAAGAAATAAAAAGAAACTCTTCACCATCCTACAGCCCTTAAGCCTGCCAGATCTCCTGCTGAAAACAGTAACAGGCACTCACAAAAGTCACCAGAATAATATAAAGTGGAAAATAGTGGTACCTCACAGATAACAGTAGCTATCAACATGCTTTACAGTCATAAAAGTCACTTCGTTTTTCTAATGACTGATCATAGAATCATA
>VXBZ01002211.1:4557-39144 GCA_013399135.1 Heliornis fulica
TTGAACTCAGTGATCTTAAAGGTCTTTTCCAACCGAGGTGATTATGTGATTCTGTGATTTTGACTGGTTAGGATTTGGATTTTTTAAAAATTTTTTCTTTTTTTTTCCTTTTTAATATGCCTGTAACTTCTGTTGTTTCAATGGTACAGTTAAATAAATATGTAAAGGGTGAGTGTCAGGAGGATGGATCCAGGCTCTTCTCAGGGATGGCCAGTGACAGGACAAGGGGAAACGTTTCCAAACTGGAACATAGAAAGTGCCATCTGAATGTAAGGAGGAACTTTTTCCCTGTGAGGGTGCCAGAGCCCTGGGCCAGGCTGCCCAGAAAGGTTGTGGAGTCTCCTTCTCTGGAGACATTCCAGACCAATCTGGACACGTTCCTGTGTGATCTACTCTAGATGATCCTGCTCAGGCAGTGGGATTGGACTGGATGATCTTTCCAGGTTTCTTCCAGCTCCTGACATTCTGTGATTCTGTGAAATAAGGCTTTAAATTGAGACAGCATGTCTTTTCTGCAGGTTAATGGATAATCCGTAAAAGGATTGTGAATGAAAACATCTCAGATGTTTGAATAACTTACTGGTCTCAATAACATGATACTGTCTTGTGTGTTCTATGTGTACAGTATTTTAACTACTTTATTGTGCTAGGCATAAATTAGAAATTATGACAACATATAACTGAAAGGATGCACAGTGATGAGTTCATGTAAAGGTTGTAATTCAAAATGTGGGAGAAATTGGATAACATTTTCATGTGTGGCATCCAAATGGTGTAAGGATGGAGCAGTTAGGATGTGTATTTCACTTTAATGATAACTTTCTATGGTGTGGTGCTGCATATCCATGGTCAGTATCTGTGGTCAATTTTGCATTCCCAGTTGTAAAGTCTGGTGCCAGTGCAACCAGCTGTTCTGGCTATCAAAAGACATCTCTCCCTGTGTCAGTCAATCATTGCTAAGTCTCTATGTTCAGGCTTCCTTCTAGAACCAGTTCTGCCCACCTCTCACTTTGAATTTCTTCAGTGATCAGTAACTGGTCATTTTTTATTTGATTTAATATTCTTTGATATCACTGAGTGCTTATAGTTTGAAAACATCTCGTATTACCTTCCTTCTTCTTGTCCTTTGGCAACCCTGTTGCAGTCTCCTGTTTCTCCTGAGTTCAAGTTGTGGTTTACTGGCAGCAGAACTGGTGTTTATTAACATAACCTAGTCACCTGTGCAGCCTTCTGCTTTTTAAAACTACAGTGATGGCTTTTTAAAACTACAGTGATACCACTGACATGTTATTGCTTAACAAATGAGGACTGTGGGTTTTGTTGGGTTGGGGTTTTTTGTTTTGTTTTGGGTTATGNAGGATTGCTTAACAAATGAGGACTGTTTGGGTTTTGTTGGGTTGGGGTTTTCTGTTTTGGGTTATGTAGCTTTTAGGTTTTTAAAACATTTAAGTTGGCTGTGTGATTCCTTTTCTCTTTGTCATTAGCATATAAATGTTTTTAGTTTTTAATATCATACCTGTGCTAATCAGTGTCCTTGAGTGTGAACTATTGCCCTACAGTAGTCTTACAGTTTGCTGGGATGTCTGTAAACCAGAATGCTGCAGGTGTGAAGTTGCTTCCTCCTCCTGCCCCAGAACTGACTCCTGTGAGTACAGGAGAAGCACCTAAATGAGTTGGTTTTCAGAGGAGAATGTTTGCAGAGGGAAGGAAGCAAAAGTTTTGTGGGTTTTTTTCCATTGCTGCTTGCTTCTGTTCATTGTTTGACAATAAAAGCAAGTCATTACCCTGGAGCTTTATACTTGCAATCTAGGTGTTGAGATCAGTCCCTAAATTAAGTTGAGAGCTGTATTCCTGAGAGGCAGCCTTGTGCTCCTGAGAATTCACAACAACTCAATGTTCGAGCTGCTGGACTTGCTAATAGAAGTGACTGGAAGGAGTAGGATTTAGGGAGATCTTGATGCTGGTACCAGTTCTTGACACAGAAGGATACAGGTTTTGATTCATTTTTCAGCCTTTCATTCCTTTCCCTTGATGTGTTGAATCTTCTGGATCATCTGGGGACAGGAGTGCCAGATTGAATGGCGTTGAACTGAGTAAGAAGGGAGCCAGCTCGCTGTGTTAAACCTTGTTTTGTGACTCACTGCACAGGATCTGTTCCTGATCTGTCAGGGATATTGACTATAATGGTACATGGCCTTAGTTTGGGTGCTGCAGCAGTTAAACAAAATTAATTTCTCAACACTAAAAGATTTTAGTCCGTCTTTTAAATGTTCTTCTGTGAACCTGTTTCTCTCTGGACTGTAACTATCAAGCTTGTGGACTGCTGACAAGATGCAGTCGACTTGGAGTTGCAGAGAGTTGGTTCCAGCACATTTTGTTCTTTCTTCTCATTTCCCTTCAGTTTGGGCTCTAATAACTGTTTAGGACTGAGTAGATGGCCTTTTTTCCTTCTGTTCTGTGGCTAAAGGTAAGCCTCACTGATGTGTTGGAAAATGCCATATCTTTTTACCTTTATGGAATGAGACTCAAGAACACTCTTCTGGTCACTGGGAATACTTTATTTTGTGTAATTGGATCCATGGGTGAACCCAGTGGGAAACACAGATTAGGATCTATCAAGGAAAACAAGTTGTTCCCTCTGAACTGATAATGTAATGACAGAACAGTTTCAAGGGAGCTTTTAAACTTTTTTCTTTTAAATATAGGAGTCATAGAATCTCCTGAGTTGGAAGGGAGCCATAAGGATCATCGAGTCCAACTTCTGGCTCCACACAAGGCCAGACAAGTCAGAGCATGCGATGGAATAACAGTGTGTTTGACCTTACACTATAGTGAAGGCAATTCAATTGAAGAATTATTCAGTTCAGCATTTTCTTGGATCAAAATGTGAAATACAAGCCAAACTTTTAGTAAGGAGGTTGTCTGACAATCATTTTTGCTCCCTTCTTAAATTATACACTTCAGTAGTTTTGCTGGAAATTCAGATACTGCTTCAAAAATAGACAAAAACTCTTTTACATGCTGTAGTTTAGTGTACTTGCAAATAGAGTTAAAGGGTACTTCTAGAAAGAGCAAAGATACAGATTAAAATATAAATAATAATGGTCTGTGACTAGGGATTATGAGGTGATGGTATGTAGTCTGTTTCAAAATAGTACCATTAGCAGTATGTGTTGCTAGTTCTGATTTGGTGGAAATATATATGCAGCACAATATATAATTAAATACCTGTGTTTAATATAGAAAATATTTGAGTTTATCTTATATACCCAACAATAGTGAACTAATATTTCCATTTAATGCTTTATTTAGTATGTGGCCAGTGGTTAGGAAAGTTTGCACGTCTACCTCTTTCTGTGAGAGACTGACCAAAGGCAGATGTAGTAACTTCCTCCAAGCCTTTCATCCTGATGTGTAATGTATTTTGCATAGTTTACTACTGGAGTTGTAAACTCCTCACAACTTAGTGGCAGGTTACGTAAATTCAGGAGGTAAAAACTGTGAATGTAAACAAGCTTTTCCCTTAGAGGGCAGAGGTAGCAATAGTGAAAGTAATTAAAATGGGTTTCCTTCTACATATTGAATCACAACTAGTTAGTTAGTCCTCTGTGCTCATACCTTTCTCTCTCTAAGGAAAAGCAGCCTCACCTCAGGTTTTCTGTGTGCCAGGGACACAGTGAGAGGGAAACACAAGCTTTGGCTTTGTGACTTCTGTGAAAGAAGTGGGAAACGTGGCAAAGATGGAATTTGTCCCAATGAAGTTTTTTGAACAGTGCTTATTAGTTTTGAATTTGTTGCCCACAATGAAAACAATTGAACTTGAGTAAGTACAGTGGCTACAGTGAACAATTACTGCTACTTTGCTCGCTTGAGACCCCACCTGCAGTGCTGTGTCCAGCTCTGGGGTCTCCAGGACAGGAAGGACATGGAGCTGTTGGAGCGAGTCCAGAGGAGGCCACAGAGATGATCAGGGGCTGGAGCACCTCTCCTGTGGAGACAGGCTGGGAGAGCTGGGCTGGTTCAGCCTGGAGAGGAGAAGGCTCCGGGGAGGCCTAACTGCGGCCTACCAGTACTTCAAGGGGTCCTACAGGGCCGTGGCAGAGGGGCTGTTCCCCAGGGACTGCAGGGACAGCACAAGGGGCAATGGCTTCAAGCTGAAAGAGGGCAGGGGGAGATGAGGCCTTAGGAAGAAATTCTTCCCTCTGAGGGTGGGGAGGCCCTGGCACAGGGTGCCCAGAGAGGCTGGGGAAGCCCCTGGATCCCTGGCAGTGTTCAAGGCCACGTTGGATGGGGCTTTGGGCACCCTGGGCTAGTGAAGGTGTCTATGCCCATGGCAAGGGCTTGCAACTAGATGATCATTGAGTTCCCTTCCAACATAGCCTGTAATATTCTGTATTCTTTTTGTCTGCTGTTTCCTACTTTTTGCATGCTAGGGTGTTCTCTGTCCCCATGGAAAGGAGAGGTAGACAAGAACCGTGTTCTGACATTTGTTATAAGAGACAACCTGTTTGGATGATACCAAAATCCTGTCTATGGAACTGGCATGATGTGGCAGACGTCTTGCCCTTGTTCAATCTCATTCAATGTCTCCCTGCCCAGCTCTCCAGCCTGTCCGCATCTTGTTGAATGGCAGCACAACCTTCTGGGGTGTCACCGCCCCTCCCAGCTTGGTGTCCTCAGCAAACGTGCTGACTGTGTACTCTGTTCCCTCATCCAGGTCATCAGTGAATACATTACCAGTTTTGTAACAGAGTCCATCTTTTTCTTCTTGACATGCTACAAATACAAAACCTTTCAGCTTCCTGAAAGAAATTTTAGGAAGAGTATTATAAAAAAAAAAAGGTTTTGGTGTGTGTGTGTGTGAGCAGGGCTGTGTTGGTCAGTGAGGGTGGGAGGAAAGTAGAAAAGAAAAGGAAAAAACCCAAGACATGTTACCTGAACTCTTGTGGTTTGTGAACTAGTGCAATGTTTGAAGCAGGACATTTTTCCTTTGTATATTTTTATTCCATTTGGTCCAAGTGGGCTGCTGAGCCAGTCTGCCTTCAACTGTTTTTTTTTTTGTAACCCACAGGGATTCAAATACCATCAAAATTGATTTCTCCAGTGCCTGCACTGATTCTTACTGGTGACTTATCTCAAACTGGTTTGGTTTATTCATCACTCAGCAAGAGCACAGCATCAGGCATTATGAGACTAATGCTTCTAAAGGATGGTAGATATATTCAGGAAAGAATGAGCATTTCTCACAGTCTGAAATGAAGACATGAATCTGAGCAGTTTTTCCTGACAGAGGTGTGTGGTGCAGTCCAACAGGCAGTGTACATCAGCTATGCTTAGTGCTGTGGGAAGGTGCTTCCTTCTGGGGAGGAATTGACAGATTCTGTCTTCTGTCTGAATTCTGTTTTTCTGTTCCTCCATGTCAGTCAAACTGACCCTATACTTTTGGTGAGTGTTCACTTATATCTAGGATTTGGGTTTTTGGTTTTGTCTTTTTTTTCTCCTTTCTGGTTATTGCTGAGTTGGTAGTAGTTAAAAAAAAAAAAGGTATTTGTCTGTTTGTATAGCACTGCTGCTGTGGATTTAATGGATAAAGCTGACTAAACTGCTGCAGTTGTATCTTTCTGTATGTGATACTGTTCTGGAGGGTTTTTGTCTTGATGTGTCTCAGACCAAGGGTCTAATTTGAAAAGTGCCCTTGAAAGTTGCATCCTGCTTTTCCCAATGAGAAGTACCACCATATGATGCGGTGCAACTTGGGAAAAAAAACCACAACAAAAAACCTTTTGACTTTGTTTCAGAATCTTGCAGAAGTCTTAATGAAAGAACATAGATATATGTCCTTGCCCTTAGTTTTGGAAATGCCAAAATTAAAACTTCTTAGGTTCAGTTTCAGTAAATTCCTTGTAAATAATTTTTCCTTTATAATCCATCTCAAGCTTCCTGAGCTTCAATATGTGCCCTTTGCTTCTCATTTAAATAATTTCACACTGCCACCAAAAGCTGCTAATTGCCCTTCAAATGGCTTCGGGCAACCATCTTTGCCCAGGCAGGCAGGAGGGCCCAGCCGTCCCCTGGGGTGCCTCCAGCACGGCACGGCCAGCCGGGCCAGGGAGGGGATTGTCCTGCTCTGCTCTGCGCTGGGGCGGCCTCACCTGGAGCTCTGGGGGCAGCTTTGGGGGTCACAGGGCAGGAGGGACACAGAACTACTGGAGAGTGTCCAGAGGAGGCAACGAGGCTGGGGAAGNAGGCTCCCCAGGGCAGTGGTCCCAGCACCCAGCTGGGCTGAGGTCAAGCAGCGTCTGGACGATGCGCTCAGTCCCCTGCTGTGACTGGGCTGGTCTGTGTGGAGCCAGGAGTTGGACTCCATGGGCCTGATGGGTCCCTTCCAACTCAGGAGGTTCTGTGATTCTATGGTTCTGCATTTTCTTTTAGTCTGATTACTGAGGATCCTTTCTGGATCCTTCCACCTCAGGAGAGTGTATAATTCTGTGATTCTGATTTTTCTGATGGGCACACCTCAAGTTACTGACGTCTCTCAGGATTAGGCCTTTGCTTTTTTGTTGTCACCTACTCCACTAGGTAGGTTTGTGGCATGCTCCATGTTACCATTCAGGTTCCTGCTGGAGATGTTAAATGGTATGAACCCCCCAGAAATGACTTGGAGGTGCTCTGACCATTAGTGGGTCACCAGAGGGATGTAAGCACTCGACCACTGATGTTACCCGTTTTCAAGCCCACTTAACTGTCCAGCCCTTACTTCCTCAGGTGCCAGATGAACACCCTGTGAGGCTGTGTGGAGGGCTTAGAGTGAAGGTACACTACACCCACCATGCTCTCCTGTGCACAGAACTCATTTGTCACACTGTGCAGACACTCTCTCTGGTCAGCCACTGTACGTGACTCATAGGTCTGTATGGAGTATTTATTCCTGTTTCTCCTGTGTATGGAAAAGGACTCAGAGGATTTTTACAGGAACTGAGGTGAGGCTCTCTGGCTTGTAGTTCTCTTCATTCACCTTCTTATATTTTACTTTTCAAGATGTTATATTTTTTCCAGTGATGTGCCTGATGCTGTCTACCATTCCTCATAGATACAGATCTTTGCCTCACAGTCATACAGGCCATCTCCTTAAAGTCACTTGGGTGAATCCCCTCCAGCCCCACAGATGTGACCTGATCTCTGTGTAGTGTTCCAGTCCTGCCTCTTCTCCCTGGCCTTCTCTCCCCCAGGCTGGGTCATTGTATGCCTGGATCAGGAAATAAGTTGAGCCTTTGTTGCCCAAGACTTGTGTGTTAGCAAAAAGGCACCTGAGGATATAGAATGGGCATATGACTTCTACCTCACATATGTCACGGGGTTTTCACTCTTCTCCTGGTGTAAGGCCACGCTCACAAAGTTGATTCTTCATAGCGGGGTAGGAGGAGCATGGCCAGAACTTTGTATGTGCTTATAGTGAAAAGGCTTATTTATTTAATTCATGATGAGCAATACAAGATGCACTTTTAAAGAAACAATGTTTTAAATTTCATCAGGATTTAGAAGCTTGTAATGTCATACTCTGGCGCTCTTTTCAAATGTTTTTTATATACAAGCTTTCACGAGCATTTGGTGGTCTTGGCAAATGACTTCAGTGCTGTGCTGTTCAAACCTGCTGTTAGTAGTGCTGTTAGTACTAAATACTTGTCCTCCACAGAGGTCTTCTCAAGTGAGGCCTATAAAAGGGGGAGAGGGAGGAGCTGAGAAGTGGTGGCTCTTAGCCCAGCCTCACCAACTAGGTACTAGAATGGTGAGGTAGCACTTCCAGGAGTCTGGAAGCAGCAGAGGAAGCTGACATCAGCCTCCCTCGATGCTGGTCCTGAATTACAAACTGCCATCCTTCCACCTGTCACTCCAGAGGCCCACTCAAGGAGAAAGGGTGTCCTGCAGCAAGGATTAACCTCTCCTGCATGTGTTTAGGTCCTTCCCTACGAGAGAGGTGATGCTGATACTACTTCTGTGGTGCATTGGTGTTTTGGAGCTTGTATTGGTATATTGATTCTTTGACTTGTTCAACTGATCTGTGGGATTACCTGATTCCCACAAGTACTGGATGTGAAGTGTCACTGCCTTTAACTGTGCCTGAGGGGCTTTATGCCCTGAACTACTTCTGGTGGTTTTGACTGAACTAATTTTACTTCTAGAAGGAGGCTTAATCTAGGGAAAAAGAGTAAATTCTGGCACTAGTCCCCTTTCTGTGTTAGCCTGTGAAACTCTTAGACTTTCTTTTGTCTTATTTCTGCTGACATTGGGCTGAAGCTCATAAAGCAGGAGAGTGGGGAAAAACCCCTTCCTGCACACTGTTTTCTTTTCCAGCACTGGAGAGAGCTATTGGGTGACAACCCTCCCACAGTGCTTTCAGTGAGACAACATGACTGCATGTTACAGAGTCACCCTGAAGGTTTGCTGCAGATGACTCAAACCACCTGCTGCTGGAGAGGTGCAGAGACAGAAAGGAGAGATACCAGGTGAACTCAAGTCTGCTGCAGCCAAGGGTTTGAGGCAAATGAAGGACTGCAGGGTGGGACTTGACTCAGTTCAGTTGGCTTGGTGAAAGAGAGTCTGAAAATAGCATAGCTACCAAAAACCAAAGGCCCAGCCTAAAAGAGGTTAAGAGCTTTCAGATCAGATGAGAAGCAGATGTATGTACTTGAGATGCAGATACAAGAAACGAATAAAAAAGTCATTAACAACTTGAAATTAAAACCAGCAAAAATAGTCTCTTAGCTAATGGCAGCAAGAAGAAAAAAGTCTAAATCTGATAGTGTAAGTTTGAAGTTTTACTGGGGAGCATGTGCAGCCTTGAAAGACTTTTGTTTCTGAAAGTGTTGCAGTACAATTTGGTGGCCATCTAGAGATGGGAGCATGTAGCTGCTCTTCTATAAAACCCAACCAACACCTATGTAGGAACAGAAAGGCCAGCAGCAACATCTATATTTTTTGCATTATGGCAAGTTCTGTAAAATGAGTGGAATTTTGTATGTGCAGAATTTTGTTTGGTGTCAAGTTCAGGAAATCTAGTACCTTTCTAGCTTTGGTAAGTGTGAAGAGCTAGTGTTTAAGGCATTATGTATGGAATAGCTCACATTGAGCAGTTGCTGCTTAGACTTTTCCCTCAGTTGATAGCTTGTAAGTCACACAGTAACATCCCTGCTGCAGAGTTTGTGCCATAGCCTGGGTAATATGTAACTATGAATGCAGAGAAGTGCTGCAGTTTCTGCAGATTCTCTGACATAAATCAGCTTTGATTTCAATCTGTAGCCTTTTAATGTGTAGACTAAGAGGTAACATCAAACAAATGGATTTGTTTTATCCATTTTGTTCAGGTCAACCTCAGTCTGAAAATACTTGAGGAAGCTCTCCTTGCTGTAGGACATGTGCTGTTTGAGTCACTCACACATCCCTTATGCTTCATCACAGTTTTAGCAGCATAGATTTCTGTTGGATAGTAGTTCACATGATGGCAGCAGTGTATGGCAGCATGGACAGAGAGTGGTATAGAGGAATGATTGATGAAGTGGAGTAACAAATGGTGTGTGCAACAAAGAAGATTAATGTGACCATATTTTTGTATTTCTTTTGAAGGCTGAAAACTTCTGTTGCAGAACTGCTTTGTCAGGTGTGATTGTTTTCCCATGAGGTTTTTTCTCTTGTGGTATTTAAATGTGCATTTCTTAAAACTCCTGTAGCAACTCCTTTTCAGGAGTGAGAAGAGGTCCTGTAGAAGAATATAGAAACAAAGCAATAAAAGTGTTTGAGTGTTCTGGGTGTTTAGCGGAGTTTTTTTGTTGGTTTTTTTTTTTTTCTTTTAAAAGCTTTTCTGTTTAAGCTGCTTTTGGTCATTTTGAATTCAAGACTATCAGCTCTTCAGACTACATACATTTTTTTAAGCTAAGCTATTTTAAGGATAAATAAAAGATATTTATTAGTTAAAAAGTGCATATGTAACTGTGTCATGAACTTAGAAGCGCTTCATTACTATGACCATGGCTAAAATTAATGCATACATGTAGATAATTTTAAGTCATAGATAGTGGACTCATTGAAACCCATCATACTTGACAACTAGAAGTGCTTTATGTGTCTTTCAGGCATAGAGAAGGTGGGAAAGAATCACATATATTTCACATGGTTTCACGTAGAGCTGTAAGGATGAATTTCCTATTTAAAATTCACAGGGACCTTTAGCTAAAAAAGTGTCAAATGTCTGACTTGATTTTGTGTACTTTTACAGCTTGCCCTTTGAGGTGCTCAGAACAAGACATGGAAGGCTCTCAAGAAATCACAAGCCCCAGGCTAGGGGGGTAAAGAGCATACCCAGCACCTCCAGTAAAGAGCATACTTTACTGGAGGTGCTGGGTTGCTACCCAACATCCAGTGTGATCTCTGTATTTGTTCAGTCCGCTTTTAATTGCATGTTACAGTTGTGGAAAAAAAAAAGAGGCTTTGTAACCATAATTGTCTGGATATTCTGATGCAGGTGTCACACATTATAAACTCTTACTGACAGGAGATCAGGAAAGTTCTGAATGTAATAGCAAGTCAGGTTCTTACACATGTGGTAGGTTAAATAGCTCTAGAATCATCTGTAAAATCGTGGAACTGCAGTTTATTGAAGTAATTTCCTTAATCTCAAAATCAACTACTTTTTCTGTTTTAGAGGGGCAAATAGAAATATATATTTTTAACATAAACAATAATGGACTTCCTTTAAGCATTATCTGATTTGAAAAATTAATTGCTTGGGAACATCAGTGTAGGTATATATGCTACATGGGTATGTCAATTTTGGTTTTAAGACAGAAAATTCCATTGAAACTGATCCGTGGAAACTACAGCAAAATTAAAACGCCACCAACACGTGGCCCTACCCCTGCTGACCTAAAGAGAAACCAGGGGGACAGGCATAATGGGGGAGATAATATAGTGTTAGTGTGTCAAAGACATGTGTAGTGCTGCTTCTTTGTGAGTGTTCTGTGTGATTGCAGTCATCCCAGTAACAGACACGGGAAAGACTTGGAGAAAGGGAACAAGAAAGATGGGGAGACAGAAGTTAGCAAGACTCTTACTTCTGGAAATGCCTGAGGGTTGTTCAGTTTGGGATCTGTGAAGATGCCAGTGGTATAAACATGAACAAGAATCGATTTGAGGTTGGGTTGAGCCCGACTCGAGAGGGTGTGATGTCTACCAGCCCCTTTCTGTCTTCTTCCTCAAGCACAATGCGGCCTGGCGTAGGCCTTTGGTCTCGGCGAGGATGGCTGCTCTTTTCTCACAGCCTTATGTTCTAGCTCTTCCCCACTTGGATACTAAATATACTGCCTGAACAGGTTTGGTGTGAGTGAAAGCTACTGATTTTGTAGGAACTGGAATAGCATCTTCTGCTGTGGTGGTTTTAGGGCCAGTGTGCGATGCGTGGGGCACTGGAGCTGGCTCAGGCCTGTTCGGAGCTCAGCCGTGGCAGCAACATCTCCACACTTACTGCTAGAAGGGAGGGCAGGGGGGAACACCACAATAGTTGTAGCTTCTGCCTCTCTTGTGTGATTTTTCTTTTTTTAATATATAATTTGATATACCTGTACATGTATACTTTCAGAAAATGCTAATTAAAAGGTAAATAACATAGGCTGATTGACAGGTGGTTAATTTATGCAGCATCAGAGTAAAGGGTGTTGAACGTGGGACAGAGCTGTGCTGCTTTTCCATGCTTCCAGGTTCCACTCACATCTGTCTTCCTGCTCCAAAGAACACATTCCCATCTCATAAAGCATCATCAGTGAAACACAGTTTAAACTGCAACAACTGGTTGTTGTTTTGGTTGTTTTTTTTCTTTTTCATATAAAGTTATCAAACTGTTAAAAAACAAGGGTTGGGTTGTTCCTGGAAGGATGTGCTTGATGCCTGATCATTTTAAAATTGTGATTATGTGGCTTTAACAAATGCATGAAGCTCACTTTTTTCCCAGTTCAGATTTTATTATGAATTGAGGTTTCTTTAAGTTGGTCTTGGTGACCTTTTAGCAAGCGGGATGAAACTGTTGAATGTGACACTACAACTTGTGAACCTTAATTTGAGATTAAAGCGATTGGCATAGTCTTTTTAATCTAGAGAATAGTGTCTTAAGACTTAATAATAAATATTTCTAGTAATTTTTCTCCTTCAGATGTTATCTGAGTTGTGCAGATCAATTTATCTCCATCTCAGCTACGAATTTGCAATTTTAAATTTCTGAAAAAATCTCGAAAGCAGTTGATTTAATTAAAGAATTTCCTTTTTGAACTTGTAGCCTAATACAACTAATGATTGTAGAAAATAGAGCTAAGTAGACTTATTTATTGAGAGATCTTCCTGATACAGGTGAAGACTACACAGTAGAACATTTATTTTTCTAAAATCTGTGTATTGTTCCATAAAATGTAGCTTTACTGATAATAATGACGACTGTAATCTTGTTTTCTTTTATTTTTCTACTGCTGGCGCTTCCTAGGAAGTGGAGGTTGGTATGCATCTTCTGTCTTTCAAGATTTTGTGTTTCACATGTGTAGATTGATACCTGACATCTTACTAAAAGTAGGTTGTTTCTCCCTCTCCAGGATGATTATTTTCGTACATGGAGTCCGGGTAAACCATTTGATCAAGGTAAGATTCTGCTATTTCTTTGTGTGGGGATTTATTATTTTTTTTAATATAATTTGTGTTTTAAAAACCTACAGAAATCTGGGAATTTGTGTATTTTGCTCCCTCTTCAAATGACAGATTTGCAGATGGTCAGCAATTTGGTGTAATCATCATTTTAGGTCTGTGATTTTGGCAAAGTTTTATTGGTTAGAGTTAGGAATCTCCAGAGTAGCTCAAAGTTCCCCTTAATATAAAGAAGTTAATGGCACTAGGGATGTTTTGTTTTATGTTTAAGTTAATCACTGTTGCATTTTAAGCAGGGCATCTGAAGAAACATATCATGCATCTGATAGTTGTCTTTTGCAATTAAAAAAAAAATCATTAAAACATTGCATTTATATCTGGCTGATTAAAAATCTAGAACAATTTTTAATGTCTCTGTCATGGTCAAGCGATGTGTCTTGAGGCAAAACACAAAGGGACCTTTGAGAATGCTAATGTGAGGTGGAAACCTGTAAATGTTATTTTAGATCCCTGGCAGCCTGAATGTTTTAGAACCTGCCAATGTCACAGACCATGTGAGTCTCCTCGTTAGATATTGATGCATCAGGGAAAAGGCTCCTCAGAGAAAGGAGATGTCTTTTTTGGTGAGGTACCTCATCTAGGAAGCAGGTGCACTACTTCAATTCCAAGTACCTTTAGTCTAATCATTTTCTTCTTTGGTTATTGGTAGGGGGATGTGGTATGCAGAGATGTTTTTTGTATTCAAACTGGAATGGGTTATACTTTTATTAATTGCTTCTGGTGAAAGATGTTGCCACAAGTAATAGTAATATGCTGTTAATTTTACTCATGACTTTTTTTGTTATGGCAATTTTCAGAAGATATACCAAAATGCTATTTTTTTTTCCACTCTATTTACAATTTTACACTCTCTGTCTTCTTCTGTTACTCTGAGTTCTTTGAGCACCCCGATGATAATATTTGTAGAATACTTTTATCTACAAACAACCCAACTAAGAAATCACATAAAGGTTATCTGTCCTGTGTTGTTTGCAAAATGTGTAGTGTATTGGGTAGTGAATGTTTTAGAAGTGTGCCTACAGAGTTCATCTTCCCATTTGCATACCCCTGTCAGCTCAAAATGAACACTGAAGAGTGAAATCCACTTGTTTTTATCTGCATTTTACTGTGCACTTTATAACCAAAGACCAAATAATGCTACGTGGGGACACTTTTTACAGCAAAAGGTACACTGAAGGTTTATTATTAAAAAGTATTCCCAGTGTTTTAATTTCCCAGTCTGTCATTTAAATGGTATCAGGTATTTTTTACCTGCCTCTGCACTGCTGCTCAGTTTTGCTACAGTAACTGCAACAGTCCTTGGTTTGAGCCTGTTTTATATGCGTGGAAAATGACTTGCAGCATTGCTAAGGATTCCTGAGAATAAAATATAACTATGTAAGTGCCAGTTACTTGCTGATACCTTCAAGTCATCTTGTCATGTGGGAAAGGTGATCATGGATGATATTTTTGGGGAAGAGACATTCATACTATAAAACCCACACAAGTGGCAGTTCATTTGAAGCAGATGTAATGATGATTTACTCAAGAAATCAGGTCTGCTGGGGTTCCACGTGTGTGCCAGTAAAAGTCATGCAGCAGTGCCAATCTCAGCATGTATTTCTTCCTCATTATTTAATAAGATGGTCTATCAGTTCTTACTTTTCCCTCTAAAAACTAATATTTTGGTGTACAGCCTCTGTAAGCCTTGTTCCAGGCTTGTGTCATCAGTTCTGCATCGGCACCATTCCTCTCCAGTTGTGTACCACTGCACTAATAGGTTTAAAACAAGATTAAAATGTAAAACAGAGGTTAAAATTTAAAACAGATTTAACTGTGACTTAGATTCTCCCCCTTCTCAACCCACCACCCCGATAACCATTCATGTAGGCTTGCTTTTGGGTTTGGGTTTTTCCCATCTTTTTTTTCTTCTTTTATCAAAGTGACCTGTTGAAAACAATAAGTGAGGACATCCTGAATGAGTGACTGGGGCTTGCAGCAGGCCCCAAGGATCACTGGACTCCAAAGTGGTCAGTGCCAGATGGGTTAGATGTGTTCATGAGGGTTTCTCCTCCAATCTTCTGTTATTGCTGTTGCAGTTTGTGCAGCAGCTACTCTGTCAAGTGAGAGAATTCCATTTTAAAATGCTCTCCCAAATGAAAGCATTAAATTCCTAAGTGAAGGGCAGGTTTTTAAAATGTAGGTACACTCACAGTAAGAAACTAAAACTGGTCACTAAAGATAATGTTTAATCAGGAGCAGTAAGAACTTCCCATGTCTTTTGTGTTAAAGTCACGGTGAAGCTGCTGAAGATGCAAACAGTTAAGCTCTTTGAGGACAGAATTAAATAATAACCTTATTACCTATCAGCATCTGATTTATTTTCCTTTTATTGCTTTTATTGGGCTTTTCAGCAGTCTATCTATAAATTGGTAAAAGTAAGGAAACTTTTTGGCATTAAAAGATCCTCAGTCCAGGTCTATTAGCTCACATATTTTATTGTTTTAAAATTGACAAAAGCAATGCATTATATATGTCATATACTTGTGCTTCAACAGAAATATTTTTTCTTTGCTGATTTAAATTATAGCAACTTTATTTGATGAAGTAACAAGTGGATATTTTGATGTGAATGTATATTATATATATATAACGTATATACACTCATATATGTGAGCAAAATAGGAAGACCTTTAAACTGCACAAAACCCAGTTGACTCTGTGTAGTTGGTGTGGTGGTGGAACATGTAGTTTTATGCCTGTCTTCTCAAATTGCCCATTGTAATTTTAAAAATACTTGTGACACACCTTTATTTATTACACTGTGGTTTAGGCACCTGGTGCACAGGTAACTCCTTATTGATACCATTAGTGGTCAGCCAGGTGGCCTCTCATTATTGAAATTTAGTATTTTTTTTCCTATCCATTTTCTGCTGGAAATCAGGAGTATGTGGGGACCTTTTTAGGATTCTTTAAGCCACATAAATTTGTCAGTAATGTTTTTGAGTAACTGGTTCTTCCCGTGACCTCTGGGAGTCCCTTCCAACAGTAGCCATTCCATGATCTTCAAATAGTTCTTGTTTTATGTAACTATTAAAGCCTTTTCTATTGTTTTAATAAACTTAGTGTATGTAAGTCATATATGTTGGTGTTTTTTGAAAGCACATCCTTAAAATGAACCCAAATCTCCATGCTAATATTTTATTGTAGAATTGGAAGTCTGTGGTTGAAGGAAATGAGTGTCTTAATAGTGTCTTACTTCACTTTTCTATAATTGGGTGTAATTTAAAAGGCATTCTTATGTCAGTATGATTAAGTTAGTCAAAATTGCTCATGTGGACAGATCTGTGTAATTCACTTGGTATTAATAAGAGTGGTCATATGGAAATATGTTGTCTGATAGCCCTTACTAGGAAAATGCATGGTGATATTTGCTCCTGGGCTGCAAAAGCTGAGGTTTTTTTTAAAAGATGGAAAAATATTAGGGCTTGTGTTGCAATCCACCAATGTCATCCCTTAAAGCAACACCTGACATTTGTCCAAAGAGCACTTGTTTCTATTGAACTCCTGTTTCCTTAGGTACAGGTAGAATAAGAAACATGTTTTGACTGTAGCTGACACACAGAGGTATGTTTATTTCTAAAAATATCACTGTGTGACTATTTTATAAACAATCATGTAGATCATAGGTTATTTAAAAAAAATAAATCTGAATGTCCCATTATCCTGTTGCTCTGTTGGTAAAATGCAGGTTGTGTCCTTTCAGTGGCTTTAGAAACAAGCAGTTTTGTGTTTCGAACTATTCCAGGTCCAATATTTTAGTAACTTTAATGTACATCTTATCAATGCTTTCTCAGATTAAAAATAAACAACTTGTTAACACATTTTCCTCATACACCACTTTTCTGTCAGGTAAAAATACCCAGGATACTTATGGTCCATTTTATTTTTAGACCTGAGATGGTAGCAGAACCGAGCTGGTGAAGCTTCTGCCTCATATTCCGTACACAAAGATGCTGGTGTAATTTTTTTTTTTTAAGTGGAAAGGATGTTTTCCTTTGCTCAATAGAAGTACCTTGGAGGAACAGTGGAGTTATTTTCATGTAATGGAAAAAATATGAAATGACATTTCCACGGAGGGTAAACACCCTGAAGGTATAGTTGGTTTGTAGATATATTTATAACAGTTCCTGTAGACCATTCCACTGAATTATTTTTGGCTTTTATAGTATCAGGTTATAGTAGATTTCTGTTTACAGATGAAATACTGTAGGTACCATTTTACAGCAGCAATAGGTTTTGAAACAATTTGAAAACATTTTACTTGAGTCTTTGCCTTTTCGCTCTTCATGTTTCATCTGTGGAGTTGTGTAACAAACTGGGTGATGACAGGTGACCAGATACATGCAAGCACATCTCTAGAATTTGTGGGTACATCACTGTGAACAGAAACCAGTTAGAGACATATTAAATAATTTGATTCATTCATTTGCAAGCTCTGGGAAGTCATAAAGGAGTTTAATGAAGGTCCATTAGTTGAAGACACTGAAGACAGTCACGTAGATTTCACTTTGCTACATTTGATAAGTGCCTCAGGATCCAGTTTCTATAGCCAAACCATTGATGTTTCTAAACTGGAAGTATACATCCCTCATTATGAAGATAAGTTGCAGTGTTTTGCAATTAGTGTGTCACATACCCCATAAATGTGGTTTAGTCTTTCTGAAATACTGTAGGTACCTTAACAGCCTTTCAGTTCTGTACTTTTTAAAATTCAGCATTCCACAAAGACACAGTTCCTCTGAGTTTATGTTGTGAGCTAGTGACGTTTCCAGCTTCAGCTGGTTACTCCTTCCAGTCCCTGAAAGGTGCCTGTAAGAAAGCTGGAAAGAACTGGTCACAGGGTCGTGGAGTGATAGGAGAAGGGGTGTTAGTTTTAAACCAAGAAAGTGGAGATTTAGGTTGGAAAAAGTTCTTCACTCTTGAGGGTGGCAGATCACTGGCACAGGTTGCCTAGAGGGGTGGTGGAGGCTCCATCCCTGGAGACATTCAAGCACATCTGCTTTTCTAGTGGATCTCAGTAGTTTCAGTATTTATTTCTATAGAACCATTGAGAGGATTCTAAATTCTTACAGCTATTTTAAGAAAAGCTATATAAGGGATTTTTAAGGAGGCTAAACCCAGCCCACAACATGGGATTTTGCTTTCCTTCCAGTAGCAGATTAAGCTCTTGATCCTGGTCCCCTGACCCCCTTGCTTTATGCTTCCATGTTAGGTCTGTAGAGTCACCAAATCTTGAATTGTCCTGAGATAAACAAGAAGGTGGTTTATGTTTGGTTGTTTTTNAGAACTGGTCACAGGGTCGTGGAGTGATAGGAGAAGGGGTGTTAGTTTTAAACCAAGAAAGTGGAGATTTAGGTTGGAAAAAGTTCTTCACTCTTGAGGGTGGCAGATCACTGGCACAGGTTGCCTAGAGGGGTGGTGGAGGCTCCATCCCTGGAGACATTCAAGCACATCTGCTTTTCTAGTGGATCTCAGTAGTTTCAGTATTTATTTCTATAGAACCATTGAGAGGATTCTAAATTCTTACAGCTATTTTAAGAAAAGCTATATAAGGGATTTTTAAGGAGGCTAAACCCAGCCCACAACATGGGATTTTGCTTTCCTTCCAGTAGCAGATTAAGCTCTTGATCCTGGTCCCCTGACCCCCTTGCTTTATGCTTCGATGTTAGGTCTGTAGAGTCACCAAATCTTGAATTGTCCTGAGATAAACAAGAAGGTGGTTTATGTTTGGTTGTTTTTTCCTGGATAAATGATGGATGTGGGTAGCAATTCAGACCCACAGATGGTTATGTCAGGAGAGGTGGGCCCGTGCCAACCTCATGAGGTTCAACCAGGCCAAGTGCAAGGTCCTGCATCTGGGTTGGGGCAATCCCAGGCACAACTCCAGACTGGGCAGAGAGTGGCTCCAGAGCAGCCCTGATCTTTCGAGGTCTCTTCCAGGTCCTAATATTCTGTGGTTCTGTGATTCTGGGACCACACTGTGGTACCGCATCCAGCTCTGGGGTCCCCAGGACAGGAAGGACATGGAGCTGTTGGAGCGAGTCCAGAGGAGGCCACAGAGATGATCAAGGGGCTGGAGCACCTCTCCTGTGGAGACAGGCTGGGAGAGCTGGGCTGGTTCAGCCTGGAGAGGAGAAGGCTCTGGGGAGGCCTAACTGCGGCCTACCAGTACTTCAAGGGGTCCTACAGGGCCGTGGCAGAGGGGCTGTTCCCCAGGGACTGCAGGGACAGCACAAGGGGCAATGGCTTCAAGCTGAAAGAGGGCAGGGGGAGATGAGGCCTTAGGAAGAAATTCTTCCCTCTGAGGGTGGGGAGGCCCTGGCACAGGGTGCCCAGAGAGGCTGGGGAAGCCCCTGGATCCCTGGCAGTGTTCAAGGCCAGGTTGGATGGGGCTTTGGGCACCCTGAGCTAGTGAAGGTGTCCCTGCCCATGGCAGGGGGTTGGGGCTAGATGGGCCATGAGGTCCCTTACAACTGAAACCAGCCTCTGATTCTATAGTTCTATATAAATATGGCTTATATTTACACATCAGTTAATTAAAAAAAAGAAAAAGTGTGTCTCCCTGAAGGTGATTGTTTGAAGGGAGTAGAGAGAGAATGAGTGTTTTGATGCTATGGAAAAGAGATTGAGCTCTAGTTGGCTTGTGCCAAAGGAAGAATGCAGATCCCCAGCTTTTGTAACTTTTTGTTTCAGGAATTGTTTTAACTTTCATTGACAGTGCCCAGAATAGCAGGTACCACACTGTGGATCAGGCTAAATGTACTTTTTATGTGCTTCAAAAAAAAATGTAATTGCAGCAACGAGTGAAAGGGAAATAGCAGTACTTTGTGTCAGATGATTCTAAGCCGGTATTAGATGTTTCTGTGTTTATCAGAACTTTGTGGCATAACTGCAGGCATTGCACAGCAACTTGCTGCTCAGTGCTAATGCCCCAGAGATGGTGATAGGAAATGCTGGGAACAGTGCCACAGCTCTGACAGCAGCCTGATAAGAGGCTTTGCACAACTGTCCCCGATTCATCAGTCTGGAGACTTCTTGGGTAGAAGCAACTCTCATGCACACAGAGCCACCTGATTTGTTTGGAGCAATTGCTTACAAGTTTGGAACCAGACTTCTAGACAGCCTGTAATGTTCAGGGGTTTGAATCTAAACTCCTAATTACTTGCTTGGCCACAAGTATACAAAGTTTTGTCCACAAGTTTTGGTATACAAAAAGCTTCTCTCTATCCATCGTACTGAAGTTGTGGATTCATGTGACCAGATGAAACAAACATAAAACATTCCTCTGGTGACCTTCCAGCTGTAGCTGCCCATTGTGCTTTTCATGTTATAAAGGGAGTCTTAAATGGCAAATGCAGTCCTTGGGGAAGAAAAAAATAATACTGAATTTCTTCTTTTTTGGAGCATCTCCATGAGGTTACTGAGGCTGTCTCATGTTTATTCTCTCGTTTTTATTCACAAATCTAAGATTGCTAGCTGCACAATGGTCCATGTTCCTGCTGAAGCTAAAAGGTGTGTGTTCTTAGGAGGTGTGTGGCATAGCAAGACAACAGTGTGGGTTCACACCAGCTGTGATTCTGCTCATCTCTCTAGACCCAATCAGTGAGAAGCTTTGCTTCAGGAGGTGAGAAATCCCCATCCTTCAACGTGGAGAAGTAAAGACACTCTGGTCTTTAGATACACTTGATGGTCTTTAGCTATCATCTGATGCTGTGTGATTGTGAGTCATTTCTTTCTGAGTGTCTGTCTGCCTAGGGATTTGACCTAATTATTAATATTTTAGTTAAAACTTCTCCATAATTTATATTTTCCTTCCCCCATTGTAAGAATTTGAAAACTCTATAGGCATAGAAGTCAGATAAGCCTTTTAAAAAGGGGAAAATAGAAGACTCAGGGAACTACAGGCTAGTCAGTCTCACCTCTGTTCCTGGCATGATTGTTGAGCAGATCTTCCTGGAGACTATGTTCAGGCAATACAGAATAAGGATGTGATTGGTGACAGCCAACATGGCTTCACCGAGGTCAAATCGTGCCTGACAAAACTTCTGGCCTTCGATGATGGAGGAGCAGAGATGGTGGACAAAGGAAGGATGACACAAAACATCTCCCTTGACTTGTTCAAGGCATTTGACACTTTTCAGCACGACATCCTTGTCTCTAAATTGGACAGATAAGGATTTGGTGGATAAGGAAGTGCCTGGATGGTCACACTCAAAGAGTTGTGGTCCATGTCCGCGTGGACGTCCGTGACGAGTGGTGTTCCTCAGAGGTCAGTACTGAGATAAGGCCAAGTGCAAGGCCCTGCATGTGGGTCAACACAATCCCTAGCCCAGCTACAGGCCGAGCTGGGAACGGATGGAGAGAAGCCCTGAGGAGGAGGACTTGGGGGTGCTGATTGATGACAACCTCACTGCTCTAGGATTCCATGGTTCTCTTAAACTAGAGGAATGAAATAACTTGTGGAATACCCAAATCATAGCTTGGTTTTAGTAAACATAGTAAAGCAAAATGCCTGGGTGATTCTTATTTAGCCCATGAATCACAAATTGTGGAGGAGAGAAATAGAATTTAACATTGAAAACTTTGTCTCTAACCTTTCCCCCACCCCCTTCCATATTTCTGGGAAAATTAGGCAGAGGTCAGAATGCTCTCAACAGATTGCAAACTAATAGTAATTACTGTGGTTTGTGCCACAGCGCTGCTGTTAAGAGGATTCCTGTGTTACAGGTTGCTAATCTCGATTTGAGGAGAAGGACTGGGGAGTGCTGGTGGGTGAGAGGCTCAACATGGCCGACAATGTGCTCTGGCGGCCCAGCAGCCAACCGCACCCTGGGCTGCATCCAGAGGAGCGTGGCCAGCAGGGCGAGGGAGGGGATTCTCCCCCTCTACTCTGCCCTCTGCAGACCTCACCTGGAGTACTGGGGCCAGTGCTGGAACCCCCAACATCAGAAGGACATGGAGCAGTTGGAGAGGGTCCAGAGGAGGCCACAAAGATGATAAAGGGGCTGGAGAACCTTTCCTACGAGGACAGGCTGAGAGAGTTGGGGCTGTTGAGCCTGGAGAAGAGGAGGCTCCGGGGAGACCTTCTAGCGGTCTGCCAGTACCTCAAGGGGGCCTACAAGAAAGATGGGGAGAGGCTGTTCAGTAGGGCCTGTTGTGACAGGACAAGGGGTGATGGTTTTAAAATAGAGGGAGGGAGATTTAGATTGGATATTAGGAAAAAGTTCTTTGCTGTGAGAGTGGTGGAGCACTGGAACAGGTTGCCCAGAGAGGTGGTGGATGCCCCTGGATCCCTGGAGACGTTCAAGGCCAGGTTGGATGAGGCCCTGAGCAACCTGATCTAGTTGGGGGTGTCCCTGCTTCTTGCAGGGGGTTGGACTGGATGACCTCTGGGAGTCACTTCCAACTCCAGCCAGTCTAGGATTCTATTATCTCCTATCCTGTTCCTTGTAAAAATGATGTCTGGGCTTATGTCAGTTTCTGGGAGTGCTGGTTGAAATTACCTTCCGGAAGAGATGATGGGAAGCTTTGCTGAATTGCTCTTCCAAATTTGAATTATAAATAAATAGATCCAGTAGTAATAATTGAATCAATTTCCTTAAAATTAATTCCTTCCTTAGCACGTGAGAATAGTAAATCCACATCCATGAGTAGAAGTCACCAGGTGACTCAATTCTGTTCTGTAGTTTTTCAGCAGAGAGCAAATGATTTTTGGTTTCTAATGTGAATTCTTAGAGAAATAGCAGGCTTCTGACTTCTAGGAAGTCAGCTGATACATCAGAGCCACTAATAAAGAAATGATTTCTGGCAAGCCTTAAATAAACATATTGCTTACATCTAGGGTCTCCTCATGACAGTGGAAACCATTAACGATTTTTAATGACAATATAATCATGCCATTTGCACTTTAATTATGGGGGAAAAAAGCTCTCTAGCTTTTTGTAATGATGAAAATATTTTAGTAAATGGGATTTGGATAAAAACCTCATTTTGATGTCTGTTTCATGCTGAAGAAAATAGCTCTGAGGGATATAGAAATGACTCCACAGTGGGATCTTGACACTTGTGATATTTTTTGGTGTGAACATTATATTGTTTCCTAGATGCTTATTTTAGAAGAATTGGAAAGGAATATATGTTACTGTTTGTTGAAACTGTCATACTCTGAGGACCTTGGGGTAAAATAGGCACATTTTATCTGGAATTGCTGGAAGGTGCCATGAAGAATTAGGCTGGGTGCTATGTGTTAACTGAGCTATTTGCTTAGGTAAAACCAATGGTACTCTTACTGCAATAAATGTATGCATTTTCATGGTGGTTTCAGGTATTTAAGATGACTCCATGTAGAGGCTGGACATAGTCAGACTCCCCTGTGTTGTAAGGGGAGTCCAGTTCTAACCCAGCATGAAAAACTTCATGCTGGTCTTGAAAAGTGTTCTGATTTAGTCTTAATTTTCCATGAAAATTGTTCATTTGTCAGTTACAGATATGAAGCAAAAGGGTAAAAATAGGCAAGACATTTCCCTGCTTTCATAAATATGTTATTCTTTTTTAGTACTTTCCAAACTCATAAAATCACTAATGCAACCCCTAAATTTCCCATTTTTAAAAAGCAGGTTTAATATTATAAGAGAGCCTGTGTAAAATAAACCAGTGATATTTAGATCCTGTGCACTTCACAGCATAAGGTTGACTTCAGCATGTGGTGCTGGAAGAAAAAAGAGAGAGACTTGCTCTGATTTTTGCAGTTTCTAGCAGCATTTCTTTCTGCATCTTATCCTCCAGCTTTCTAAGCTGCAGTGTCAGTCCAGGCAAAAACTGACCCTTCAGGCAGTTAACTTTTTTTCAATCCAAAAATCTGTATTTTTATATCCTTGATTTATTTGGTCTCTCCCTTGCTGTTTTAAGATACTGTAGATTTTTAAAAAATGGTGTCTGGGGAGACACATACACATTCTGTTGTGGCTTCTGTGTCACTAAAACTAGTTCAGTAACAAATTTTAGTAAAAGTTTTGGGAAAAGTGAGGCTGTGCATCACACACAAAATGAGGACAAAAGACTTCTTCAGTGGCTTTGTAGGTGACAGAGAACAAGCATGTCACTGGGTGATAATGGGAGTGTTAATGTCAGTGGGGAGACCAGAGGTGTTGGAACATGCCCTTGGATCTGATGATGGTTTTGTGATATTTTGGGGTTTGACTCCTGTGGCTTTGCTGTCTAACTCACTGTGCTTCCACAGTAGCCCTGTACTACCAGTCCTGTATCTATTCTGGCTTTATAATTAACATACACCACACTGGAGGCGATCAAGAGTTTGATTTGGGGCGTGAGAACCACTGAGTCAGCAAATACTGGAAGTCTGCATTGGTACTGTCCTGTTTGGATATACTGTGGAACCTGACTTCCTTGATTCATACTGCAAGAGATGGGGGGGGTGTGTGCACAGAGTGTGTTACCAGCCAAAGTCTTTGCTTTTAGTTAGTTTTTCCTCAAATAGATTTATTAGAGGAGAAAAATGGACCAAGCACAACACAGTTGGTGCTGATGTAGGGCCAGAAAGGGGCTGCCTTGCAGATACTCTGTTGTCCTGCATGACTGATTTCTAACATCAGATCCTCACCAATAAACACCTGTTTTGTTTAAAGGGGCAGTTTGTGAATGGCCCTGTACAGTGGTTTTGAACACAGAATTTCAAACAATCCAGTTTATCCAGGTGGAAAAAGCCTGCTAAATGTGTAAGGAACCTAATGGAGCATGAGGACACAATGCAGTTCCTAGGAACTTCATCCCAACAGTTTTCCTGTCAAGACCCAGCACTCCCTTCTGAAATCCCTGGTGTTCAAAACCATTTTCTGTGTTCTAGTGGTGAAGTCATTCAGATTCCAGCAATAAACTAGATGTCTTACCTAGTTTAATGCTGATCTTTATGTTGTCATAAAGGCAAAGTGTGATAGTGCTGTCTCTCAGGTGTAAAGTTGGGTTCAGTCTGTAACATGGCTTGCCAAATTTTGGATGAAGCATCCCAAGAACTTGGAAAGAAAGAACTATTTCAGTGGGAATGGAAAGTTACATGATCTCCTCCATACACCACTTTTTCTGAGACACATTCCTGAACTCTGATCTTTATCTGATTGCAGATTTCTCTTATTCACATATTTCCATTAACCTGTTCAATTTTGCAAAATAGTTTCTGAAGATAGGCCAGTAACATATTCTGTTACTGCTACCTTTGTGTCTCCATGAGGGAACAGCCTGGGAAGATGTACTTGGACTGGTGCATTCAGAAGATGTACTTGGACTGGTGCATTCAGAAGATGTACTTGGACTGGTGCATTCTGGGAAGATGTACTTGGACTGGTGCATTCACCTGTTCATGCTTACTAGGGGCTGACATGAAATTCTGCCTGACTTAAAGCAGAGAGAGTATTTGAGTAGAGTCCAAAATCTAGTATGTGTTGGAGGAGGGATAGTGAATGTGCTCTTGTTCATTCTGAAAGCAACTCTGTTAACCCAGTTCAGTCATTTCTCACTGTGTTTCATAGAGTCATAGGATGTGTTATGCTGGAAGGGACCTTCCAAGCCCATCTAGTCCAACCCCCTGCAGTGAGCAGGGACATCTTCACTAGAGCAGGTTGCTCAGAGCCCCATCCACCCTGACCTTGAATGTCTCCTGGGCTGGGGCTTCCACCACCTCTCTGGGCAACCTGTGCCAGTGATCTGCCACCCTTGGAGTGAAGAACCTTTTCCTAACGTCCAACCTAAATCTGCCCTTTTCCTGTGTAAAACCATCACCCCTCATCCTATTGCTGTGTGCCCTCGTGAACAGTTCTTCCCAGCTTTCTTAGAGGTGCCTTTCAGGTACTGGAAGGCCGCTATAAGATCTCCCTGGAGCCTTCTCCTCTCCATGCTGAACAAGCCCAACTCAACCTGTCTTCACAGGAGAGGTGCTCCAGCCTTCTGATAATTTTTGTGGCCTACTGGACACACCAAGAGGTCCATGTCCCTTATGTGCTGAGGGCTCCAGAGCTGGGCACAGTGTTCCAGGTGAGGTCTCAGCAGAGCAGAGCCAAGGGGCAGAATCACCTCTCATGACCTGCTGGCCACATACAGGATGCCATTGGCCTTCTGGGCTGCAGATTGACAATGTTTTTGTTTTCTGCCTCCATCAACTTACTATCAACATTCCATCACTTTTTTTTTTGCTTTTTTAGTAATGTTCTATATGTATTTTCACAACTTGGTATATTTTTAAGAACTTTCTTACTTAATTTTGCAATTTAGGATTTTCAGTAGTGTCTCTTCAAGCAGGGCTTTGGTGTTTAACTTAGTAGGGTGGGTTGTTTGGGGTTTTTGTTGGGGTTTTTTTGTTTGTTTTGGTTTTTGGGTTGGTTTTTTTTTAGGCTGTGATTATCACAGAATCACAGCATGTCAGGAGTTGGAAGGGACCTTGAAAGATCATCTAGTCCAACCTCCTGCCTGAGCAGGATCACCTGGATTAGATCACATAGGAACACGTCGCCATTGGTCTTGAATGTCTCCAAAGAAGGAGACTCCCAACCTCTCTGGGCAGCCTATCCCAAGGTTTTGAGGGGTATCAAAAACCCAAACATATAGGAAAAATTCCAAAAATTGTTTTACAATATTTAAATCTACCTGACAGATACCATGGAGATGAGAGAAGAAGTCAGTTGTTTCTTGAGAGAGCATAAATTGGCAGAAACGTTTCTGTATTGTCACAGTTACTCAAGACACACTGTACAAATGCCAAGTAACAAACAGGATTATGTGGCTTTCCTAGTGCTACAGCCAGAAATTGGGATTTGGGGTTCAAAGTGTAGCTCAAAGACTATGCATTAATGACTAATGGACCAGCTACAAAAAACCCCACAAAGCAGGAGGAGAGACCTAAGATACTGCAGGTGGAATTTGTATCTACAGACAGCAGTAAAATCAGTCAGCTGTGTGTATTTTAGTACTTTTTCTTTTACTAAAGTCTCCTCCAAGTTGTATTTCTCAGTCAAATCAGTGCCATTGTTCACCACTTGATTTTGAGTTGGAAGAGCCCAAGACTGTGTCTTAGTGAGCAGGAAATGGGGACACTACATTCGTGGCAGGAATGCTGGTGTTTGTGGGTTAGATGGACCAAGTGGCACTTGTTTGAAGTGTGATGGTACCTTTAGCTACACACCTGCAGAATTCCATGCATGGATGCTTCTCTTCTTCTCTGGGCTCATCCTCTGTGGGCCAGCACATTGCCATGAACACCTCGATGAGTTACTGCTGTGCAGTGTGGCTGGGTAGGTGGTGGTGTTGCATAGGAGGAGTGATAGATGGACCAAGTGGAAGCACGGGGTTTTATTAGCCTCCTGTCTGGGAGCTTTCAACAAGATCTTGCATGCCATGGGAGCCAGCACCTGAATGTGCACATATTCCAGACTCCTGATCCAATGTCATTTCCAACTTCTTTGTCATTAGTTTTGGCTTCTGGTTTCACTGGGATTTCAGAAACACGGTGGCTTCAGAGCCATGCAGGTCACAAAGCTGATTCTGTGACGTGACCAAAACAGAGGTTGGTAGGCAGCAGCCTCCAAGCCAGAAGTGTTTCCTGAGGGAATTTGGTGCTCTGAGTGAAATAATGGCTGTACACACTTCCTGAAAGGCCTGAGTAAATTTGAGTATTCAAGAAATGTAAAAAACCAACCAACAGCCTTTGATTGCCTGCGTTACAAGGCTGGCCAGGAGATGGTTGGCTAAGGTACTTAATAATTTTATAAATAAAACCCAATGATGCTGTATGTGAATGTATGGAAAGTATACATATTTCCTGAAGACCCATTTCCCTTGGTAAGGAATTTTCCCAGCTTCATTTGTGTGCTGCATTTTATCCTGGTAAAAATCAGTGCCTTTCAGTCTGGCACGCTGTGCGAGCAGCAGGCCAGCCCCCCCCCCCACCCTCCACACACTTGGTGGGTTTTATATGTGGTGTGTTTCTTTTCTTAATTGCCTGTTTCTAGATAATTGTTAATCATTTTCTAAAATTATTTTTAGCTTTAGATCCGGCTAGAGATCCGTGTTTAAAGATGAAATGTAGTCGCCATAAAGTCTGTGTTGCACAGGATCAACAGACTGCTGTTTGCATTAGTCACCGAAGGCTTACACACAGGTAAATACTTTCAAAGTTAATCCTATAGAGCTTTTATGTGGGGTTTGTGACTGGCTGTAACACTTAAATACGTCATCATTATGAGCAGAGTAGGTGTGGGTTGTAGAAGCAATTATATATGCCTAATTTGATTGGAGTGTTTAATGTTTAATCTTTTGATAGGCTGGTAAACTGGAGGGTGGACATACTGAAACACCACCTGGTGCTGATGCACATACATTGAAGGGGATACCTGGTACCAAATGCATGTCATGACTGTGATAATGTACTGCCAGTGTATGCTGCTTTGGCTCCTTCCCTCCTTACCTGAAACTAGGGAACTCAAAACTGCCTCCTGAGGTGTAGGTAACAGCCTGTTACAGTCTTAAGTTTGTTGGGTTTTCTTTCTTGTTCTCCCATAGTATGCATTCCAGTTTTCTCTACATTCTGAAGTGGTTAAATAGAAGGAACAACATGACAAAGCTGTTCCAGCATCCATATGTAGATTTGTTTTGTTTTGGGAGAACAGTTCCAGATGCTCTATTTATCTAGATCTTAAGAGCAGGAAAACATTAGTGCACTTTTATCTGGGGCAGAAAGCAAATCTCTAGTGACCTGATCTGTACATGTATTGAGTCATGAGATTGGTTTTTTGCTGAAGAGATGGAGTCAAGTTGTGGTTTTGACTTTGTGTTGGGTAACAGCATAGTAGAAAGTCTAAACTTCAATAATATGACTGTACTAAGTGTGTGTAAAAGTGCTTTGCTCAGTAGGGGCTGAGAAGCATGATGGAAAATCAAGGGATTTTCTTGCCTGATGCAAGAGGATCATTTCAAGCTTTTCAGAGAGCCACTACAGTGTTATGAAAGAGTAAGACATGTTCTTCTGAGCATCTAGTTATGTTAAAACACTCATCTGCAGCTTTTCAAACAAGCAAGATAGGACCTAGTGAAAAGTTTAAACTGTTCTTGATCTCCAGCTCCAGTTAATAAACAAAAAAAGTCCTACTTGATTTGTAGAGCCAAGCTGTGTACATCAATCAGTCTCAGGGCAGGCCTGGACACTGTGGTTTGATCAAGCATTCCGTCAGGTGCAGGAACACCTTACCTTTGATAACAAGCCTGACTTCAGCTGCATGTGAGCTGTCAGGGGAATATGTGAGTGTCACTGTGAACAGACAGCACAGTCATTTGAAGTTTCTGAGGGGTGTTATGTTCCTGAAAACAGTGGTGAAAGAAAAAGGCATCTCCAAGATAAATGCTCAGGCAGCAGGTAAGGGCTGAACGCTTCCAGATGAGCTGAAGCCCAGTACCACATACTGACATCGCCCGCGTTCCTCTTCCCACAGTCACTGGCACTCTTAGGAAGGTAATATTTTAAGAGGAAAACCTTGTCTGAGTATAGTACAGTCTCATCATAATGATTTGTGCTTCCTTCCTACAGAGGTTTTCTTTGTGCATTCTCTGATCTGTCTGTATGGTGGGATGAGAGGACTAGCAGTAGATTCACGAGCAGCCATGTCTGCTGGTCTCTCTTTACCATGACTGATGTCTTTAGCCCAATACATTATTCCTTCACTGATGTCTACAATTTGCATATTGGTTTTCAAGAGGGACAGCTGTTTTTCAAAGCTCATAAAGGAGAGGTCCACTCATTTATAAGTCTTAGTAAAAATTAGATGAGTGAGGTTATCAACTGCCAGGTTATATTATCTCCCTGCATCCATTTCTAATATATTTCAGTGTTTAGGGAATAAATCTTTACAGAATTTCATCCAGGTAATTTTAACTTTTCACTTTGTGTGTGTGCAAGATTGTATAATCTGATTTTTGTTATGCTTTTATAATTTTTTTTTAAGAAAGACAGTTGGGGATGTGTTCTGGAAAAGGAGGTGAGACCTTTCTCGTGGATCTGGGGAACCTTCATAAAGAACTTGCCTGTAGTTTTCCCTGAGGATATTTGCTGTATAGATCCATAGATGTTTCAAGAGATTACTCCCAAGACTCTTGCAAAGGAAAAGTACTTCTAATCATATGAACTGACAGAGTGCCAAAGACTGTCTTCAGGAGATAGGGAAGGGGAGGCTCTGCATTTCTCCAAGGGAAAGGGGTACAGATAACTTTGGGCTACCCTGGAGAAAGAAGCATGAAATAAAGATTATAGATGATTCTGTAGTGTCATCAAGTTGCAATTCTCAGATTGACAGTTGAATTCTCTGCTGCCACAAGTAGCATTTCCAAGTGACCCTACTACTTTGTTCATAAGTTTTTGTATGTAGACTCTTTGAGGTAGTAGCCTAGAGAGGTTGCTAATCAGTGAAGGCTGATAATTTTATCAAATGGAGAAACCATATTAGTAATTTCCTTTGGTTTGTTGTTAGAAAATCACACTTAGGGACAGACACAGTGTCATTCAGCCTGAACTGTCCCATGGGTTTTAATCTGCACTCTACTGTAGCCCTGTGTGGATTACTTAGGGTACCTCACGACGGAGCACGTGATCAGCTGCCACCGGCGAGGTTGTGGATGAGTGTGGCAGTACACTGATGTGCTGGTTCTACCTGTGTTAGCTCAGGGATCTCAGCACTGTGCTCTTGCTTCAGTGTGATTGTATTTGTGTGGGTTCACAAGCAGCCACTGCATCTCCCTGGCCTTTTCACGGTGCTGTGGTCACAGGAGCCTGTGTTTTCAGTATTCTTTCAGCTTCCGTGGCAGCAGAGATCACAGGTTGCCCTCAGTCTTGAAGTACTGCACATAAGGGTCACTTATGTTTCTGGAAGACTGCCAGGATGGTAAATCCACACTTCTAGAATGCTTGTCCAGTGCCACAACATCCCCAGCAAGTGCTTCAGGAGGGGAAAACATGCACAATATATATTAATGTTGTTTATCCATGAACCTCCACGTGGAAGTTCTACCTGCACTAGAATGCATAATTCAAACTGGTGTAAAATAAGAGGATGTAGTTGATTCTTTGAAGCTCTGGAGATTGACATTAACAGTTCCTTTTGCCTAAACAGTGCTTTATCATCCCTTTGTGATTTCCTATTTATATTTATAGGCTTTCTGGGGTAAAACCCCTGTGAAAGTCTCTGTACATGGAGGAATGATAAATGCTCTGGTGCATAGCTCAGTTCAACCTGGAGTACTGAGAATCTCTGGGAACTAGGGGTTCATGGAAGAGAAGAGTCAGTATTGAGTCAGAGAATTGGAGAGGAAATAAAAAAGGGAAGAGTGAAAGGAGGAGAGGGCTCTAAGGGGGTATGGACATTTCAGCCTGTGTATGCAGAGCAGCAGGTGGTAAAGATTCAACCCTTTAATTTTCACACACTGGCTGCTGTCACTTTGAGTGAAGAAAGAAATAATTCCTGGTGACACCCCAACTGTCTGTGGCTTCAGGTGGTTTACTTCTACTCAGAATCTTTTTTTGGTGCTGTATGTTTGTCAAAAATATTTGAGTCTAATGCTTAAAGCTGAAAGAAAGGGAGTGGAAGGCTCCATCTTCTTCTAATGGTTCTCCTTGCTTTGGTCTCAGGCCAGCTGCAGGAGACAGTGTACAGCCAGGTTTGGTTTGTCATGACAGCCAGTCATGACATGGTGTGTTCCAGGGTTCAGCTTACAGTTGTCTGTAAGCTCTGGAAACAAGGAAATTTTCTTTTTCTTTCAGCTGGATTTCTCACCCTCTCCAATCATTATTCTGAGGTTTCAGAGTAGAAAGCAATTGTAACACAACTCAGGCATTCCAGATCCAGCTTTTATTTAATGTATTAGGTATAGGAACTCTCTGGGGAATTCTTTAGAAGTAAGGGATTATCCTCTAGTAGCACACCTTTTTATTCATTATTTCTTTCTCTTTGCAGATTATGCTTTACAGCCATTTAGTCCCTTCTTTGTCTGGTTTTTGTGCATTGCCTTTTTTCTTTTTTATGGTAGTAGTCTATCTCTAAGCTGTTTAATAATGTTGGGAAGGTATTTGTAAGAAGAATAGAATTGCCTTGTAAAAGAGATGCACAGTGTTTTGGGTCTTCTTTACCAGTAGCTGATTCCCAATACATTCTGATGATACTAGCAATTCTAACAAAAAAAAATAACCATTTTGTTGGACTAAAGGTTGAGGTGGGAGAGTTGACTTAATCCATGGTAAAAGCATTTGAGTTACAAGTTGTGATTTACCTGGAAAATTGCAAGAGTTTCAGAAATCATGGATGGAATAATGACAAGTAAGCATTGACACAAGGTAGACCAAGGAAACAAAACATCAGAATTTCAGTTTCTGTATTAGAGCTCCACAGTGCAGGTCCCAGACTTGACCTCTGTAAGATGTGAAGCTGGGGAGGAGGTCAGCAGTGTAGTGGGCCAAATGATACAGAATTCACTGCTTTGAGAGCAAGGGAAAGAACAGTGGGTGCTATCTGGATGAAAGGTTTCCTCTGTCGTTTCTTAAGATGTCTGTGAAGTGAAGTTATGTGTAGTGAGAATTGTTCTCTGCCCCTGAGCCCTTGTGGAGTAAGTACCTGAATTTAGGGGTTGACAAAAACTTTCTAATATTTCTGCCTGCAGGTGCAGTCCTCAAGTTAGTGTGACTTCACTGTGAAAGTATGCTGAAAACAGCACTTTGTTGTAGGCTCAGAGAAGCTGTTAACCATAGAAATGTTGTATCACTTAATCTCACTCAGGTAGAGCAGTTGGATAGTTTAACAGATTTTGTGCTAATCTTATTACAGCTTCCTTGAGGCTTCTGAATTAAAAGCTATTTCCAAGTGGTGATTTGGTTCAAGGGTGGAAGGGACCTCATGGCCCATCTAGCCCCAACCCCCTGCCATGGGCAGGGACACCTTCACTAGCCCAGGGTGCCCAAAGCCCCATCCAACCTGGCCTTGAACACTGCCAGGGATCCAGGGGCTTCCCCAGCCTCTATGGGCACCCTGTGCCAGGGCCTCCCCACCCTCAGAGGGAAGAATTTCTTCCTAAGGCCTCATCTCCCCCTGCCCTCTTTCAGCTTGAAGCCATTGCCCCTTGTCCTGTCCATGCAGTCCCTGGGGAACAGCCCCTCTGCCACGGCCCTGTAGGACCCCTTGAAGTACTGGTAGGCATGTAGATATTTATATGTATTGTGGGTTTTTTCATAAGATATGGATGCATGTGTCCAAAACATCATATTTTAGAGTAAGAGGTATTTTCCTATTGCCCTCTTTTTACAATAAAAGAAAGAGATTTTCAATTTAGACTTGCTACCCCAAATCAAAACAAAAAAACCCATCCCACCCCATCTCCCCATTGGCTGGAAATGCAGATCTGTAGTTACATTAAATAGTCTGGGCAGTTCTGAAAACGATTCTGTTAAAACAGATAAGGAAGAGGCTCTGTTTGACTAGAATTAAATAGATCCGTGCTCTCATTATATTAGAAGAAGCAGCAGAGAGGAAGGAACAGTGAAGCAGAGAGGACAGAACAGTGCAGCTTTGAAGCTTTCCCATATCTTTACATGCAGCAGCATTGTATTATGATTCCAAGAAAAAAAAACCACTTTCAAAAAACTGAAACCAAACAAAGGATTTGTTTTGGGACAGTTGTGTGAGAGTTGCAAGTGCCACCCTATAGGATATGATCATTTCCCATTGTACTGCTGCTGAAGTTAAGTCTCTCGCCGGAAATTTCACTCTGATTCATTATGGTGATTTGTAGTTGTACACAGAAACACTTAATCATTCTTACCCTCCAAGCTCTGTTGAATCTACTCAAGGCTTTCTGGTGCTGTGCCTGATTTGTGCTGCCAGCCTGGCAGTGTTTCAGGCTGGTGGTGTTATCCGTGTGTGTTTGCGCAGGAAGCGACGCTGCACGTAGCCTGAAGTGACAGTAATTCTGTGGTAATGGGCGACCTCATTCACAGGGCTGACACCACGTAACTCTGAGCAGTCCAGTTATTGTGTGACTGGGCCATTGGGATCACACTTACACTCTACAGTGTGCTTCTGGTGGTTTCACCCTGTCTGGAGGCCAGACTGCCACCAAAGTGGCTCTGTCACTCCCCTCTCAGCTGGACAGGGGAGAAAATATCTGTGGAGAGGCTGAGGAGTGAGAGAAGGACATGGAGAGATCATTCCCCAGTCAGCGTCACGGGCACAACAGTTTCTCCCATCTTCTCCCTCCCTTCTCTGGTGGCAAAATGCGGCTGTTTGGGTTTTTCTCTCTCTCCAATGTGATTCCCAGAGGCCTGTGACCGGCGCTGATTGGCCCGGCCTTGTCAGTAACAGGGTTTGGGATTGGGCCTTGGGAGCCCAGCTGGGATTTGCTCTGTTGGACCCTTAAGAAACTTTCTAGCTGCTGCTTAAAGAAGCCACGTTGCAAACCCACCACAATACTGAAAAGTGAATTTGCTTAGCCACTGCTGAATTGGACTTACTGAGGAAACAAGCTGGGCTTTTAGGCCCTCAAAATGAGGGGAAAACACGAACTGGGAGGCATTTTTTATGCTTTGCTATTTAGTTTGTTAAAAAAAAGTTGGAGCTTCTTTATTACTAGCTGTTTCTTTGCATTGGAGAAGAAAAAAATGGTGATGAACGCTACCCACCACATGCATTACATAAGTCAAGGGCCTGTTCTTTCCGTGTGTGTGCATTTTACTGCTTGTTTTAGTGGGAGTTACGGATGCATCTGGGTCGGGGCAAT
>VXBZ01002211.1:56975-86701 GCA_013399135.1 Heliornis fulica
ATCTTCTCTCAACGCCTCCTCCTCCTCCTTCACTGACCTTGGAGTCTGCAGAGTTTCTCCCATCTTCTCCCTCCCTTTTCTGGGGGAAAATGTGTCTATTTGGGTTTTTGTCTCTCTCAGATGTAATTCCCAGAGACCTGTGACCGGCACTGACTGGCCCGGCCTTGTCAGTAACAGGGTTTGGGATTGGGCCTTGGGAGCCCAGCTGGGATTTGCTTTGTTGGACCCGTAAGAAGGTTCTAGCTGCTTTTTAAAGAAGCCACATTACAAACCCACCACAGACCTAGACAGGGACTGGCAGTAGTAATGTTTGCTTTCTTTTGACATTTGAAAGAAACATCTCTTCAATATATTGCGAGATTTAATTTCCTTTCAGGATTCTTCCATGTTGAAAAGGAGCTTCAAAGTAAATCCAGTCAACTCTAATGAAAGCAAACTAGACTTTATGATGCAACTGTTTTTTTTTTTCTAATTGTGTCCACCAAAGACAAAATAACAAATCTAAAAGACAGAATCTAAAAAATGCAAGTGTACTCATCAGAGAAGTGTTACAGGAGTTCTTTGGAAGATGTTAGTAATTCAGGTTGGTTTGTGTCAGTCTGTATTTGAAGACCTATGTTTGAAGATGTAGCTATATTTTTCTTTAAAGTAAATTGGGCTTTCATACATTTTCTAGGTATTATTTAAAAAGTCATCTTGCCCAACAGTTGCTTGCTGCCACATTTTCAGTGGTTTCTGTTAAGCATCCTCAGAGTATTTGCAGGCACGATCACTTTGTGTACAGGAAGGTAAGTTTATGTATGCAAACAGGTACACAGGCTGGAGTAATTGGGCAGATTGGCTAATTATGTTTCTAGACATGCAGTTGCATAGGAGGTCTAAAAACATAGGAGCAATTTCGTGTATGCAGATTAATGCAATCACAACTGTGGCTGGTAAATGAAACCCATGTATTTATTTTTGCCCTTTAGGAATCAGCAGTGTCAGACAAGGTGGGGCTTGCAATAATGGTTATTTTATTCATGGACAGGTCACAAAGCCCTTTGCAGGAAATTCAGAAGTACAGAATTTGTCAGATTGGCTTTTACATGGCATCCTGTATGTGTTGAGGCAAAATACTGACAAGTGCCAGAACATTTATAGTGACTGTAGTGGGATCACAAAATTACAGGGCAGACTATTAGTAGCTGCAGGTTGCAGTGATCTGGGTGTTCTTGCTTATCAAATAAATAAAATATACAAGGAAGAGGAAAAAAATATTTCTTGTAGTGAAGTAACTGGTTTCTTTGTTTACTATTTGTTTTCTTCTCCAGCATTTAAATATGTAAAAATATATTTCTATGTCTGCCTACCTCAAGAAAGTGATAACAAATTATTTGATTGTAGTTAAGCGGTATTTCTGTAGCTTATTTCAGGATGTTGTGGACATGTACCAATGTTCTAATTTGAGATAATTGATATCATCACAGTAGTTTCTGTTATAACTGCATCAGTAGTTTGTATGTATACTCATTGCCTTGCTGGCAGATTGAAGCACAACACCTAGTAGCAAAGAAATAGTCAGCAGGAACAAATCTGATGCAATATAATAGTGGTGGAAAGGAAATGTTTTGAGTCCATTGTTACTATATTTTAGGAAATGCATATCACAGAATCACAACGTTGGAAAAGGCCATTAAGATCATGTCCAACCATCCCTGTCCTTTCCTAAACTATCTCCCTGAGCACCTCATCTCCCCATCTGTTAAATACTCCCAGGGGTGGGGACTCCACCCCCTCCCTGGGCAGCCTGTCCCACACCCCCACAGCTCTTCCAGTGAAGAATTTCTTCCTGTCATCCCATCTGATGGGATGGCGCAGCTTGAGGCCATTCCCCTTGTCCTGTCCCCTGTCCCTGGGCAGAAGAGACCATCGCCCCCCTCTCTCCAACCTCCTGTCAGGTCATTCCAGACAGGGAGAAGGTCTCTCCTCATCCTCCTCTTCTCCAGACTCAACCCCCCTCAGCTCCCTCAGCTGCTCCTCAGCAGGTTTGTTCTCCAGACCCTTCCCCAGCCTGGTTGCCCTCCTCTAGACCTGCTCCAGGGCCTACATGTCTTTGTAGTGAGGGGCCCAGAACTGAATGCAGCACTCAAGGTGTGGCCTCACCAGTGCTGAGTACAGGGGAAAATATATTTACCTTGTGTTAAGTGTTTTAAATTGCTTTTTCATATTCACCTGGCACCTCAGTATCTGTTCAGCAGCCCTGACAATACAGAATTTACATTTTATTGTAAATTTACATTTACAATTTATCTGCATCCTTGCATTAAAGCTCTCAGCACGTGTCCCTCCAAAGCATTTCCGTGGCCATGGGTCTGGATTGACACTTTCAAGGTGTTGTTATTTGTAATTTCTCTATTATTATATGTTCAATTCTGAGTTTGAAAAATGCAGGTATTTCTGGTTTGTAGAAAATTACTATTAGTAGTTCTACAGAAACCAAGATTTAGGTAAGAGTTACTGCCTGAGCGTTCCAGGTGAGCTCTGTGTATAACAGGAATCTTGAGACTCTTCACCCTAAACAAGTTCCCTGGGACAGTCTGAGTTTAACAGCCTGACAAAGCTGAGAGGAAGTAATCTAAGTACATAAATTGTTTTCCATTTTCTTCATAACCTCTTCACTGGTTGTCACAGACCTGTGATTTCATGTTCTTTGCTTGTTCAGGTGTCCATCTCCCTTGTGATCCTTCCTGAGACACATCATTCTCTTTTCCTTCAGTTAGGTGATTTCACTTATCCTTCTGAAAGGACTTTTTTCCTTTATTTATTTTTTTCCTTCTTTTCCTGACTTTAAACTCCATTGAGGGCATGTACAAAGGTGCAGATATGCTAAAACCCTGTAATCACCACCAGATCTTTCTTTGATAGCTACTCTCCACGGCTCCCGTGTGCCTCTCAAATCCTGCTTCCAGCTTCTGGTATTGCTGATAGTGAGGGGTTTCTCTCTGCTGATGGCTGGAACTTTTGCAGTTGATTCACACAGCATTTTTAAAGGTTCTGTATCTCAGCTGAACAGAAATTGGATCAGGGTGATAGTTGAGATGCTTGTCCTGTCAGTCACCTCAGGCTGCTGGGGCCTCGGGGAAAACTGGGAGCTGTGAAAGTAACAAGAAGTAAAATAATCTAGTTCTGCTGGAGCTCACATGGATGATGGAAAAACTCTTCATTTCAGCAAGAGGAGCAGCAGCAGCAGCCAGTTTTACTGTATATTGTGCATAAGCAAAGGTACAGTTGAACTTTGCTTTTCTTTGATAAAAAGGAGTTGTGCTTAGTCTTCAGATGATGCAACTCAGCAAAGAGGATTGTTATTTTTTATTAATTATAGTGGTGTGTTTGAATTGTTTCCTTTTATTATACTCTCTGATAGACATAAAAAACTTCCTGTATGGATATTTTATCACTCGTTACATTACATTGAATTTAAACAACTATTGAATCTTTCTTTTAGCAGTTTCTGTGTGCAACATATTGGGTCCTTGTCTACACTATAAAAAAAAATAATCATCTGTGCAGTTCAAAATTCAGCCAGAAAACACAATCTGGATGTATATTTCTATAGCTTAAAAGATGTAATTTTTTTTCCTTTTTAAAGACCACATTTACAGCCGAAATGACTAGTAACATAAAAACATAAGCAAAGCTGAGAAACAGGGTTTTGGTTTTGATCATCACCAGTCTAGTGTTATGTGTGCGCTTTTAGCCTTTTCCTCAACACATGATGTACCCATCCAGTGGTTATTTCCTCCAATTTCCTTTATTTTTATTACTCCAGACACGTTCTTCTCAAATAGTGATTCATGACTGTTGAGCAAAATAATTCTTGATTATTGGTGAACCAAGTTGAAAATGTTCTGCTCCATTAAAGAATATTTGATTAGAGTTTATTATAAGCTTGAACATTTACTACTTGAGTGTGTCCTAATGTGCCATTGCTATATTCTAAGCATAATCAGTTTTAGATTCCTCACTAAGATGCCAAGCAAAAAGCACAATATAGAAATCATGCCTTACTGTTCTGTTTTCTTATTTATATGGATGCCATTAATATGTAAAGCATAATGTAGGTCAGCTGTGACAAGGGCAACTCTGATAGAACAGCTGTTTCAGGATACAGTGGCTGCTAAATTCTTCCAGAGTTGGAAAAAAAAAATCAAATTGGAAAAGTTCCTGAAATAAAAATAAATTCAAAGCTGCAAAGTGGAAATTGTTTGAGGATGGTCATATGCCAGGGTGTACTGAAGGCTAGGAGAGTATATTCTGAGGAAGTCATAGTAGCTTATTTTATACCTTTAGTCTGGCCCCAGTGGAGGTTTTTTTCTGTGTTAAAATGCTGCATCTATCTGTGTTCATGTGTTTCTGTAAATAAATATACCTGTGTGTACCCTGAGGCAGATCAGATCTGTGCTCCAATGCATTACCTTGTTTCCCTTGAACTTGACATTGGCTGCTGGAATCTGACTTGTACAAAACATAAGCTGTGAAAGGCAGCAATCCAAGTGTGGCAAACTGTGCTCTGAAGAACCACCAACCTGCCTCTGTGGAAGCAATTATAGTCTCATTTTCCAATACCAAACTATTACATTCCTAAACACCAGTAATTGTACAACAACTCCATTCAAAGTGCTGAAATGATGTATGGCTTACTGTTTGTAAAGGCTCTTTAAAAAACCCTGACTGTGTTCTATTTCTACTGCTGCTTATCAGAATTACATACTTTTTGTTTACTTGCAGTATGAAAGAGGCTGGTTTAGGCCATAAACAGTGGAGGGGTGGTCCCATTTCATCAAACTGCAAGCAGTGTCCAGTAGTTTATACCAGTCCTGTTTGTGGATCAGATGGTCACACATATTCTTCTCAGGTAAGAAATAAATAAAGAACTAAGTTATTCTTTCGTTGTTCCCCTCAATTCCAGCTCTTGCAAAATAAAATACTGTGCTGTAACACAAATCAGCTTTTATTTGTTTTGGGTATAAAACATATTGCAGACTGTAACTGGTGGTGATTCTGTTGTGTTGGAAACTGAATTTTAGCAAATCCTAAGCAGCATGTAACAGTGGCACCCAGAGAAGCAGAGTCTGTATGTTTGGCAATAGGAGGACCAAGTCTGTCTGTGATGGACACCATAAAGTGTTGTGTGGCACCAGTTTGGGGCAGGATGAACCATTTAAATCAGATTTTCCAGTTGACCTTTGAGTGGTTGCTTCACATTCCAGGCACCTAGGCATAGATGTAACATATCCAGATTTTTTTAAAAAAAGCAATGCATTAAATAATTGGTGCATAGCTTTCCTTCTTGCAGCAGGACTGCATTTATTGTAAAGCCATGATTAAATCCATGGTCTATATTCCTGAAACCTCATGTCATACTTACTTGGAGACAGAGCACTGATGAAGAGGATTTAGCATCCTCTATTAAAGTAACACCTGAATCCCCCCCCAGGAGAGAAACAGGTGGGTGCTTGTGATGAACACATTTTTATCAGAGGCAGCATTCAAGCCATGAGCACAAGAGGAGCTGCTGTATTCTGTTGTTCTGACCCCATGACTTCCACTCACAAAATGTCTCTAGTTGTAGGTAATATCCAGGGCTTTAAGAGAAATACAGTGATGATAATAATAGTGATTGTTCTCAGTTAAACTGATGGAGAAGCAGCAGCTCTGTGGTGGGCACTTACAAAGAAAAAAATTCCATGCAGCATTTTAAGCAAAATATTGTTAGTATATTTCCCAGTATTTAAATACTTTACAGTCAGTATTTACTTTATTGAATTCTCTTTCATTTTTTGATTGTAATCACAACCCACATCTGAAATCAACAAAACTGGATTAAGATCTACAGGAGTTACTGACAGTTACTAAGTGTCCTCTCCAAGGGTATTTTCTTCTTGATAAAATTAAAAAAAAAAAGCAGAATATATCTAGTGCTTCATGTGCTTCTAAATCCTAAAATCTCACATTAGAAAAAGTTTTTCTTACAAACTCTTTATTTAGTTCTAGGGAAGTGCTCAAGAATCTTACTTTTCCTTAAAAAGAAAATAATTTGAAAAAGAATTTCTAACTCTTGCACCAGGCTATCCAAGGCCCTGCACATGAATTTTGGGCTTGATGACTGAACAGAAACACATTTCCTTTCCAGTAATGATACAACTTAAAGTTTTAATCCAGGCATCTGAAAATATTTTCATTCCTGGTGATCTCCTGTCTCTGTTTCATCCAGAGCTCGAGGTACACTTGCATCTTATAAGCCATTGGCTTATACTGTCATTTAGCATTTGTTTTACAGTGCCATGCCAAGGTTCAGTCAGTATATAAGCTGTAAGTTTAGCTACACATAGATAGAAATCAGGCAGTTGTCTGTGGTTTTGAAATTTGCATGGGCAAGGTAAAATCATTTGATGTAGGTGTTACTGAGTGAGCAATTCTTTTCATAGATACTTTATCCCTTGCACCCTCTCCCTATGTAACACAATCTTCTGAAAGTAACAGAGGCATCACAGCCAGTGTTAACCTCATTGCTTAATTCCAGTGTTTTTCACAGCAGGATGCTATATTGGCCTGTACACAGAAGTGACCCCGATGGCCTCTCGTGGTCTGGCCCTGAAGTAGCTGTTTGGAACTCGATACATATTGATGAGCTGGAGATAATTTTCCTTCAGTTCGTACCTTAAAGGTGAAGGTGTGTTTCTCAAACAGCATGGTGAGAATGGAGTGGGTTGAAGATTCATAGATGATCTGGACGAGGGGATTGAATGCACCCTCAGTAAGTTTGCAGATGACACCAGACTGGGTGGGAGTGTGGATCTGCTGGAGGGTAGGAAGGCCCTGCAGAGGGATCTGGACAGGCTGGATGGTTGGGCTGGGGCCAACAAGATGATGTTCAACAAGGCCAAATGCCAGGTCCTGCACTTTGGTCACAACAACCCCAGGCAGCGTCACAGGCTTGGGCAGGAGTGGCTGGAGAGCAGCCTGGGGGAAAGGGACCTGGGGGTGTTGGTTGACAGCCCCTAAACATGAGCCAGCAGTGTGCCCAGGTGGCCAAGAGGACCAATGGCATCCTGGCTTGGATCAGGAACGGTGTGGCCAGCAGGAGCAGGGAGGTGATCATCCCCCTGTATTCTGCACTGGGGAGGCCTCACCTCGAGTATTGTGTTCAGTTTTGGGCCCCTCACTTCAAGAAGGACGTTGAGGTGCTGGAGCGTGTCCAGAGAAGGGCAACGAGGATGGTGAAGGGTCTGGAGAACAGGCCCTACGAGGAGGCTGAGGGAGCTGGGGAAGGGTCTGGAGAACAGGCCCTACGAGGAGGCTGAGGGAGCTGGGGGTGTTTAGTTTGGAGAAGAGGAGACTGAGGGGAGACCTTATTGCTCTCTACAACTCCCTGAAAGGAGGTTGCAGTGAGGTGGGGGTTGGTCTCTTCTCCCCAGTAACAGGTGACAGAACTCGAGGTAATGGCCTCAAGCTGCACCAGGGAAAATTTAGGTTGGATCTTAGGAAGAACTTCTGTCCTGAGAGAGTCCTCAAGCATTGGGACAGGCTGCCCAGGGAGGGGGTTGAGTCCCCATCCCTGGAGGGGTTTAACAGACGGGGAGATGCGGTGCTTGAGGACATGGTCTAAGGGTAGACTTGGTGGCGGTGGGTTAATGGTTGGACTGGATGATCTTAGGGGTCATTTCCAGCCTTAAAAAATTCTATGATTCTCAGAGAGGGCTCTGCTTCATTCCAGTGCATGACCAGAGCAGCAGCCAGTGCGTTGGTGCGTTACCCAGCCCCAGTGCCCTTTACACCACTGTAGTGCAGAAGGAATGTCCCATCAGAGAACCCCCAGGTTTTTCTTTTGTCTTCCACTACTTTGTAATGGTAAACTTAAAATCTAAGTTTATGGCAGCAAGGTGCTAAAAAGAGTTCATGACCACAGAATATCTTTATTAGCCTATAAATATTTTAATGTCTTTTCAGTGGTTACACGATTCTGTATTCCACGGCGCAGTTGCATCACAACCTTGGAAGGTGATTTCAGGAGTGGTTGTGTTCCAGATTGACACAGACAAATATTTGTGTTCCTTTAGGCAAAGTTTAGTTTGGGTTTATCCAGAGACAGGCAAGGATGCTTCGTTTCACCTCAACAGACCAGATTAGGCTTACTGTGTTCACAGCCCACAATTAGATACGTGCAGTCAGTGTAAAGGAAAACTAGCAGGTGTAAAATACTCGTTATTAGCATTACAGCAGTGTTGAAATAGAAATAATATGTGCTGAAATGTTGAGTGGTGAAAGTGAATAATAATTATTATGTGAGAAGAAATTCAGTATAAAGAGATCCTGCTGTTTCCATAGCAGAGTGTGTTCCACACTTCATTAGTTTAACCCTCTACTCTGCCCTGGTGAGACCTCATCTGGAGTATTGTGTCCAGTTCTGGGCCCCTCAGTTCCAGAAGGACATACAACTCCTGGAGAGAGCCCAGCACAGGGCCATCAAGATGATGGAGTGGAACATCTTCCTTGTGAGGACAGGCTGAGGGAGCTGGGTCTCTTGAGCTTGGAGGAGACTGAGGGGTGACCTCATTCATGTTTATAAATATGTAAAGGGTGACTGTCAGGAGGATGGATCCAGGGTGCCCAGAGAGGTTGTGGAGTCTCCTTCTCTGGAGACATTCCAACCCTGTGATCCTGGACACTGTCCTGTGCAGCCTGCTCGAGGTGATGCTGCTCTGGCAGGGGTTGGGATGGATTATCTCAAGAGGTCCTTGCCAACCCTGATCATTCTGTGATTCTGTGATTTCTGTAAACATGAGGAATATTCAAGCAGTGCTGTACCCTGGGGTAGGGCCTTGGTATCTTCTCCATTCTCCAGGAAAAATGAGCTCATGGCTACCAAGACAGCTTTTGCAGCCTGGTTCTAGATTTTTCTTTCCTGGGTTCAGTAGGGGAAGAAAAAGTACGTGGAGTCCAGCCTGGATGGGGTGTTTTGTGGAGCTCTAGTGCTTGCTATAGTAGGCTGAAGTTTTTTCTCTTAGATGGACTGTTTGGTAACCATCATCACCCTATAGCAAAATGTAACCTTAAATAGGATCAGTGAGCAGTGCTTTGAGTATTTGAAAGGAAAACACCACACAAATAGGTTAATCATTGGAAGTACACCCATTGCCTCATGGTTTTATTCCAGACTCATCTTGGGACTAAGTCCTAGATCAGATTTATTGTTAGGAACAGTTCACATTGACACCAATTTTTAATGAAATAATTTATTCTCCCAGCTATGAAAACTTCAAGTGAATAATGACTTCCCTATGGGTATAAATAGCAATAGAAATGTTTGCAAAAAGTATGGATCTAAACTAGCTTATCAAGCTACAGTGGAAAAGGTGTGGAAAAGCAAAGAGTCAGGAAAAATGATGATATCAATGTTATTTTATATAACATATATACATAACAAATATATATAACATATATTATATACATAACAATATCTTGTTATACTTTACAGAGGGATGGGTGTGTGAATTTAGATTGGGTTTGTAGTATTCAGATATTTTCCTCAGTCCCCCAAACTAGGATTCCTCTCTCATGAGAAGGTGAGTGCACACCAGTGGATAAAATCACTCTGTGTGTGGAGGGGGAAGTTTAGTATTGGTTGTTTCTCCAGTTTCTATGTAACTTTAAATAAACCTTTAGATTTTTATTCTTGGGATATCCCATATTTAGGTTTTTTTTCTTTCTAAAATCAAGCCTGCTTTTAGATATTTAAGACTTTTGCTTAGCAATCTGTATCTGAGAGATGTGTTTGGTATAAGACAGCTTGTCTGGAGGAAACATTAAATTTAAACACTTTTAATATTTGTTATTTTAAACATTGCTCTATTATAAAAGTTATGTTGATTTTCTTTATTACCTTATTATGAGTTTTCAGGTCACAAGCCTGAAGTGTTGCCAGTTCCTTTCAACTTCAGCAAAGATTGCTAGAAGTAGATTTGATATTACAGTTGGGATTTCTGTTTTGTAATAGTAAAAGAAGTAATTTTCAGAATCTGACTCAACAGTTGTCAGTCTTACTTTTTAAGTCAGGCTAATCCACTCTGCCTTTAGGTTTTTATCTGCATCGTTGCTAAGCAATCTGCTGTAGACTTAACTGTCAGTTGAAACCTAGCCAAAAATAAAGTTAAATCATTGCCTGCCATCATTGGAGCACTGCACTCTCTCTGAAATATGTCATTTGACAAAATCCTGGCCTGTATTTCAAAGAATCAGAATCCCAGACTGTGTTGGGTTGGGAGGGACCTTCCAAGGCCATCTAGTCCCACCCCTGCAGTGAGCAGGGACATCTTCACTAGATCAGGTTGCTCAGAGCCCCATCAAGCCTGACCTGGAATGTCTCAGGGATGGGGGCTCCACCCCCTCTCTGGGCAACCTGCTCCAGTGATTCACCACCCTCAGAGTGAAGAACTTTTCCTTAATATCCAACCTTATTCTTCCCTTCTCCTGTGTAAACCCATCACCCCTCATCCTATTGCTGTGTGCCCTTGTGAACAGTTCTTATCTGCTTTCTTAGAGGCACCTTTCAGGAACTATAAGGCCACTATAAGATCTTCCCAGAGCCTTCTCCTCTCCAGCTCTCCAAGCCTGTCTCCACAGGAGAGGTGCTCCAGCCCTTGGATCATTTTTGTGGCCCGTTTTTGCAGCTGGAAGAAGCAGCTTCTCCAGGTGCTCTGCCAGCACCAGAAAGTAGCATACTGTCAGCTCTTTCTCTAAAACCAGTGGATTTTGTCAAAAAGGGCCTCTCAAAATTAATCTTTTTGTGCCTGTCCAGTTCCCAAGTAAGAGTCAGCCAAAATCACCCTTGAAGTGGTAACTTTAAACCCACGTTGGACTGTTGCAATGGATGGCTTGTGGCTGAGCTGTGTTGGCAGTTGAAGCAAAGTTGTTAATTTAAATTTAAAAAAACCCAACAAATAAACCAACACACCAATACCAGCCCTTCAAAAAAATACCCCCAAACCCCAACAGAAAACCCATCACAAACCTTTCTTGAATGAGTCTGATGAGTAGTCAGTGAGGTAAAATGTATCTTGTGTGGAGAATGCTTTTATCAGGATAAGCTGATCTTTACAGAGATACTGGGAAATCCTTGTTTAAATACTTTTAAAAGGCTAGGAATAAAAAAAAATGAGGAAATGAGGTTGTCTAATTTTTTAGCTTCTGCCATCCATAGGTTTTGCCAGTGATGCCTGAATTTTTATATGGAACCTTTCAATTGTTGGAATGTGGTATTCAAAAAAATGTCAGAAGGGTGACTCACTTTACTAAATCCAGTTTTCCAAATAGACTGATGTACTGAAAATTCCAAAGAATATATAACTGATCTCTCTTTATCAACTGCATTCAAAATAAATACCTGCTAAAGCTGCAGAGAGTGTAAAGGGTAGCTTGCATGTCAAATTACTTTGTAGAACCTTCAATATTTTGAAATGATGAGCAGCTCAGAATTTCTTAGACTAACATATTTATACTAGCAAGAGTTGATTTTGGTCCCTTTTTTTTTTCATTTCCAGAATACTGTTTTTGTTTAAAATCATGTATCAGGTTTGAATTAAAATCACAGAATGTCAGGAGTTGGAAGGGACCTCGAAAGATCACTTAGTCCAACCCCCTGCCCGAGCAGGATCATCTAGAGTAGATCACACAGGAACGTGTCCAGATGGGTCTGGAAAATTAAATTTTGCTTTTATGCTTAAATTTTAAAGAAAAATTATTCTTTGTGGACTGGTATTTTTCAAGCCATCATCAGTGTAATGCTTTTACATTGCTTTTTAAAGCAGTGTTAATTTTTTTCTTCTTGGAGAAGAGGAGAGTGAGGGGTGACCTCATGAATGTTTATAAATATGTGAAGGGTGAGTGTCAGGAGGATGGATCCAGGCTCTTCTCAGTGATGGCCAGTGACAGGACAAGGGGAAATGGATCCAAACTGGAACACAGAAAGTTCCATCTTAATATAAGGAGGAACTTTTTCCCTGTGAGGGTGATGGAGCCCTGGGCCAGGCTGCCCAGAGAGGTTGTGGAGTCTCCTTCTCTGGAGACATTCCAGACCAATCTGGACACGTTCCTGTGTGATCTAACCCAGGTGATCCTACTCAGGCAGGGGGTTGGACTGCATGATCTTGTGAAGCCTCTTCCAACTCCTGACATTCTGTGGTTCTGTGACTCTCTAGAATAGAAATAGTTTAGAAGGACAATCCAATAAAAGAATAGGATAAATAGGCAGAAGTGACAGCAGTATCAGTGTTCATTAAATAACTCACATCACAGCAGCAGTAAACATTAAAAATGCTGCATGTAAAAAGAATTCTAATTCAAGAACTATTAACAAAGATTAAATTTGTATGTTAACTGTCAAAGAGGACAGCATTAAAACAATAAAATCAGAATTGTTTGAAGTAGAGTTGATAAGATCATCAAAGCTTCAGCTTTCTTAAGCCATTAGGTTGCATTGGACACATCCATACTTGTTTGGAGATGCCAGAAAAGTCTTTCTCTGAATGGTAACTTTAACCAGGAGGAGTTAATCTCTTGAAAACAAGTATTCAAAATGTTGTACCTAGAATTTCAGCTGAAACAATGAATTATTTTGGCACAACAGTTCTTTCCCAGGAGAGTGTATCCATATTGTATGCAGGCAGGGATGCCTAGTGGCTGAACACAGGCTGCTGCTGAGGTAGTTATGCTTGTGGAACAGAAAACAATTCTGAAGAGAAACCAAAAAGAAGTTCTTACATTTGTGTAGCTCTTTGAAACCTTAGGTTCATGAGAAGACAGTGGGCAAGGTGGGGGTGAACAGTGCTGGGTGCTAGAAGGTGAGAGGATTGTCTCAGATTTTCCAAGCAGAAGCTCACTTGTGAGTGTGGTTTCAGTGGCGTGGAGGGTGAAGAGGGTGGTAATTGAGGAGGTAGGTGGGATAAGAGGGTTTTTATGGTCCTGGGAGGCTTGTGTTTGAGGATTATTTTTTTAAAACAACTGGGAAAAGAACCTTTTTGTAAAGGAAGAGAAACAGTGGTTAAAGACAGTAGGCATGAAAGAAGATGATGTCAGCTTAGGGAACACGTTCTGAGTGAGTGGCAGACTGTGGTAGGAATGGGATTAAGGAAGATGAGATTGAAAGAGGCAAATGGCAAACAAGGAAACTCACTGGTTTTAGCCCAGTAGTGATGCTACTGGATGAGCTGATAGTATTATTATATTTTAGAAAGCAGTTTCTGTCTTTCTCCCTGTCACCAGTGTGTGGAGGAATTCAGTAAATTTAGGATCATTTTCCTAAATTCATCCTGTGGTATAAAATGCATAGCTACACGGTGTAACCTTAAACAAAAAAAGCCTCAAAGCTAACTTAAATGCTTCCTTTTTCCTTCTTTTTTCCTCTGTGGCTTTCTCTTAACTCCAATACACCATTAAACGTGACACCAGTTGCAAGGATTCAGTTATTTTCTGTATTTGTAATTTATTCAAATAGAAAAAATATTCATAATGTTTTAGCCAGCTCTCAAGCAAAATTCCTAACATTGGCTTGGGAGCATAGAGTCCTTTGGGAAACCTGCCTTCTTTCTGCTTTCCTCAGTTTTCTTCAGCATTGTACTTGTGATCTACCCCAACTCCAGGCATTCTTAGCAATGGCTACAAACTGGAAAAGGGTAGATTTAGCCTGGATGTAAGGAAAAAATGTTTCACTCTGAAGGATGGTGAGACACTGGAAGAAGTTGCCTAGAGAAACTGTGGATGCTCTGTCCCTGGCAGCGTTCAAGGCCAGGTTGGATGGGCCCTTAGGCAACTGGGCTTCTGGGAGGTGTCCTTACCCATAGCAGGGGGTTGGAACAAGATGATCTCTAAGGTCCCTTCCAACCCAAACTGTTCTGTGAGTCTGTAAAGGAGAACTGCCCAGCCTGTATATTTACATATCCAGTGACCTTTCTTCCACAAGCTGCACCAGAGCTGCTTGCTGCCCTTTCTTGTTTTTATACATAATTCTTGAGATCAAAGTGAAACCAGCTATTTCTTCACAAATAGATGTACTCTGGATAAGGTTTTGAGTAAACAAGGAGTATGAAAGTTGAAATAACTTTTAAGCCCTGAATGAGCAGACCTGGGACACGGATGAAAACAAAGACATCTGAAAAATCACAGGTAGATGCTTTGCATCATAGCAAAGTTTCAGAGAAAAAATGAAAAAGAAAAAGAACATCACAGGGGCAAAGATCTACAGGAAGAGAAAAATAACTGTTTGTGTGATGAAATTTGCCCCTCTAGCTCTTCATTCAGGACATGGCTTTGTCTTGTCCTGATTTTAATCCATGTGCTTGACACAGAAAATGGAAATCTTTTGTATGTTTCAGAAACCGTGTACTAACAGCAAGAAACAGAAAGATCTGGTTTCTGCTCTCTGTGTGTTTACACAAGAGATACCTCTAAATTGGAGAAGAGATAGGTGTAATAAGGGAAAACCAGGATGCTTTGGAGTATTAACTCCCACCTGCACAGCAGCGTGTTGCTTCAGCATTACAGGTGAAAACTGTCATGAATGTGGAATTTCATAAAAGTTTCCTTCCCTGATAGCACATGCAGCCTTTTATTTTGTGACATTTAAAAAAACCATTAGTACTTTGAGTTCAAATGAATTCTAGCATAACTTCTTGGCTGCCCCCCAAAAAAAACCCCAGAGGAGATTGGTCAAGGCACTGGGATTGTAAGAAGACAGAGTGAGCCTGTGTCTGACTTTTGATCCAGACAGTGATGCTGTAGGGTACTGGTGAAGATTTCACCTCCCTCTTTCTCTTTACTTCTTCCACTTGTCTTAGAAACTTGGTCAAGTTAACCCAGCACGGACTAGCTAGGTCCAGGCACATAAGTTTTATTACTTTCATTATTTTCCCTGTAATTGAAGACTAATGAGCACGCCCTTTAGATGCTATTTTAGCTCACATACAACTTTATAAATATTTCAACTTAGATATAATTAGATAAATTGAACTTGTTTAATTAGCAATGCAATCAGCCAGCATGTCTTAGGAAGCCATAACCCATTAAAAATACAGTGATAATGCATGTTAATAAGCAGTAAGCAGATCCTTTTAACAAAAAAAAAAAAAATCCATGCTTTTACAAGCCATTTTCTTTCTTATTACAAACTTTATGGCTTTGCCATTACTTTTATTTTACCATTGGCATTACACAGAAATTTATGTGTCAGCTGAAAATGGGGAAAGATCTTTCTTGGCTGATTCTGAACTAAAATAGTCAGCTCTTCAGATGGTTTTTAGGAGAATTAGATGGCTTTCCTCACATTTTAAATATTTCTTTGAATTTGAGTTTTCAAATTTGAAGTGGGAACTTAAAAGTTGAGCAGTATTCCTTTTTCCTGTGTCTCAAGAAACGTCCTCCAAAGTACAAAACTGGGACTGCCAGCAGTGAGGTACATTATAGAATTCATGTACATCCAGGGCTGAGTGACATTCTGTCCATCTGTAGCTTCACTCCACTAAAAATGTGAAGATGTTTGCAACAAGGAACTTGATGAAGTGCAGAAATTTGGACTGTACTGGCAAGAGCTCTGAATGAGACTTAATTTATAGACTTAAAGAGTATGTGTGTATATGGCAGAAAGTGGAGTTATATTAAGCGTGCTTGCAAGAAGCTGTTAGGGTATTTTCAAACTGCATCAGTGTTTCTAACTTTGAAATAAGGTGAGATCAGAAGGAATAATATAGAGTAGGAGTAATATGGTAATTTATTCTTACCCCTTTTACTAATCAAGTTTTTTAAACACTTGTTTAATAAAATCATAGAATTATAGAATTTTTAAGGCTGGAAATGACCCCTAAGATCATCCAGTCCAACCAATACATTTGAAATACCTAGGTTTTTACTGAAGTTACTGTCTTCAAGGAATATTGAGCTATTAATTTGGATATCAGGTAATATGTGAAGTTATTTTACACAAAAAATGCCTGAAAGCATTATTATTATTATTAACACATTTTCATTTACTGGAAATAATATGGCTTATGTAGGGATATCACTGGCTTTTATTACTTGAGCATTACTTAACCTTTATATTCTCATTTGATGGTATACAATACTAGTTTACCTGTTTGTGTAATGCATAGAATAAATTGGTGAGGTATGTATGTACCAAACTGAGTTAAGTGCCTAAAAATTCAGATTGGTGATTTAAAAAGCAGGTTGGTCCTTAGAAGTATATCAGGAAGCTCCTAAGCAGCGTGTTTGTGTCAGAGCCTCTATAAGCATGAAAGCAAAGACAGTAGGTGCCTAATTTCAATAGTCCCAGTAGGCACCTAACTGCATGTTTCTGTGACTTAATATGTTTTCTAGGGTGCCCAAAAAAGATTGAATAGCTGTTTGACCTGATTGTAGCTTTTCTTTTCATGCTATTGCACTGCAAAGTGCTGAAGGAACCCGGCAAGAGCTGTAGAGGTGAAAAGAAGAAAACTGTGCATACAGATTTTCATTTTGTCATGTAAATTGCTCTCTCTTGTTCATGGGTTTATAAACAATGTGTCATCAGTTCTCTTTGAACCAAGGAAGATTTTCTTTGCTCAGGGTCTTGGTTCAATAGGCATCATTCCTTTTGTTAGCTGGTCAGAATGTTAGCTGCATATTTTTAAAACGTTATTTTCATTTTAAATAGTAGTATTTGTTTCCTGAAAAGCTTTTTACCCAAACTCCTGTTGTTTAGGTAAGCAATACACATGATTAACACCTTACTGACAGGACAGAAAGGCATTTGTAGATCTGTATGACACTCTGTAGATAAATGTGTTGGGTTTTTTTCCTAAAGCTTGATTTGGTTGACAGTTCAGTATCTTGACATTATGTTTTTAGGCTGCTTTTTTATAAAGAAGTAGAAAAAGGCATAATCATTTCAAAATCAGGTTTACCACATTGAGGTCACTAACTGGCTACATTTTCAAGTGCATTTTAAACCAACCTAAAGTGACACTCCTGTACAAACCAGCAGTACTGGCCACTGCCTGGAATCAGCCCCACACATTCATAGAGTCATAGAATCATAGAATTTTTAAGGCTGGAAATGACCCCTAAGATCATCCAGTCCAACCATTATTCTCTGCCATATTTGGATCAAGTCACGTTGAACTGGACCCAGAACATAACCTGATCACTCCTCCCCTGCCCCCATGATTGCAGATAGGTATCACCAACCCAGCTAAAGCATCTTGTAGTTCCTTACCTATTTTGCTTGAGGAGATGCTAATCTGAGGCTGTATTTTCACCTAGCAATTGCAAAAAATACAGGAGAAGCAAAATTTTGAGCAGGTTAATGTATGTAAGCTTTGTGAAATGAGGATAAAGTGAGAAAAATGGGGAGTGTGAGTAAGCAAGAGTGTGAAATTCAGCTGAAAGCACACAATACTCAATGCTGGTAGTTTAAGATTATCTATCCAGCTCACAGGTTGTAAAAATGGGATGGAAAGTGAGAACTGTATTGATGTGTGTATATGGAGTTCTGTAAGACAGATTTCTGCCAGTAAGACACCTGTTTGTACTAGGTTTCTCTGCTTCTCCTGTGAACATTGAGGGTGGCTGTGCAGAAGGCTGTGGCGTGCAGCTTGCAGATGATGGTGGGAAGGTTTTGGAATTCTTCAGTGCCTGCTGATATCTGCTGTTCCTTCACCTCCATGAGGTCAACTAGTCTTCTCTGTGCTGGAAGGTTTGACTAGATACGAGTGAGCACAGATGTGGAAGAGTTAAGGGGTCAGTAGTAGGGTCACACTATTCTGATTTACTGGTTGGTGTTCAGAATTGTTTTACATGACCACAGTTGGTAACAATAACAAAAACCCACATTAACTTTATCCCTGTGTGGATGGATGTATTAAAATTAAGTATTTGTAGATAATGAACTAATAATTAACAGGTGAATCTGAATTTAATTATTCATGAGTGTGGTTTTTTCTCAGCATTAGACAACATGCCCTTTTTAGTTTTAAATAGACAAAAATATTCATGGACCTGTCTAGAGCTTTCATCATTCCAGTAAGGTGCAGTTGACTTTCAAAAGATGAAACATTTATTTTACAGTTGTGTTACAGTATTAGTTATTGGTTGTCAACACACAGCGTGGACATCGTTCTCTTGTGTCTAATCAGTAATTGATTTTATCTGTGCTGTTCAGTGCAGCCTTAGTCCAATCTTTATTACACAGTAGACACACAGCTAAATTACTCATTTGCTTTAATGTCACAGAATCACAAAATCCCAAACTGGTTTGGGCTGGAAGGGACCTTAAAAGCTCATCTAGCTCCCACCCCCTGCCATGGCTGCCCAAAGCCCCATCCAACCTGGCCTTGAACACTGCCAGGGATCCAGGGGCTTCCCCAGCCTCTCTGGGCACCCTGTGCCAGGGCCTCCCCACCCTCAGAGGGAAGAATTTCTTCCTAAGGCCTCATCTCCCCCTGCCCTCTTTCAGCTTGAAGCCATTGCCCCTTGTGCTGTCCCTGCAGTCCCTGGGGAACAGCCCCTCTGCCACGGCCCTGTAGGACCCCTTGAAGTACTGGTAGGCCGCAGTTAGGCCTCCCCGGAGCCTTCTCCTCTCCAGGCTGAACCAGCCCAGCTCTCCCAGCCTGTCTCCACAGGAGAGGTGCTCCAGCCCCTGATCATCTCTGTGGCCTCCTCTGGACTTGTTCCAACAGCTCCATGTCCTTCCTGTCCTGGAGACCCCAGAGCTGGACACAGCACTGCAGGTGGAGTCTAACTAGAGTACAGTACATGGGCAGCACCATATAGCTTTCAACTGGAGCAGATCTGTTCTTTTTGGTAGAATGAAAAGACTCTTTTAACCTTTGTCTTTTAACCATGCCTTCTTGGTGAAAGGGAGCTCATCCAGAACTGAATTATAATGATTTTATGTAAATACCCCAAATTTGAGGTAGTATTTTATCTGCTAATAAGTCTTCTTTTTGGTATTGGCAGTGGTGTAAAAGGTGTAGAAAGTTCCTATTTCAACACAGTAACATGGTTCAGCTTGTGTCAGGTAGAGAACTACATAACAGTGGGGCAGGGTTAGAAGTCTTGGCTGTGGGAATGGTTGGTAAAGTTCTGTAATTCTAGTGGGAACCTTGAGAAAAGTCACTCAGGAGACTGCTACTCTATAGTGCTCCCACCCCTGACTCAGTTTTATGGGGAAGAAAGAGAGAGATAAAAACTTCAATTTTGGAGTTGACCAGAAATCATGGTAACTGGAATTAAACTGAAGTTAGGCAACCAAACAGACAATGAGTCAGGGAATACAAGGCACGAGTTCTGATGAGACAGTTCTTCTGAAGTGCTGTGGTATGAAGGAAACACTCAGTATTTTTGTTATTTGAACTGGTTTTCTGATTCTTATGCTTCTATTTTATATGTCCCTTACCTGAATAATGAGATGTCTTCTATGCTTTACTCGAGGATGAAGAATTCTCCATAACCATCTTCCCCCTTTGCTTTGCTTTTCTGAAAAAGCTCTTTGCAGATACTTAACTTCTGCCCCCCTCCCCTCCCCCCTTTATTTTGATTTCTGTTACTCCTGATGTTGCATTGGAAAAATGTCCTGCAGGGTGATCTCTAAAGTCAAGAACTTCTCTTTAGGAATAAAAGTCCATCTTTTCAGGAAGAATGGCAGTGTGTACAATAATGTTATTTTTCTGTGTATGTGGTTTTTAATGGTGCTATTTTATATGCTTGAAACAATAGTTTCATTTCCTGGTTAGAAAATGGTTCCATTTTCTTTTGGTTGCTTAAGTGGAACTGTAATTATACAGATCAGAATCACCCAGATTAATCTGTTTCTGTATTCTACTGTCACTACACAGCATAGGCATCAGGCATAGCTTTTACATTTTATTTGTTACTGCTTTTTACTAGGATACTGGTATCTTGAAGGTAGAAGGTAACTGATAAATTCTACAATAAATCATAGCTAATCACCTCCTGTCACTAATTAATATTGTTGACTCATTTATTTTCTCATATAATACAAACAATTCCGTTTAATATATGTATCCAAATGAGTGTAACACCACAAGTGCTTGAATGGAGCCTGATCCTGTAACCAGGTTAGGAAACAAAAACTTTGTACCTTTACCTAAAGTAATTCTTACTCTAAAGGTACCATCTACTGCAGAAACTCTCTGTAGCATCTATGCCCACAAAGGATTAAGTACATCATGGAAGACTGCGTCAGAATAGAGCTATATTTTTTATTATAAAAGACATTTATATTAATGATAGTAATTCTCTTTCCTTCCAGTGCAAATTAGACTATCAAGGCTGTGTCTCAGGAAAACAAATCTCAGTGAAATGCGAAGGACGTTGCCCTTGCCCTTCTGACAAATCCACAACTGCAGGCAGAAGTGATAGGAGAGGTGAGTGATGGTAATTTGTGTGATATTTTTAACAGCTCCTTTCTAGAGAGAAAGAAGATTTTGCTTGCAGAAAAATACTGTGATCACAAACACTGATTATTCATGAATAAAGCCAGCTTTATTTTATTCAAGGTTGTTTTCTTTGCTGTTGGTTTTGAAATTGTGCCTGCAGAAAAATGCCACTCTGTTTTTCAGATGCAGTTATTGTGGTAGGAATTACTCTTGTTCTTCTCTTACTATTCAGTGTTCCTTGAAATGCTTAAGACATAGAAAAATCATTCCTTGCTTCTCAGTGTTTTTAGTTCAATATTCAAGAACATTAAGTGTGATGTAAAAAAAGGAAACTCGAAAGTCCTTGATACTGCTCATGGGAGCAGTTGCACTTAAACTGTGGAGCTATTAGTAAAAGGCTGTGCCATGTTCTTTGTTTGTAAAGTTAGAGGAATAAACCAGCTTCCTTCTGGGCCATGCATGAGGTTAGGCTGCTGGAAGATGTTTGGTGCTCCTGAATAGAGACCCATCGTGGCATGAGGTTTTAGGCCACTATGGGCCTGGATTTCCTAAGAACACTATGACTGGAGGTCCAGATTTTCATTTCTTTAGACTGATCCCCGTTAGATGGTGGGGTTTTTTATTCTTTCTGTGTAGTCACACTTCTGAGTAAGCTAAAACCTTATGCACAAATCTCCTGTATCCTCACTGGAAATAGATCAGAGTTTGTTTTTGGAGATTACTTGAACATTAGTTTGTCCCACATCCCTTTATTGACAGGAGGATTTGAGATGCCACTTCTGTTTTGCAAACATTTCTGCCAGTCCATACCGATTGCAGATAGCAAGTAGTAGCCTTACTCTTGAGATTTCAGAAGTTCTACTTTAGATATCCACAGAGGAGTAACCTACTACCTGTTGGGGTTCACATATCAGCCTTTTTTTCCCACCTATTGCAGCAGCACATTTATTCAAAGTTTTGTTGTATCTGTTTAGGTACAATTCACTAACCTGCACCTACACTTTCAGTATATTGAAAATGTATTACTAAGCTTTGGGCAGTTGGCTGTTTTTTGCCTTTATTTAAATCATGTTTCCTTCCAGCCAACTTGAGATTAAAATATCAACAGCAGAATTTCTTCAGGAGAGGTTTGGTTACTTGGTAGAGAAGAGGAGGTGAAAGAGATAAGGCTCTTCTAGTGGAATGTTTTCTTCTCTCATTAACAGATTAGCATTTTACTTAGTGTAACTTGCTTCTGAAAAAAAGTGGATTTTAGAGTAAAAATAGTTTTATTGACTACTCTTATGTTATTTGGCACTTCTTGCTAATTTTGGATTTATTTTTTTCCAACAGTGTCATTTTCCAGCCCATATTTAAGTAACAGTAAATTTTATTTCCATTTAATTTTCCAGTTTACTGGTTTACCTTGATCTGTGCAGTTTTGATTTGAAGCCTGTGAATAGATACTCAAATTTCTTTAATGTAACATACAACCCCAACATTGCTCAAGATAAATTAAAAATGGAAATTTTTTAATCTGATGGAAGGGATGGGATTCTGGGAGAGTTTTGTCAAGCTCTTGTCTGATTTCAAGGACTTTGGTATGGAAACTTTACTGTCCTGTTACAAAAAAAAAAAGGAATCTTTCATTTTGAAAGATTAGTAGTGAATGAATGGAAGACAGCAAGAACAAAAAGCCAACTTTAGTCACAATCAAACTTTCTGCTTTGCAACAGTGTTTTACTGTGCATGTTAATGTATTCAAAATACTTTTCTCAGGTGCATGAGCTTTATTTTATGTTAATGAACATTATTAATGACTGTTGCAGTTACCTATGAAGTTCTACAATACCATGACATGACCCCAGTCTTGCTTTTTAGTTTTAGCTTTGTAATTTTGATTTTTTTTAAAGAAATAAGATGTATTTCTTTATAGCAGTGTAATCATATCCTCAAATAAGTGATTCCAATCATTACTCTGAAATTCTGACCCTCTTTATAACCTTACACTGCATTAATCTCTGGCATGAACTCAAGTCTTCTGGTAATTTCTGCAAAAGTTTAATAATTAAGTTGTTGTATACCTGTGGAAAAAGAATTCTTAATGGCCTTTAGGTTTACTGGAGAGAAAATTACATGCCAGTGAGTTTGATTAAAAGCTTGCCAGGTGTGAACACTTGAGTATGTGCCTCACCAAATAAAGTCAGAATTTGATTTTTGATGTGTGTGGCTCAAGCTCTACTCAGAAGGAAAATAAGAAAAAAAAAAGAGGAAAAATCAATATATAACATAATTGCAAGGAATTTATTTTTGCATTAAATGAATGAAATGTCTTCACTTGTTTGTACATTTTCATGTTCAGACCTGGCAAGTGTTAAAAATTTATTTGCTCTAGTTTGCAGCGTACCCATGTTTCTTAACTTGTGACTCAGGTCTAGAAGGCCAGATTTAATGTTTCCAGTCTTAAAATTTCCCTTGGATTTCTTTTTTACTTGTATGCTAAGTAAGTTTCTAGCTGAGGTAAAGAAAATGAATTTGAATGGTCAGTATTTCTTATGAAAGTAATTGGTAGACTGTGGAGATTTATACTGATGACAAAATCCCACTGGGTATGTCAGTCTAAAGGGTTACAGGTCCCATGTCAGTCTGAAGGTCTTGTGAATAGATGGAAAAAGTTGATGTTGTAGGTAAAATGTTAGATTTCCACTTTCATTAGCTACTGCAATAAAAGAATTGACTCTCAACAATTTTTAGATAATTTCTAATAAATCTTGTAGTTAAGAGTTCCCTTGATTATATACATGGAAAAAAAAAAAAGATTCTATCTCACCATCTGAGGAGGATTATATAGGTAACACAGAAAGGTGCTATATAAGTCATACTCTGAGTCAAAGCTTTTGCCAGAAGGAGTTGAAAAGACAATGTTGCATGTTGGAAGTACTTTCAGTTGGCTTCTCTGAGAGAATCACAGAATATAGCTGCTCTCTCAGCTGCCTCCTGTTTTATACTGGATGCTGCTGAATCACTAAGTGCTATGAAGAGCTGAGGATAAGTAACAGTAGGATAAAAGACACCGTGGATTCCATTTCATTCTGTGTGCATCAGGGCTTGGAAAACAAATATAGGGACTCTTTCTAAACAAGCATCAAAATAGCATTCTCCCAAATCCTCTTATTTTATTTACAGAGCAGCATCTTCTTGATACATGACCTCAGCCACTCTCCATATAGTATAGGTATAGATGCAAAAAAAAAAAAAAAAAGAGCTTTTGTTTTGGTTGCATTCAAAGAGAATACTGAATTGTTTGGAGACTTCACAAATAAAGAGAATTAGGGCCAAAAAAATAACATTTAACTCCTTAACCTCTACTTTGCATTATTACCTCTCAAGGACAGATAGTACTATTTTTGTAATTCCTTTTTTTCTCTTTGGCAAGATTAACTCCAGGACATCAGTACAATAAAATCTGTATCCAAAAAAAAGATACACTAGACCAGTTCAGCTTGATATTATCAATGGTCTGTTATAGGGTGGCCAGAAGAAGCCATTAATGAGATGAAGAAGCTCCTGCCTTGTGGTCAAGGCTAAAATTTAACTTTTAAAACACAAATCTAAGACAAAAATCACCTACTAAAGAAAATTCCATGTTGTAGTGCTGCTTGGTGTTTACTTACAAACCCTGTTTTACAATACTTCCCCAGAAGGTCTAATTAAGGTATGTAATTTTTATGTGCTGTGCTTGTTACTGAAGCTAAGTGCCTTGCCTGTAGGAAGAAGTACAGAGAGAAGTGGACTGGCTTCCATCATGGAGAAATTGCTCCCATTTGCTACCTTCCTCTGAACACCATAGGAAATGGAAGGAGGGACTCTCAGTTTGGGAGTATATTAAAAGAAAAGACATGCCTTTTTCATGTACAGATGTTTCTGGACTCTACTAATGTTTCTGAAACCTTTTGTGATTTTAAAGACAGTACAAGGCTAACATGTATTATTGTGTATCTGTTTTAATTCTTTAGAGGGTATTGACTTAGCAGTGAATGTCCATTTTGCTCTTTATAATGCATAGTATTCACTTTGAAATCTCAAAGCTGTTCATCTTAGACCTGGATTTGTCCAGGCACGCAGGCTAAAACACTAATTTTCACTTTGTTTCATTCATTACATACATTTACAGTAGTTTTGAGCTGTATATAAACAGAAGCTCTTTGAAAGTAAAGTGGGATGTGATGCATTGTAGGTTTTTATGCTTTGAAGTTGTCAGGCTAATTCATTAAGAATGTCTCTTTTTTCCCCTCTCGTGTATATAAGATGAATTATAGACTAATTTTTACTTGATCTTTAATAGGAACTACTATTATTTAATCAGATATCACTGCTCTAGTATCTGTAAATTATGGAAATACTAAGGTTTTTCTAAGTTAGCAGACTACTAGTCTTAGCAAGAATTTATTTGTATCTGTAAGTTATTTCCAAATCCATGATATGTCAGAAAGGGAATTTGATAGCACAAAAATACTTGCATACACAGTACACTACTTGTATAATAAGTATTATTGCAATTGTAAAAGATGCATATTTAATTTTCATTATTATGTGCAATAGCAGAAACTTAATGGAGCCTATTTTTTTGTTCATTGATAAATTTTCTGTGTGAATCTTCTTTAGATTCTTATTTTTTTTCTCCGAGTGACGCAGAACCAAGTAGAATTGCCAGCACTATCTCCTTTAATTAATCAAGCTTTGTGTTAAGGCTCTCAGAAGAGATTTCTCCATCACAATTAGCAGTGATGTAATGCAGTGTGATTAGTGGTGATCTAGTGCTGTGTAGAATGACAGGGAATGCGCCTGCAATCAAGAAGGTGCATCTGACCCACATTCCCACAGGCCACCATCCCCTTGGCATCTGGTCTCAGGCTCAACCAGCTCATACCACATACCCAAGGCTGGTCATGAGGGGGGCAGGCTGCTTGCCCATGTGTGATGGGGAAGAGCAGGCTGGAACTTAGCAGATGGGGTACTTTGAGGACCCCCACGTTGAGTCAGAAGAGTACGGTGTGTGGGAAAAGGGCCTTTCGCTCTGGGGGTCTGTGTAACTTATTAGTAGGATCTTGAGGTGACTCTGTTCACCATTTTTGCCTCAAATACATGAGTTTTTCCCTAATTTCAAACTCCTCTTGCATGGAACAGAGTGGGTTCATATTGGTTTGAATCCCTTTATAGATAACCAAAAAAAAAAAAGAAAACTAGAATTATTTCATCATTAATAGATGATATTTTGGCTAAAAAGAAATTGTTTGCTTTTCCTTTCTGTTCTTACAGGGGTTAAAATATTTGGGAACAAGGGATAGAACTCTGTGTCTTACAGAAGTGATATCACCAATTCAAGTAGAGCAGCAAGGCAGAGATGTGCTGGTAAAAAGCAGATTATTGATTTGAATCAGGGTGGAGCTGATGGTGAGGGGGGAGTAAGGAAAAAGACCACACATGTTTGTACTGTGCTTTCTGCTTGCTTACTGAAATGGAGTCACATCTGCCAAGCAAATTAAAATTCCATTGCAGCTTGACTATTAGAAGGAAGAAGTGAAAGATTAAAGACAGATAGTCTATTCCATCATCATATAGATTGTATCAGTAAAGACTAGAACAAAGGAAGCTGTTCATCCCATCTTTATGAAAAATAACCCAGTAACACAGCAGAAAATACTCAAGGGAACTGTGAAGAGGAGCAGGTTATTGCTGCCAGGATTAGTAAAATCCTTAGAAAGGACTGTTAGCAAAGTGCTTGTTTATCAGTGTTACAAGGGGGTAACCAGCAGGGGGGTTGGGATAGTATATACCTGTTGCTCTTTGCTCACAGTTGTAAGCCTGCAACAGCAGTCTTCCCCAGGACCTCTTCCTTTTTGGGGTGCTTCTTTTTTCCTTAGGGCTGCTTCATTTCCAAGTCCTTTCGCTTCTTGCAGCTGCTTTTTCTTGGATGCTCAAATCTCTACAGCTTTATAAAATCCAGGTACATCACATCCTCATATTTACATCTAAATGGAAAATTCCTGGGTGTCAAGGCTGTGCAAAGCTGTTCCAGCCCACTGTGGTGGGCTGCACTTTGTGAAGTTAGCTCTGTTTCTTCTGTCTCCAGCAAATGACATTTCACTGGCAGATCTGGCCCTGTGTTTTAAAGTATTTGGATAAGTCACAGTATGTACAGGATGAGCAATTAGTCATACAGAGTTGTTTACTTGCTTCTACAAGGTATTCATATACTTTACACAAAGTAAAATGTATCTTTCTAGGACATTGCTTTGTAGTGATTTATTGTGAGAGTTTTTATTAGGTTGGGTGATTTCTTTATTTCCTTTCCCCTGATTCTGATTTTGGTAGAGGAAAAAAAACCAAAAAACCCAACACCAAAACCTCATGGTAAATAGGCCTTTAAAGGAGGCAAAAATGTCCCCTTCAGTGTAACACCCTGTGGCTTTACGAGTTAGCCATTGTGATGAGAGGAAGTGAATGCTGTTTAATTTTCTGTTGGATAACCATTCATTTTAACCTAGTTCATGAAACAATTCACAAACCATTTCAGCCCTAGAGACCCCAAAACATTCAAATTGTTGGGCAGATGTGTAGCACAGCACTGGATTTTCAATAGTCATGAGAGCATGCTTTTTTTTAGGACATGCTCCTCATCTTCATTTGCTCTCTGGCAGCTAGCTTTTGTGGATTATAAAGATGAAGGTTTAAATATAGTCCAGACCATTAAAATGGTGTTGCATTCGATTATAATGGCTATAATTGCCTTAATTATGGAAATGAAGAGGCCTTGCCAGTCTTATGATACATTAAAGGCTTTAAAAGTGTGTCACAGCATTCCTATTGAGAATAAATAACCAAAGAGATGCAGATCTTATGCTAAGTATCTGGATCAGCATTATCCTTCTGCTCAGGCAGTGGATGAATACACTGACAGGATGCTGCTGTGTTTGTGCCTCAATTACTGGTGCAATGCATTTCACTCCTATTTTTATACCATCCATATGCAGTGGTGTTTAAAAGTGTTTCATTGCAATTCAACGGGAGTTGAACTGGGTTGTTGTTAAAATAACAACAGGTTGTTATTTTAAACTAGTGTGTTTGCCCCTCCTGCTTGGTTTTGGTAGGTAGAACATGTGGTGCCAGTGGTATAACCTACTGGTTTATTTTGTCCTGTAAGTATGTCAGAGCTTGTTGGGTGGTGAAGCTGCTCAAGATCCTTAGGAAGGTCAGGGATGGGGTGCTCGTGGTCCAGTGACGTTCAGAAGGGGTGCAGGATCAGTGCATCACCCAGAACTGTCTTCAAGACCAATGTAAACCCAGTGGTATTTAAAAAACTATGATATCCTCTTTGTGGTCAGTTCTCAGTTGTATTAGTTTTAATTCCCTGTTTACTTCACAACTTCACCTATGCTACCCATGCTCCCTGTTAAGTAGTTGTGCTTTTCTGAAGGGACTGTTTTAATAGGCAGTACAGTTTTGATATTTTCTTCAAAATATCACAGTCCTTTATAAGCTGGAGATGAAAAAACCTGCCCTCAGCAGCTCCTGTTAATGCAAAATAAAATAGGAGTTAATACAGAGTTAATATCCTGGTGATACAATGAATCATAGAATCACAGAATGATCGGGGTTAGAAGCGACTCCCAGAGGTCATCCAGTCCAACCCCCTGCAAGAAGCAGGGACACCCCCAACTAGATCAGCTTGCTCAGGGCCTCATCCAACCTGGCCTTGAACGTCTCCAGGGATCCAGGGGCATCCACCACCTCCCTGGGCAACCTGTTCCAGTGCTCCACCACTCTCACAGCAAAGAACTTTTTTCTAATCTCCAATCTAAATCTCCCTCCCTCTATTTTGAAACCAATGTGATTTACTAAATTTTTTTGTTTGTTTGTTTTGTTTTTGTTATTTTTTTTTTAAAGATGCATGTTGGATCTTGGGAAAAAATTGAAACATATATTTTTTGAAGCTGACCCCTGTCATGAAAACGAATTTTTACTTAAGTTAATTTTAATCAACCATAGCAATATCTTGTAACGCGAGGAAAGAATTTCACTTTGTCTCAGTATGTCCTTACTGGGTTGCAGGATTTCCCTTTTCTTCCAACAGTTCTGTAATATCATAAGTTCTTGCACATAAAAGTGTAAATTCTCAGTTAAATAACTCACCACTCCTGAGCATGGAGATAGGACAGTATCAATTTAGTGCTTCACTTTTGCTTTCTTTGCACAAGTATTTGAATTCTCTTTGATAACTGTGCTTGGTCCAACGATTCAAGGCCCGAGGGGAAGAGTTGATCCAGCTAGTGTGTATTCCCTGGCACACTGAGAGCATGTCAGTGCAGTGAAGGTATGATGAACCTTAAACCATGATCACAGCACCTGATAGTCCTACCAACATCAAGCTGTGATGCAGTGCTTCAAAGAGTTTTAACACTGTGCTTCCTCTCCATGGTCATCATTCCATGCTTCTGAGTGTTTGTCTGTGAAAATACATCTTTCTCTCACTTCATAACCACCCCCCAGCCTCACTGTCTATCTCTCATTGCCATTTTACAGTTATCTCCAAATCTTGCCAGCTTTGACTTTTCATGGGAGTGACTATAGCTTCCCTCAAATTCTTGTTAAGAAAAGTTAGAACAAATATATGATCTAAATCTATTTCAGGTGATGCATTTTTTAATCTCCATTACTTTAACTATGGAGAAGGCAGATTTCCTATTTGTAAATAAAAAAATTAAACATTTTCTGTGCATTCTAGATGAATCAGCATTAAGAAAACACTCATAAAATGACTGGATAGATATTCTGGTTCCAATTATCATAATTATCCAACCGTGTCGCTTTTTATCTGTTTTTTTTTAATCTGTAAGTTATTTACTTTTTTTTTTTGTACCTTTTAAGTTTATATCCCAGATACAGGATACTTGCCATGTCAGAAATCCTCTAAATAAGACATTAGAGTCTACATGGAAACTAACAAACCCTAACTTCTTTACTGAAGTCACCAAGATCCATGAAATTAACTGTGGCATCTGTTATAACTGTCGTTCCTGCTGATCCTGCAAGATGGAGTTCTGCAGCCACCTTGCAGGCCAGCATCAGCAGTTGTTCAGTCCTGGCAAATTGATAAGCTCTGTCTCATCAGCATAGAATCATAGAATGATTAGAGTTGGAAGGGACTCCCAGAGGTCATCCAGTCCAACCCCCCTGCAAGAAGAAGGGCCACCCCCAACTAGATCAGGTTGCTCAGGG
>VXBZ01002211.1:127687-148278 GCA_013399135.1 Heliornis fulica
AGATGCGGTGCTTGAGGACATGGTCTAAGGGTAGACTTGGTGGCGGTAGGTTAATGGTTGGACTGGATGATCTTAGGGGTCATTTCCAGTCTTAACAATTCTATGATTCTGTGATTCTATGTGTACACACATTCACAGCCTGTTTGCTACCAGTTCATGGGGCAGGGTTTGTGACTTGCTGTTACAGGCAGTGGAAAATGAAGTGATTCAGAACTGGAGTAAGCTACAACCCTGAAGAGCAGAAAACTGAATTTTAATGCCTGTTTTACCTCTTGGAGATACCTCAGTTTTGGCCAGTGTTTTTAACTTAGTTTGTTGGGCATGGGGCTTTGCACTCATGGAATTTGGTCATAAATTGGTGCAGTAGAGTCACAATCTTGCAGATTTCAGCGAAGAAAATTCTTTTTTTTTCTTAATGCGACGTGTGAAATACCAAACTTGGACGTGACTTCTAACAAGACCAAAAAGGATATAATTAAAAGAGCCATCCTGTTTCTAACTAGAATAGGAGGCAAACTTCACAGCCACACTCTGGGTTTTACAGGCTGATGAATCAGGGTGTGATGACCAATTGCAGGTTTGGTCTGGCATTCCTCAATCCTCCAGACCAGTAACTGGAAGTTCACTTATGGCTGGGATGACTGTATTGGTATTACTGAAATGTAAACCTATGGTGGACCTCTCATTCATCGTAGCAAGGTGCAGTAGTTCTTTCATTTCAGAGCTTGGAACATGACTACTGTATGCAGGACATGTGTTTCTCTTAAGATCAGTAGCTAGAAGATAGCAAACTCTGAACACTTAGTGGTACTCTTTCTTTTTGAGACACCATGTAATCTGTTTAACATTTTTATGTCATTTTAGACCCACCTTGCCAGACAGAACTCAGCAACATTCAGAAGCTGCAAGGAGGAAAGAAGCTCCTAGGTGAGCCATAGATCATTCTTCTGAAGGTTTTATTGCTTACATAAATAACCCGAGCGAAACAGCAACATAAAATCAATATTAATTCAACAAAGATAGACCACAGTAAATTCCAGCAACAAAATTTATGTAGTTTTTTAAAGCTGTTAAACTTAGTTTTATTACCTTACATACCAAAAGATATTACATCTGGTTTATTACCCTAATAGAAGGTACATTTTTACAGTTGCAGAGGGGACAGTTGAAGGCACACCTAAATTAGTATCTCTGCTGATCCTTTACCTGTAATATTCTTGAGGTAATTGAAACCTTCACTGTGAATCAGTTTGTACTTTATCAATATTATTAAAATGTAAAATCTTCATTTCAGTGTACAAAAGCTGCAATAAAAGGCTTGACCCAGAGTAGTCAGAACTGTATTTCTGCACAGGAGGGTTTCTTAACCACAACTATATGCTTCAAAATGCTTTCATATATGAATGTTTTCTTCATGATGGTTCATCAGCATATTATTTTTCTTTCAACAAGTCTCCGTTTCTCCCAAATGAATACAAGTGGATTATTCAGCCTTAAGTCACTGACTCACAAGATAAATCTCTGCTTGTGTCTCTGGTACTCTCGGGGGAGGCAACCCTTTTGGCTTAGACCCTAATTTGTCTATGTGTTTTTGTGCAAATTCAACATTATTTTCTTACATTCATTGTTGATAAAATTGGTTCCTTAAACTGCATTTGTCTTCTGATGTGAGGTACTTAAATATTGGTGGGGAGCTAAATGTATTGTAAAATATATATTAAATAAAAAGATTTCCTAAGCCTTGTGGTGGACACTTTTTTAGTACAGAATTATTCAGACTTGGTTGTACTCCACAGATTATAGAACATCCCATTCAGGGTTGGGTGTTACATCTGAGCCTTTTTCCCAGAATACAGCGAAGATCTTGCCTGAGATGTTCAGGGAGTAAGGAATATGGGGAGAGGCTGTTCAGTAGGGCCTGTTGTGACAGGACAAGGGGTGATGGTTTCAAAATAGAGGGAGGGAGATTTAGATTGGAGATTAGGAAAAAGTTCTTTGCTGTGAGAGTGGTGGAGCACTGGAACAGGTTGCCCAGGGAGGTGGTGGATGCCCCTGGATCCCTGGAGACATTCAAGGCCAGGTTGGATGAGGCCCTGAGCAACCTGATCTAGTTGGGGGTGTCCCTGCTTCTTGCAGGGGGGGTGGACTAGATGACCTCTGGGAGTCACTTCTAACCCTAATCATTCTATGATTCTATGATTCTAATATACATCACATGATCAATGAAAAAGTCCAAGACTGGTCACTTGGTTTCTTGAAGTCAGCCCAAGACTGATATGTGTTGTTCTTCCTCCGATGTGTGATAAATCCATCCACTTGCTGCTTAACTGAACTTAGCAGTAAGTGAGGAGTCTGGGAGGAGGGAGTTGCTTTAATTGCTGCGCTGGCCAGGAGGTGGTTTTTACCATTATTTATATTTCACAGGGCAGTACATCCCCTTATGTGACGAAGATGGGTATTACAAACCAAGTCAGTGCCATGGGAGCTCAGGGCAGTGCTGGTGTGTTGACAGATACGGTAACGAGGTAACAGGATCCAGAACGAACGGTGCAGCGGAATGCGGTAAGTCAAGGACCCTTCATGGCATTTGAGTTAGAGGTGTCACTCTTGGATTAAATGGCTTCAGTAAGAACAGGTGCAGAACCAAACTTCATGGATATTGAGGCAGAAAAATAACAAATTCCAATTTGCTATTGTTATTACTTCATTGTTTTTTGCAACTCCTGTCAATGTGTCAGCCATTAATAGACCTCATATATATGCACTTGGCATATTATATATAAACCTACAGAAAATGAATTCTCTAGAGCAGTGTTAGACAAGCCACAGAATGCTCAGTGAAATCCCTTTGGGTAATCAGCATGCTAAGCAATTCAATTTGACCTCTTGGTTTTTTTCCTCCTTTCAGTATATGTTTGGAGGAATTGCCACAAGTTCATAACACGCTAAATCTTCTCATGTTTTTCCCCTCCCTTCAGCTGTGTACAACTTCTTCCAAGAATTCCCATGTTGCCTGTATTTGATAGTCCAGATATTAAAAAATGGCAATAAAATATTTTCCTTGTTTTTTTTTTTAAAGAAGTCTGGCTTTACTCCTTCCCACTTCTTTTGCTAGAAATAAACATAGCTTGAAACAAAAGGTAAATGTAACACCATATTTGCCATGTATGTTCAGGCCTATTGTCCATCTAATCCAGAATCCTTTCCAGATAAATGGACCATTCCAGGTAGTTCAAGGTCATATGTAAGGACTGAACAATAGACACTGTCCTTGTTTTCACCTGTAAATTGAACCAAAATCTTTCTTTTGTTCCTGACACTCTTCTGCAAATCCATAAAATTTCTATCCTTTTGTTAACATTGAGAAGTTCATCCCCGTTTAAGTGGTTTTCTTTTAAGGCAAAAGACTTTTTGTGTCCTTTGTGTTTGATTTCTGAGTCACATCCCACAGTTTCAGTAATTGTCCTGAAACTAAATCTTCTGGCCTGCCTTTTGTGTGCTATATTGTATATATTGTATGTATTTATAGTACAATATTGTATATTGTACTATTGTATTGTATATTTATAGTACAATATTGTATATTGTACTATAAATAAAGAGTGTATCTTGCACATCTTTTCTGTAACCGTTGCACCTTTTTAGCTATCGATTTAGAGACTTCAGGTGATTTTGCCTCTGGTGATTTCCATGAGTGGACAGATGATGAGGATGATGAAGATGAGATAATGAACGATGAAGATGAAATTGAAGATGATGATGAAGATGAAGGCGACGATGACGTTGATGACGACGATGATCACGATGGATATATTTGATTCTATTAGGGGGTCCATGAATTGTACCTTTCCAGAATCCACAAGGTGACATTTCATAAAATCCCTTTGCTCTCCCAAGATCAAAAGGATCCTAGCAAACATGTATATTTTGTATGATTATTTCAAACATTGCAGCTGGAGTCATAGACTTTTTTTTTTTGTTTAAATAATAATTATATTATGTGCTTTTGAGTTTTTAAATGCCTTTGTGCTGAAGAAGATACAGTGGAAGTCTAGCCTGAGGAAATGTTACGTGCTACTGAAAATACAGACGTGCACAACACACTGTTGAGACAACCAGTCTCTTTAAAACGCCGGTGAAAGGATATTTGCCCTTACTTGGAACTGTGCATGCCCTCTTCAGAACACATACTGTAACCTAACTTCAGTTCTGTCAGTGTTTTAGGCCCTGCAGGTTGTCCATATTATAAATCTAAAGTGTATTACAGTAGAAAAACATGGATGCACAAGTAGCATCTCACCAGCCTTTAGTTAACCAAAGGTGTGGCGAAAACTTACCAGGAGGGAGAAGCAAGCAAAGCCCTCCCTTGTGTTTGCATTTGCAGTTACAGTTTTTGTTAAGGAGTGGCTAGGTTATTTAAAGGATTTTTCAAAAGCAGTAGCTTGGACAAGCACCAATTCTAGAGTTTTCTCCTCCTTACTTGTTTTTTCTTTCATGTCAGGGTTGTACAGGATTTATTGTTACTTCCTGAAACGTCGCTTCACCTTTTGTTGTTTCTCTGCGTTTCTCTCTAATCAGATTATCATAAAACATTTAACACGGGGGAAAAAAAAACAAACCATTGCTTAAAATGATACATTACTGTATTTCAGAGTATTGGCACTCACCCCAAGGTAGGTTTAATTAAATGTATAATGATCCCTTTTATTTTCTTAATTCAAGAAATAGTTTTGCATCTTTATCTTAACTCATTTTGTTTTCTGTTACTAGTGCAGAGACGTAGAGAGCGTATTGTAAAGGTGCCTTGCAAAATAGAAATAGAGAGGTTTTAGCATGCATTAATACCAGTATAGGATGTTAGGCAATAGCTAAGCACACCCACTTACCAAAATTAATACCAGTATAGGTACTGCTGCTGGAATGAAGAAAATGGGTTATTTTCATTTTTTTCCTATTGTTATGTAATGACCATGTGGACTAGATTATAATTACTGTGTAGAGTAGCACTTAAGATCTGACTGTAGAGAAAATTGCTTTAATCACTGTATTTATGTTAGCATGTTAATTAATTGTGTAGACATTTTGGGACTCCACCATCTTTGTTCATATCATATCTATTGCTTTCTGCCCACCCTAAAATTGACCAGGCCTGTGTCATGTAATACTACAGGTTGTGCAATTTCAAAGTTGGATAACTGGTTTCCCATCAGTAGGAAAACCAGTTTCTTCTCTGAATTAATTTCTACACCTTCAATACTAAATTTAACATCCTATGTAATATTGAAAATGGATTTTCTTTTTTACTGTTTCTGTATAGTTTGCAAAATAAAGACTCTTGTAACCAACCTTTGGCCAGTATAGCCCATCATTTTGACCTTTTGCATAGTTTGGAATTTTAAAACTGGAAGAATTCATGTTTCAGATAACATTTCACCTATTAAAATATGTATTTATTTGTATAAAGCCATTTATTAATGTTTTGTTTCCAGTAAAGAATTTTTGACTAAGGCAAAACCCATCGGGAGCTTTTATTTTTCTGTATTTTTTCATGAATTTTCTATAGCTTTGTTATGTACTTTTATGACATTGTCTTCATTACATAGTAAAGGGAAGAGAGACTTCTTTTCAAACTCTGTCATGATTTGTGGGGCATAGTTGTATTATTTTCTTAAATAAAAGTAGTTAAGAGTTTACCATGCCAATATAGTGGGATTTTATCAGAGAACAGTTTCTTATGGCTGAAATGAACTGATATATAAATTGATTTTAAATAAAGAAGCTAAAGAAAAAACTTGGCTGATGCAGCAAATTTTCTTTTTCAGATGTGACAAATGGTCATTAGATGAGAAACTCAAAATGAATTTCATTAGAACTTGTGATGTTGGGAGAGCTGAAGTATGCAAAGAGTACTCATAATGTACTTACCCTGATGGGAGTACAGCTGGAAGACCATTCTAAAATGAGCTGTCATGCAGAACAGCCTGGAATAAGTTTGTATATTTTCTTCCCTGGAAATTCCCCAGTGAACTGGAAGAAGAAGGAGTATGCATGGATTTTAATCCCTGAGTATCACAGCTACCTATTGCAAAGCCAGAAGTAAGTCTAGATAGCTAAATTTACTGAAGAACAGGGGCAGCACAAATTCGGGGTGATTTTGAGAAATTTTGTTGCCCAAAACAAACACATTGTTACACTTCCACGAGAAGCCAGAGAAAAGATCAGTAGTGTAAGACTTCCTTTGAAAACACACTTCCTTTTTAAAAAAAAGAAGGTAAATTTGTCTGTTGATTAATATTATGGTGTTGATTGGCTGTTGATTACGGTGTGACCAAATTAACTGGAAACTACTTCCCTGCAGCCTTAAAGAAATGCATGAAATCAGGAGCAGTTAAAATAAATGAAAGCAAAGGCTGATAATATAAAAAACACCCAATAACTAAACCATTCAGAAGCTTTTTCTCCTTTCATATCCAGAAATTTAGAGATGTGTCCTCTTAGATACAGCCAGGAGGAAAGCAGTTGGGAGCCCTTGATTTTAAAACTTTGATGGTTTTTACAGTGTCACAACTGTCTGTTCTTTCTTCTTGCTCTTATAATTATGTACACATACATATATATTACACATATATATGGACACAGATATGCAAAGACATTGACACATATTTAGTGATTGTCAAACCAAGGGATTTCTCTTCTTCTGAGAATGTGGGGAACTGTAGTTCTCAGATTCATTGAAAAGCAAGGAGTAGGAGTTCAGTGAAATCAGTTATTATAGAACCTTCAAAGGGAGTATTTCACATCAAACCATGTAGGCTTGTTTGTTTAAAAGAAGATGGCTGTCATCAGTTCACTTGTGCAGATGATTGTACAAGATTGAAGAAAATGGACCATAGTGATAGGAGGAAAATTTTTACCTTTTTTTTTGTGCACATGGACAAGAGCTGGATTTCTTTTATTATTAGTAAGGAATATTTCCCCATGTGGAATAATAAAGGTTTATGAGAAAGTGGATTAATTTTATGCTTCATGGGAAATAACTGAATATCTGTATTTACAGATATGTATATATATAAAATTACTGAAAGTTTTTCAAAACCAGATTTAAATACAGCGGAGGCAGCAAAAATTTATTTGAAAGACTTTAATCTTTTTAACCTTTTTTCCACTAATCTAAAGACATTAGTAGGAAGTCATTGACAATTGCATTTCAGCTAGTTCAGTGGACCCTATGTAGTTTGTCACCCAGTTTCTGTTAGGAGAAACAGATCAAGATGAACATGAAGAATAGTATAAAGAATCTGCAACTTAACATGGTTATCACTAAGTCAGTAATTACAATCAAAACACCAAAAGATTTAAAAATAACAAAAACCAACTACTCCTAAAGACAAGTACTATATTGGACATACTCAAGTAATAAGGAAACCCTTTGTCATGGGTCGGTGTGATGACTTAACCCTGTCTGGATGCCAGACCAAAGTGGCTCTGTCACTCCCCTCTCAGCTGGACAGGGGAGAAAATATCTGTGGAGAGGCTGAGGAGTGAGAGAAGGACAGGGAGATAAGGACTCTTTCCCTCTGCCTCTTATCTCTCTCCACAGGCTGCAGGTGCTGCCAGGGCCTTGTTCCAATGGAGGTCACAGATTCTTCCCTATTCCTCCCCCTGCTCCATGGTGGCCCCTGCCTGGCCCAGGTGCCTCTCCATGGGCTACAAGTGGGGTCTCTTCATCCTCCATGGGCTGTGGGGGGACACCCGCTTCACCATGGGCTTCTCCACAGGCCGCAGGGAATCTTCTCTCAGCGCCTCCTCCTCCCCCTTCACTGACCTTGGGGTCTGCAGAGTTTCTCCCATCTTCTCCCTCCCTTCTCTGGGGCAAAATGTGGCTGTTTGGGTTTTTCTCTCTCCAGTGTGATTCCCAGAGGCCTGTGACCGGTGCTGATTGGCCCGGCCTTGTCAGTAACAGGGTTTGGGATTGGGCCTTGGGAGCCCAGCTGGGATTTGCTTTGTTGGACCCTTAAGAAACTTCTAGCTGTTTCTTAAGGAAGCCACGTTGCAAACCCACCACACATTCCCCAGAAGCAGTTTATAGCAGAATTGTCCAGAGCTGTTGTCTAAATAGCTGGTAATTTAGATAGATTCTGATGTAAATGTGGAGTAATACCACTAAAAGTCATATCTTGTCCATTGAGGTAGCTTGGTTTTTATGTAGAAGCGATTGTGTTAATGTTTGATTTCTCTGCTGACTCAAACTCACATTTGAGTCAGCAATACTGGCAGAAAAAAAGCTTTTCCACCTAACTGGAATTCCTCTACTGGTTTTGTAAAGGTAAAAGATATGTCATTGCTGGCTTAAAGTACGTCGTAAGGCCAAATGTAATGAGTAGATCCCTTAATCTGCAGCTCACTTCTATGATTGACAGGCATGATTTACACCCTGAGCACTATCTGCCTGGTTATCTGTTCTCTGGCCATATTTAGATTTCAATTACTATGAGAAAGTGAGTGAAAGAAGCACTTTTCTCCTCCTTTCAAATCTGTAATACAAGTCTTTTACTGTTAATTACAGGTCAATTTATCTTAAATTCTCTCCCACTCCACTGCTCCTTGAATACCACTACATAACAACGGGGAGGGGGAGGAAAAGGCCTATTAATCTTCAGCAGCAGGTATAAAATTTCATAAAATCCCTATTATTTGCTGCTGTACAGAGATAGGACTTTTCTTTCTACCTGCAGACAAGGACCTTGCCACACAGCCCCCATCTCCTCTGACACAGCGGAGTCAATATCGCTGTCGTGAGCAGTGCAGGGCACCTCCTGCTACTGTGTTGTCCTTCTCTGTGCTCCCATGGTGAGACCTGACCACAGAGAGATCACATGGACTCTGCTGCCCAGTAAAGATTTGCTGTAGGGCAAATTGCACGTGCCCGAGGGCTTTGCAAAGCGATGCTGCCACTTGCCTGAGCGCCATAGGGAAAAGGGGGAGTTTGATTTGTTTCTTTATTTTCTCCTAGGGCAGTGAGGTTATGCAAACTGGACAGTTTCACAACAGTGACCTCTCTGGGCTTTGTCCTTCTTAAAGACATTTGCTCTGTGAGATACATCAGCTTTCCATTTCTCCTGGCTGGACTATAAGCACAGAATAACCAGCTGCTTTTTCCTAATATTTAGAAATATTGTGCTTGGGAGGCTTGTTTCTAATTTTTCTTGTTAGCTAATTTCACTATTGGCGTGTTCTTGGTCCAGCAAGTTAGAAAAATAAAGAAATTATAGCAAAGGGTGGTGTCAAGATGTCCTGGTTTCATCTAAGGCAGAGTTAATTCTCTTCCTGGTAGCGGGTACAGCGCTGGGCTTTGATGTCAGCATGAGAAATATGAAGAACTCTTCAGCTTCTCACACTGCCTGACAGCAAGGAGCCAGGGGGTGCAGAAGAAGCTGCACATAGCCAGGACAGCTGATCCAGACTGACCAAAGGGATATTCCCTACCACATTAAATCAACTCCCTAATTTATTTACTTTTTCACAGCTATGAAATGGCCTCAATTGTGCAGTTTCAAGGAAACTTTAAATTTTGAGATCACCCCCGATGAAAGGAACAGTACACAAGTCAGCTACAGGTAGGCAGAAAGATGTGAACAAAAAAGTTCAGTCAGGCCATATATCTTGTCATTGTTGACCTTCACTGTAAATTCTTGAAGGGGAAATGTGTTAAGCAAGAGCTCCTGGGGGGATTACTGCCCTTTTCTTGGTTGACTCTTAGGACGGGGAAAAACACATCTGGATGAGGGAGGGGAGGGAATTGTATGACCTATTGGCTGGAATTGGGATGCTGTGTAACATCTTACTTAAGGTTCTCACCCAGTAGTATTGAAAAATGAATGTAAAAACAAAGTTTCCTCTTCAAGTTTTTTTTACATTAATAGCATCTGACTGACAGGAGTCAAATCTACTCTAACACACTTGTGAAGAAAAGGACTTCTGTAGGAACTCAAATGTAATATTACTTTTTCATGACAAATCTTTTGAGAACCCACCCCTTTTAGAACCTGGATTGTTCTTCAGTCTTGGTTAAATATTAAATGTTCCTTTGAAACTCATGGATTTGACTTTATTAGAGGTGAAAAATATGCCTCTGACACAGATTTTGTTACTCTCTCTTCTCCTTCCTTTTTTTTTTCTTCCAGAGGGCAAAATATATGCAAACAACACTTTATACCTCATCCTTACTTTAATTGCATCTTTTAAAAATGTAACTGGACATGTCACCATCTGCCAGATTCCACAATGCAAATAGTATAATGCCACAATGACTGTGTTGGCAGAGCTAACTTGAACTTACTAAGTCTTGCTGATGCTAGGAAACACTACAAATCTCATCTGGAAACCTTCTCTTGCAATTTCCATCCCTAAAAGTTTTCAATAGCTGCCAACTTCTTTACTTCTTAGAGTCAAACCTCAAAATGTTTCCCTTTTGGCACTCATTCATTTCAGATTAAGCACATTAATTCAATATGTTCAGCCTATGTCTAGGGACAAGGCCAAGTTCAACTGGGGTCAGTGGGAACCTTGCAGAGAAAGGAAAAATATCTGTCCCTAAAATTATTAAGAATTAGTTGTTTATATTTAGCCCTTCTGGGCTCCTTATGTTCTTTGGGTAGTCATTTATAAGACCAAATTGTGAGCACTGATGCATAGAAGACAAGAAAGATTTGATTTTCTTTATGCATCTTTAGGAAGTTGTTTCTTCAGACACAGGACTGTGAAATAATTATAAAATTCCCTTTAAAGACTCCCCCACCCCACCCTGCCTCCATCATGTCTCTTTTCACATTTGTTTTCTCACTTAGAATGACCAAAGGGGTTTCACATGGTCTTGGTGATGTTTTACACTGGTTTATTCTTAGGATTTTTTAATGTCTTAGTTTCTAGCCTGTAGTCCACCAGAAAATACTGATTTTGGCATGCAGGTATGGAGTACTTTCTGGCATGTTTGAGGGAATTGCACCTAAGAGGTTAAAAACACAGGTGTCCACTTACCTGATGAAATGTTGGTGTGAGATGCAGATGAAGGAGGGAGTCTTACAGCAGCAGGATGGATGTGTTTTGGCTAGAGATCATGGAATGAACAGGTAATAATTAACAGATAGTTGGTTTCTACAAAGAATTTTGAAGACCATGGTGCCTGGACTGAGAACTTTTGTTCCATTAACTGCAAAATTGATATTAAAGTTGACACCTCTAAATAGGCTAACGAGACAAACATGAGCTGTACCTGCCAAACATGGGTGACTGTAGTACTCAGCTTTCCACCAAGCCATGTTAAATATCACTCCTGGGAGGGAATGGCCAAGATTAGGATATAAAGAAGATAGAGGAAGCTACACCCCCATGGGGAGAGAATTGAGGACCCTGAGGAAGCAGTGGATGGGCTGTGCTTTTTCTCCTCCACCCAAGACCTGGATGCCTTTGTTGTAAGTAACTGTGATTATGCCCTTTTGGTGTTAATGCAGTTAAATGCATTTATCAACAGCAATCACAAACTTTTATATCTGCCTCTTCCTCTTAGTCTCAACTCTGTGAAATTGTTTTAGAGAAAGCCCTTCGAGGCCATCAACTCCAGGATGGGATTTATTCTGTGACAAGTTGATTCCAGGAAGGCTGTGGGAGTGACTATTCTTGGATGAGCACTATATGACAGAACAAACAGAACATGTATTTGCTGCCCAGAAGATAAATTTCAGCTTCTTTTCCTTAGAGTGATCATAAATTCTCATTTGCAACACACAAACAGAAAAGTCTTGTTTCTAGACAAATACATAAAAAATAATAACTGTAGCAATTAAAGTTTTTATTGCAGAGCATATGTTGCAGATTTTGTTAAAATTAAACAGTTGCTTAAGTGCCCATTTTGCAAAATACTGCATAAGTGTTAGTGTGTTAAATACTGTATGTGCAAAAACTTGGAAAAACCTATGGAGGTTCTGTTTGTATCTTAAGTTCTGCTCCTGGTCATGCAGACCACTAACCTTGTTAAAATCTTGAGCATCAGTGATTGCCCTAAAAGCAGTTAAAACCCCACAACAAAATTTTGGAGGGATTTAAAAACTTTTTCTTTAGAAATATAAAAGAATGCAAAATAGAAAGCAATTTATTTTTTTTTTTTAAGTAAGCATCATAATGTGTCTGGAGATCAGAGCTCTGAAATGAACCCAAAGTGTGGCAGAATCTCCATCCTTGGAGGCTTTCAAAAGTAGGTGACCCTGCTGGAGGAGTGGGTTGGACAAGATGAGTTCTAGAGTTCCCTTCCAATCTTGGCCATTCCAAACTGCTTTATGTGTCAAGCAGACAGGTGTTGGTATGTGATGTGAACTTCTGCCCTGCCCTCTGTGAGTGGCAGAGAAGAACACCTATGGAACAGAATCTTCCCTGGGAGGAAATCCCAACACTAGAGTAGGCACTAGATCCCTTGGGTGGGATCAGCTCAGGAGAGTGCTGTGGCTTTTACACCATACTGTTACTAGAGAAGAGAGAGATTTGAAGTGCTCTGAGAGTATAGTGACTGCTCCTAGGAGGAGACATCAGCAGGGGGTTCTTTGTGTCCTTTGTTGCTTTTGTAGGATTTCTTTCTTTTTCTTGCTTTGATGGTGTGGGGGGAGGGATATTGGAAGGAGAGGAGAGTTCTTAAATGACATTTGAGAGAATTGATAGGCCAAAAGTTGGTATAAAAAATTCACAGCTTACCTCATCCCAGAGTAACACCCTTTCCCTGTAACACACACCATATATGGTTTAACCATATAGTAACCATCTGAATGGTTACTATATGGTTAAACCTAAACTATAAGTAACCATCTTAATGGTTACTATACCCATACTTCATAAAATCATGGAATCTCAGACTCTCCTGGGCTGGAAGGGACCCATCAGGCCCATGGAGTCCAGCTCCTGGCTCCACACAGACCAGCCCAGTCACAGCAGGGGACTGAGCGCATCGTCCAGATGCTGCTTGACCTCAGCCCAGCTGGGTGCTGGGACCACTGCCCTGGGGAGCCTGTCCCAGTGCCTGACCCCCCTCTCAGGACAGAACCTCTTCCTGACACCCAGCCTGACCCTCCCCTGTCCCAGCTTCATGCTGTTCCCTCGGGTTCTGTCCCTGGTCCCCACAGAGAGGAGATCGGTGCCTGCCCCTTCCCTGCCCCTCGCCAGGAAGCCCCAGACCCCCATGAGGTCTCCCCTCAGCCTCCTCTTCTCCAGGCTCAACAACCCCAGGGTGCCCAAACCTGCCCCCAGAGCTCAAGATGAGGTCACCCCAGTGCAGTATAGAGTGGATTCAACAACTTCTTGTTGATCTGGTTTTTCTTCTTTTAGAAAACAATTGAAACAGAGGTTTTAGTCCACTTCTCTGTTTGCAAAACTGCTGATAAATTCCCCATGTTTTGTGTCTATGCATCCTGCCTGCTAATGATGTCAGCAATCATCTTATTTCCCTTGCTGCCTGATTTGACTGCAAATCTGACCTCGAAATAAATCTGGGATTAAAAATTTCATTTTATTTCATTTTTCTGGAAAATATAGCTGCAGGTTTTTCGGGCTACTTAGGAAAGGAGTTTGAATTTCACCTTGCAGTATTGAAGCACGTGTCATTGGGAGGCCTGGTGACAGGAGAGGACAATCCTCTCCCTATTTCTTTGACACTGGGACTCTCAGTAACAGGTTCTCAGTCAATATGAAGGGAAGCACTGGAGAAGTCTTTGTATTTTATTTTTTTTTTACTCCTGCCTGTCTTTATTAGGTACCTTAAATATTTATTGTATGTTAGCTGTCAGGAAAGAAAGGTTATTGTGGCTAAGCAATAAAGAGAATGAGGATTTGAGTAGCTCCACACTTCTGACATGTTTGTTAGTGACAGCAGGGACTGAGACAGACTGGCAGCATGCTGTGAAATCTCTGATTAAGTCTGCAGTTACAATGTGATGTGGCAGCTTAAGGATAAAATAAAAAAAAACTCCTTTTTGTATTATTTAGGATGAAAAGAATGATTTATAGGATGCTGGATTTATTTTTTTTCCCTATCCTCTACAAATTTAAGTAATTTAGGAGCAAAAGGCAGAAACCTCTACACAATTTACAAATAATTCTTCATCATCCAGTAAATGGTGGTTTTGGCTGAGAAAGAACTGAAGAATGTGGCCTTCACTTGCCTTGTTAAATGCAGGTATATATATAATTTTAATATATATAGTGATTATTTATAGAAATATGCATATATATGTATATATAAACATACATATATTGATACTGCAGTTTGTACCTAGTAAAGTCCCTTATGAGGTAAATGCTTCAGGTGTTATTGGCTCTAAGGTCAGATTCCTTCCTTTTATTGATGCCCTTCTTGAACCTCAGTCTCCCACATGACAGCTTGTTGAGTTGTCATTCACCTGGAAGGAGACCAAATTCTTAAATTTTTCTGTCATCCTGGGAAAAAAAAAAAAAAAAGCTCCTGATAGGTCTAAGGAACTTCCATTTACTTTGCAGTCAAAAAGAAAATGACAAATTAATGACAGCCTGCACAGGAGCATTTTTAGCACTGAAGGCTTCACAGCCTTGAGCAGCTGATTTGCCTGTCAAGTGTAAGAAAAAGAAGTCTGGCTAAGCCCTCAAACACATAATAATTAGCAAGTTCTCACATTTTTACACCTGAATTACTGTAAAAAATACTGAAAATGGCCCCAAAGGAGCTTTAAAAAGAAATCCTTTTTTTTTGTTTTATTTTGTGTGGGGTTTTTTTTTTGTTTTGTTTTGAGGTTTTTTGGGTTTTTTTTGTTTTATTTTTAAATAACCTGTAGTGAAGTTACTGGCAAACAAGCCTGTGCAGAGTTTAGAATATATATGCAGAGAATCAACAAATATCCATTACAGGAGGAGTTACACTCCTTTATACTGTGACAAGGTGGCTGCCTATAAAATTCATCTGAAGTTGGACATTAAGATGTGTGCTCCACATCTGTTACCACGTGCCATTCCTGGAGCCCATGGCACCATGTGTCCCTCCCACTGTAGATCAACTCAGCTGCCCACACAGAACATGACTCTGGTGTCCTTGTATCCCCACAGTGCTCTGCTGTGGGGTGATAGTGGCATTGCATGGGAAGATGGATCACAGTCGTCTCTGTGGAGCCAATAGCAGGTGTAGGAAGACATTTATCTTTTCAGACTTCTTCTAAAATCCTACTGTGGAGAGCAAGGGAACAGCAGAGCTGTACTTCTGGAACTGCCCAGTGATGTGCAAGGACAGGAATGCAGGACAATGGGGATAATGGTGCTGTTGTTGGTCTAGTGAAAAGTTTCATATATATTGGTCTAATTATAGTTAAATACCAACTGTGAGTGGGAAAGCATTTAAATTCCCTAAGCCAGATGGTCTCATTCATCTCTCATTTAAAGCCCTTTGATTTTAAGGTTTTGAAAGGGTCTAATGCTCAGTTTTACCACATGTAGTTTCATGGAGAGGTGGGAGAGCAATACATTTTCATATTTAGGATTTTACAGTTTGTCTGTACAAAGTGAGAACTTAACCACAAAGAGCATTCCAGCACCTTTCTGTTATATCAATAAGCTTGTGCATTGCTAGTTCTATATGAAATCACTAAAAAAGCCACATTTCCTTTCTAAAACATGTAGATACACTTTTTTTTTTCTCCCTGCAACATAAAGCAGATATGGATAGTGCAGTGGTCCTGAGCAGTTTGGTTTTCTCTTCTGAAACAAAGAGGAAAGCCTCAGTAAGTCAGACTTTCACTCACTGGGGAGCTGAATGCTTTCCCCTTAGTGTGTTGACTGGCCTTTTCCCCCATTGTTTCTCAGTGGATGAAGTTTGAAGCCCAGAGAGACCAAGGGTTTAATCTATAGGCTGAGGTTTGCTTCCCTAAAGTGTGTTGTCTTGTATGGATTTGTTTATCTGGAAAAAACCACCATCAGAGTAAATGGATTTTGTATTCTCTATAGTTGCAAGGATTTAGACAGGTTCACTGAGGCCATCAGCAAAGGGGTTGCTTGAAATGAGTTTTCTCTGGAAAACTCTTCACATTAGTTCAATGAGAAGCCTTCAAGTCATTTTATACAAGTAGTAAACCCACAATTAAAAATAATCATTAGCTACTCTGACCTCCTCCATTTTCAATCAGAGGTGATGTATTATCTGAAAGAGATTGTATATTCAAATATACATAGAATCATAGAATTTTTAAGGCTGGAAATGACCCCTAAGATCATCCAGTCCAACATGTTCTGAAGGAAAAAAACCTCAAAACCTGATGGTTTATGTGTATTCAGATATTCGAGCTCAAACCTTGGTACTTGCCTGAACCTGAGTCTGTTCCTTCTCTGTTGGTTTCCACAGCCAAGTCACTGGTCAGCTTTAAATTTTGTGCTATTTTAAATGTGTGTGGACATTTTTTTTTTTCCAGAAGAATTACCTGACCTTGGCATTTTGGTGCTTACCACATACATATTTTTTTTTATGCTCTCAATAAAATAAAACTTTATAAACTTTTTTTTTCTGGCAGAGAGTCAATGCTCCACACTCAGATTTACTGTGGAGTTCCAGAAGAGTCCTGCTTTTTGCTTACCTTCCTCCCATGACTGATGTGCTGAGTAGCTGCGTTCGCAACGCTCCGCCGTCTCAGCCTGACAGGCTTAGCACCTTTTTCTCTTCCTCTGAACTTCCTTAACTGCCAGCCTGGCATATTTCAGGCTTATATACTTATAACTCATTTTAAAGACAAACTTCTAGTGATATACTGGGAAAAATGGTTCTCAGCAGAGTTGTCTGAGCTGGGGGTTGGCAGAATGTATGGATGGGTGGCATCCATCTAAGTGGGGGAGATGGGGGGTAAAAATGAGTTTTGACAAACAAGTTTTTTCCTAGTGTTTGGACACTGTTTCCCTTGAATTACTTAGAGAATTACTTGAATTAATTAGAGAATTACTTAGTATTGATGGCTCTGCTGGTCTGGGCTCTGTCCTGGCTCAAAGCAAGAGGTTCCTGGTGCACATGTGAGTAGTACTTACCTGGGAAACACAGAGTAAACCCAGAGGAATACACTGGGATATCAAACTGAACCTTGGTGTTATTGTGGTCCCTGACATTATGGGTTGTTGTGGAGGAATAACAGGTCATCACTTCAGATCAATGTGATCAATTGATGCCAACTTTATTTCACTCCAAACCCAATATTTATAAGTTCCTTTTTCCCAGGACACGAAACACACACCCTACCAGTCTCTTCTCATAGGTTAAGTATTGTGGTGAGACCTGCTTGCTGATTGGTGCCTCATTATCTTTCTCCACATTCTTTACAATCTTCTTTTCTTCTTGCTTGATAAACAACCATCTTGTTTATGGCCCTAACAGCCATCTCAGCAAATGCTGGATTGCTTTCATGTCTGTTACCTGTTAAAATCCTCCACAGTGGGTTAGAGCACTGCAAAATCTCTTCAAAAACCATGTTGTAAAGCAATGAAACATATCAAAAGTAATTGCTAGGCTTCCATTTGCCTTGTGAACTATTGCAGATGCCATCTGAGAGGTGAATGACAAGAGCACAACATCTAGCACACATTTCTTTTGCCAGCTTTGGTGTCTTCCATAAGAGGCACAGAGAAGCATTCTGAGAGTCTTGACTGTTTTCTCACTATCTTGTTACCTTTCCAGTTATTTTCATCTCTAGATACATTAAGGAAAGCAGAATAAACAGAGATGTGATTTAAATCTTTATGATCTAAAATTTGCATCACCACCTATCAAGTCTGCTCTATAACTCCTTGTGTGGCCAGTGATTGAGTTCTGTGGTATTGAGATATGTTATATCTTCCTAAAAAGATCTTGATGAGGTTCTTTGTAAACATGCTGTAAGCACAGGGGAAAACCTGCCACTTCTCCAATGCTAATGGGAAAAAAAAAAAACCAAAAAAAAAACCCAAAAAACCAAGAAAATTGTGGCTTTCACTCTTTTGCCAAGTCAAAATGGTCCTACTTGTGCTGAGTCTACAGTGTTCCATCATCTGCTTGTAGCTTGGTAGTTTCAGAATATGTTAGAAGCTCTTGGGTTTATATTGGAAGAAAACAAAAGAAAACCACCATCCCCAATTATTTTTTTCTTACAAAGTCCAGGCACATCTTTTAAGCTTGTTTTTGAGACCAGTGAGTATAGTACAACACTGGTTTTGCACATGTAAACTTGAATGCAGTCAAGAAACACAACTCATGCTGGGGTGAATTTACTGTTTTTTCTAAATCTGGTAGGGAAACCCCCCAATCCAGGGCAGCCTCAGACTGCATCAAGTGCATTAAGACTAACATTAAAGTACATACAGTTACATGCATTCACCTAAAAGACATTCTGCTTGCATGGGCCAGCACAGTCCTCACCTACCAGGTCAGTAACTTGTGCAGGTCTGAGGACAATCAGCATATCCTCAAGGAGCACTGCAGGTCTGAATCAAACTGCTCATGTAGTTCTTCTCTTCTTTGTGTCCATTAATATTTTGTCTGACAAAGTACCTCACAACAGCTTCTGAAGTGTCTCTGTGTGGGAAGTTTGTGGGGTTTGCCCTAAATACAGAAGAAATACTTGTAACAGTTACCAGATTGTGCTATTCATTCCCCATCTATCCACCAAAAATGAGATCTCAGCTGAAGGAAAAACACAAAGAAGGGCTTTGTGTGTAAGAGATTGTCTGAGGAAGGAGTATGCTTTTCTTCTGGTTATATATATATTTTTTTTTTTCTTATTTGGTACAGCTTGGTAACACAAGCTGTAAAGAATTGGCAGTAGTGACTGCAGAACAGAGTGTTTGCTGAAGTGATTGATACTGAAGACATATTCATCATCTTCTGAAGTTCAATAACACTTCTTAAATAAGATCAGCTCGAAAAATCCTTCACTGCAGAAAACAATTTATCTGTGTGCAGTCTGAAACAAAACAGGTTAGAGTTAACACAGAACCCAGAATAAAAAAATAAAATTAAAAAAGAGTAATACAAAGGTTATGTATCTGGGCTCCTGCCAGCAGGTGGACTCTGTGAAAGTAAGAGATGTGCTCCAGAGTGAGAGTTATTAGGAAGTTTTTGGAAAGCACTCCCTGGTTTTTTTTTTGGCATATCAAAGGCCTGTTTTGTGGTCAGCAGCTGTCATACATTTCTGTGTACTGGTATATCAAAAGTAGCTTCTCCTGCTTTCATCTAAGGATTAGAAGATAATGCTCCAGGGCCAAATCTTATCCTAACTTAAACCACTGAACTTAATGAGCAGAACTCTTGTCTGTTGCATTTGTACACCTGCTGCCCTGAAGTGTGTTTCAGTGCTGGAACTTCTGACACCACGGAATATGTTACTGGTTTGTGGTTATTTTTTCTCTCAGCAGCGTGGCTACAGCTTCAGGAACATCAGTGAAGGTAGTTCCTGAGGGTTAGGCAGGGTGTTTAGTCAGCAGAGGATTTTGTCTCTGAAGTTACCACAAGACATCTAACTAGGCCTCAGATGACTCACCTTCTCAAAGCAGGTTTTGGGTTTTTTTGCTTTTAATAGAGCAGACATAAAAAAAATCCACTCATCCACTGATAAAAATACAGGTAGGGACAGTTTTGGAAGACCTGCATTTGCACAAATGAAATTAGAAAAAAAAACAAACATAGAAAACTGTCACTAGTAGGAGAGATCTTTGGAGAACAACAACAGCATGGAGTGTAAGCCTGTGCCTGGAAGACTGCACAAACAATCCACAAAGTGCTTGGATCATCCTGGTGAAAGATAGAGGGGTCCTGGGGTAAAAGCTTGCCTGGAAACTAGAAGTTCCTTTTCAGCTCCCCCCTCTGTTGCAGGCCCCATCAGAGTAAGTTTGCTGTGACAGTACTCATGTTTCTACATGTATAGGCCACAGAACAGAGTTTTGAGGTGAAATATGAGGTTCTGGGGGATGTTTGGGTGTTTTAGAGACTAAAAAAAGCTCCTGTTTTCTGGATTCTGCCCTAGGCTAAAGCATGAGATAGATACTGATTTTCTCAACCTGTCCTTGAGGAGCACTGCAAGGTGACTTGATGCACCTGGGAACAACAAAATGGTATGGAAGAAAATTACATGTTAGGGCTTTAGTGTGGGTTGTTTTGTTTTTAACACAGATTCTGCTTCAGGCTCACAATGCCATCCATGTGGATCTGCTCATTCATCTAGGGAAAAGATACTCAATATTTTGTTTTGAAACAAAACCTTTAACCTTAGTATACAAAGACATTTTTAAAAAATTGAATACTCAAAAATCATTGCAGCAATATCTAGATGAGTTAATAATAAATTGTTTGCAGAAGTTTAAAAATATACCTGTAAACCTGAAAACTAACAACATTACTACACAGAGTAAAAAGCTTTGAACTGATATTGCAGAAGGAAAATACCATAACCTGGCTGTAGGCCTGTCACTTGTTACTTCTGTGGAGAGGAATGTGGGGAATCCTGTGGCTGGTAATCACAGAATCACTGAATCACTGAGTGTCAGGAGTTGACAGGGACCTCAAAGATCATCAACTCCAACCC